>CAUYUJ010016216.1:446665-511665 GCA_963575745.1 Prorocentrum cordatum | reverse complement strand
TGAGTGTCCACATGGTGCCCCGATGGTCTCCACATGGTGTTTCGATGGTGTCTTGGTGGTGTCCCGATGATGTCCCGATGGTGTCCCGATTGTGTCCCAGTGGTGTCCCTGGTGGTGTCCCTGTGGTGTCCCAATGGTGCCCCGATGATGTCTCGATAGCGTCCCGATGGTGTCCCGATAGTGTCCACATGGTGTACACCATGCATCGCGACCAATATCGCCATCATGCCTCGTCACCAGCTCGCGAGCGCATCACCAGCATCGTCACCATCACAATCATCGCAGTTGTCACCTGTTGGCCCCTTTCCTCCACAACCTCCATATCACCCGAAGGGTGGTCATATAGGTATGTGGGAGGTCCACATGTGGAGCGAGGAGGTGCGATCGGGGCACCCCGTGGGGCGGGGATTGCGGGGGATAACGCGGATTCCGCGGGTTGGATGGGAAAGGGGGGAGGGGAGGGTGGGGCTCGGGACGGGAGCGGGGACAAGGTAGGCGGGTGTTTATCGGTTCCCCCCTTTCTCGCATCTGTTCACGCTGGCTCGAGGATGTGACCGTAGCGTCCGTGTCATGGCTTTGACAGGGGGCGCCCTCAAGGAGACGGCATTAATCCTCTGGGTCCTTGCTGACTTGGTTTTCGGCGGCCCAGCGACAGCTAGCCATCGAATGGGCGTCACTGGTGAAGTGCCGTTGAAAAACACAGCGGGTTCCGGGAGACTGGTGCGGCGACACGGCGGCTTTTGTGGGGCAACCGTAGGCACGGGACACCCCGCACGGATGCACAGGCCCCCCGCCATGTGCGCCTCCCAGTGCGCGCTCCCCTCCCCGCCCGGCAAGCAGCACAGGGATACGAATAGATCGTTACAGAGGACTCCGAGCACTCTCCGGAGCGCCCTGAGCGCCCTGGAACGGCCGCGGCGCCCGATGCATCCCCTGGCCTGCTGAGGGCTTGTTGGTGGTCTCGGGAGGTCATCTCGGGCGGGAGGGCTCGGAATGCCAGTTCGTTTTCCCATGTTGGGGCCCCCCTTGGGGGGCCTCCTGGGCCGTCTTGGGGCCGAGTTTTCCGGACAAGACATTGCTGCTCGCACTCTGCCGCCGCCTCTCGCAGCCTGGGGCCCAGGCGCACGTGCCGCGCGCCCTGACGGAGGCGGACAAGGAGCGCCTGCAGCAGCTGCAGGACTCGCTGAAGGCGGCGGCGCGCTGCAGCCGCTGGCGCGCGCGCGGGGGGCGCTCCCGCCTCGCAGCGGCCGCGGCTGCGCCGCTGCCGAGGCAGCGCGGGCCCCGGCTGGCCAGGGCCCCCCGGGGCCTGCAGTGCGGCGCGGCTGCCACCCCCTGGCAGGGCCGATCGCCCCAGGGCCCCCAGCGGGGATCCTTCCCAGGCCCCCCCCCCCCTCCAGACCCCCCCACCCTCCAGCAGGTCGGCCCCCCTGAGGGTCTGCAGGGCGGCCCCGCCGCCCCGCCTTGGCAGGCCCGATCGCCCCCGCTCGCCCTTCCGGGGCCCCCCCCTGCCGGCCAGTCCCCCCCGCTTCTCGTGCGTGTGGGGGGTAGCGCGAGCGGGGTCGTGACGGCAAAGGGGTCGTCACGGGAAGAGGCGGCCCGGGGGGGGGCGCGATGTCGAGTGGGGCGACGAGTGCGTGGGCCGACTGGCGGTCGCGTCTCTCGGAGGTGCCGTGGCGTGTTGGCGATCGGCAGAGCCCCAAGCCGACATCCCTGCAGGAAGTGGAGCGGCGCAGACCGCCGAAAGAGACGCCACCACTTGCGTCAAGGCAGGTGTTTCATGCAAAGGGGCTGCATCGCCTTTGCAATAGTTCTCAGGAATTTTGCCAGTGCGCCGGGAATGCACATTTTGTTCGCAAGCACGGGCTTCCCGCGACGGCGGCCCCAAGAGGGACGAGGGCACAGGAGGTGGTAGCCCCCCCCTGCCCTTGTAGACGCCTGGCAAGATATCTTGCTTGCGTGGTCTGGGTGGGATCCCGCTCGACTTCCCGCTTGACTGATCTGTTCTAGTAAATGTCGTTAGTTCAGCCAGCCGTAAGTCCCTTCATGAACAAACAGGGTCTCCGTAAATCCCGGAGGATGGTTGATCACCCCGCCTTTTGATTGCGGCTTGGTATCGTTTTGGGGTCGGTTTGAGAGCATCGCCCGATCTTTGGGGAGTCATGGATTTACGTTATGGCACTGCTTTGGCCGCCTAGGGGCCATCGCGCGGTCTTTGTAGCAGTCATCTAGCGTCCATGTTGAAGCGTTTGCCTGGTCGTTTAGAGGCCACTTTGGAACCTTGCTGGGGTCGTGGAGCCTCCTTGGCGCCGTTTTTGGTCGTCTGGAGGCCTTGCGCGTTCCCCAGGGAATGATTGTTGTGGCCAAGTAACGGAGCCCTACCCAGATGTGCAGCAGCAGTGTATACCAGCGGAAGGAATTCGGTAAGCTTGTGGCAGCGCGAAGCGCGAAATTCTCGGCCGGACACTTCTCTGCGAATAGCCAGGTGTGCGAATAACCAGGTGGATAGGCTGGCCGACCCCGCGGCGTCGGAAGCCAGTCCAGGAGCTTGCCGTTGCATCCAAGCGTGAGAAGCGGATAAGCCGGCTTGGCGCATTCAGGAACGTGTCATGTCGGTGGCCGCCGAGATGGTCAAACGTTTTAGGTAGTATGTAGTTGTGCGGTGCGATTTTGAAGTGAGGTATTGCTGCGAGCGCCTGATCTAAAGCCAAGCCTGCAGTGCAACAGACACCCGCCATCCCCCGTAGATCAGCGTACTCCACAGGGTTTGAAATGCAAAGCTTGCCTGGACATACCAGGGACTTCTGCATTCGCGGCTTTTGCATAGTCCCGATGCCCAGGACGAGCAGTTCATCTTCAGTCCTCACAGCATCGAAAATCGCATATGGATTTTGGTCAAAAAGAAGCTCCAGGGATCAAGATAGTGTGTTAATTGTGTGTGTTTTGCAAGATGAATGCTATCGAACATCCACCAACGATTGCACGGATACTGCCGCTTTAGTTATGTTTCTGGTCATTTCGCCACCATGCGCATGTGAATCGAGGTGCGCGGAGTGAGTGCGTCCTCAGGCCCTTCCCCCCTCCTACCCCCCCATAAAGTAACGCTTCCCCCGGGGCGCCCCGTCCCCCCGTTGTGCGCCTCCGGCACTGCCGTTGTGCGCCTCTGGCATTGCTTGGGCAGTCTTTGCCGTTTTTCTAGCCGTGTGGGGGCCGTCGTGAGCCGCGTCGGAGACCTCTTGGGGGCCTGTTGGGCCAGGGCCTACTCGGACGAAACTGCGGCGCAAGTGAGCTCGAGGCGCCAAGGGTCCTCCCCCTTTTGGGGGGATCTTCGTCGTCGCGGCCGCACGCAGTTCGAACAACTTGCCCGAATGGTATCCAGGCGGCCCGAAAACAATAACCACACCAAACTGGCACATTCACTTTGATACGTTCGTGCCCCCCTCCCCCCCCCACGAACACGAGCTTCGGTTTATGGGCTTCGTCGGGACCCTCGAAGTGTACGCGGGCTCCGTGGTGTAGATGTACAGTGTGGTGCACGCGGGCGCCAGTCGTCGCTCTGCGCAGGGTTGCTGCGGTGTGCACGCGGATCGTGTTGTACACGGGTGCCGTGGTGCACGCGGGACGTGCCTGTGTGGCCGCAGTCGTGTTGTGCAAACGCGTTGTGGCGTGTGCGTTCGCAGTTATGTACACAGGCGCTGTGGTGCACAGGAGCACCATCATGCACCCAGCCAGTGTGATGTACGCAGGCGATTTGGTGCATGCGTAGGTTGCTGCACCAGCATGCGTGGTGAGAGCGGGCATTGCGGTGTCAACGCGCCTTGTGGCGATCGCAGAGGCAAGGCCATTTCGCTACATCAGCACCACGGGTAGCAACAGGGACAGTGCTTTCAGAACAAATCGAGCGGCAGGACACGACTGTGTTATGTTATGTGCCAGTGAACCCACCCACCCACCCAGCCACTAACGCGCGTTATGTGGTTTCAAACAAAAAACCTTGAGCTCCTGGCTGAGAGGGGAGCCACCCTCAAATGATGAACTGATGGGTTTCGGGAAGGGTGGACCTGATGATGGGCCATCCGCGCCCGAGGGCTGCATCTAGTAAGGCTCACTGGGTGGCGGCGCTGGAGGACAGGACGGCTAGGAGCCAGGAGCGGGTTTTCGTCCTGCTTCCCAGAGATCCGACGGTGTGAAAAAGTCAACAGGTGTTTGAAACAGATCGCGGCCAGAGCTCGCGATTCCACCTCTTGGTTTTCCGAATTCGGTCGATCCGTGAGGGTCTAGGGGCTCGACACGGGGTAAGAGCCTTCGCCGTGTTTTTTGTTCCACAGTTTTCGTAGTTGAAGTCGATGGTCTATGGAGATCTCCTAAATCTCCCCGGGGTCTCCAGAAGCATGGGTCTTTTCCTGACGTCTTCGAAGGCCTCCAGAGGCCCCAGACGGCCCAACAAGTATTAAAACGTTGACGAGGGGCCAGATTTGTCCCACCCCCTCCGGCACTAAACGGGCAGTGGCTGTGGCCGGGCCTGGGAGGAGAAGTAGAAGGATGAGGAGGAGGAGGAGGATGTAAAGTGAGGGGACGCATGAGGATGAGAAGCCAGAGGAGGAGGAGGAGGAGGAGGAGGAGGAGGAGGAGAACCACGAGAAAGAGGAGGTGGGGGAGGATGAGTGGGAGAAGGAGGAGGAGGAGGAGGCCTGCCACGCGCTGTCGCCATCGGGGCCAGCACTGCGACAGGCCCCCCAAAGGGCCTCTGGGCCCCAGCGCTCAGGCCCTCAAGCTGGACATCTCTGAGCAGCGCGACGAGCTCAGCAAGGCGTCGCCATGCGCTGGTGTTGGGGCGGGCGGCGGCCCGCTCCTCCTCGCACTCCTCTTCCTCCTTTTCGGCCCCCCTTTCCAGCACCATCCACACTTGGCGTGGCGTGCGAGGGGAGCAGGCTAATTACAGCGGAGGCCCATGCCAAGAAACACCCTGCTTGCCTCCAGGGTGCCCTGGGCTTCTTGGGTTCAATGGTTTTGCTGTGGAAAGCGTGACGCTCCCACACCGAAAACCAATGGACGTCCTGGGGTCTCAGGGTTGGGTTTCTGGTGGAAGGTTTCTTGTGGACTGGTCTCCATTGAGTCTCAGGTTTGCCAAGGCGCGCTTGCGAGCCTCGGCCAGGCGGGATGACCGCTTCCGGCAGGTGCAACGAGCAGGCGGCTGACGAATTTTGTCCCTGGGGATGTGCGCTCCTCTGCCTCCTCCCTCCTCGTACTCAGCGTTCACTGTCGTGCGAAGGTCAAACTTGCAGGGGCGAGCTGTTGCCATGGTCAATTTCTCTGCGCAATGAACTAGGACGTCTACGGGCAAGCTGACTCAGAGGAGAAGAGTTCTGGGCGATATCGCTTTGTGTAGGCAAGGCGAGCCAATTTTCGTCATCGGATGTGGATGTTGTGTGTGCATCATATAGAATGGACTCGCAAGGAGCCTTTGTGCACAGAAATGATAGAACTATAACTGGTCCTAGGCTCTTGCAATGATCCCCGCTGGACTCCGAAGGAGCCCCGAGGAATTACAATTATTTTAAGGACCCGAGCGACCATGCACATACCGCCCCAGCATATGGACCCGAAGCTGTAAGGCTGCATGAGACGACGCATGATGTCTGAAAGCTAGGCACGCACACACGCACGCGCACAGCACGACACGGGGGCACGGCACGGCACCTCCTTGCACGCGGGCGGCAATTGTTTTGCACGCCACGGCACCGCACGCGGGCGGCAATTTCGAGCATGATAGGTTTTAAGCGCGACGCGCACGGCACGGCATGCGGGCGCGGCACGGCACGTCACCGCACGCGGGCGCCATTTTTTGCTCGCACGCCGCAGCAGTGCACGCGGACGGTAATTGAAGCGTTAGGGGCTTTAGGCATGACGCGCACGGCGCGGCACGGCACGCGTCTGGCTTTTTGTTTTTTTTTGTTTTTTGCATTTTCGGTGTTAGGCACGACGCGCACGGCCCCGTTTGCTGGCATGGCGCGGCACAGCGCGGCACGTGGGTTGCATTTGTCTCGCTTTTTTTTCGGACTTGCAGGCGCGACGCGCACGTCACGGCACGCGACGCGGGCACGGCACGACACGGCCCGCGGCCCGCGGGCCGCAATTCGCTGCGAAGGTGGGTTTGGGGGCCCGACGCGCATGGCACGGCACGCTGGCACGGCACCGCGTGGCACGCCACACGGCCGGCATGGCTTCGTGTTTCAGATTTCGACACGAAAGCACGGCACGGCACGCGGGCAGCATTTTGTTCACGTGCTGCTGTTTCAGGTGCGACGGCCTCTGCTTTTCCCCCTCCTCCTGCCTGGTGGCACAGTTCGCTACAACGGCGCCCCCGTTGAGGTTGCCCTCCGCCAGCGCATTTACTAGGGAAACGAAGAATGGCATAAATATGAAAACTCGGAGGTCCGCGCGGATTTCTCGGATCCGCGCTGGACCCCCCTGGCGGCGCCTCCGCGCCGCCCCTGGCGCGCTTCGCGCGCCAGTGAGGGGGGTCCAGCGTGGATCCGAGAAGTCCGCGCGGACCTCCAAGTTCTTATGTTTATGTCGTTCTTCGTTACCCTAATTACCCTGCGTAGCCGCCGACGCAAAATATTCAGGTACGACGTGCACAGCACGGCACAGCATGCGGGCACGGCACGGCGTGCGGCTGGCAGGTATTCCGTCTTCGGAGCTGTAGGCACGAGCGCGGCACGGCACGCGGGCACGGCACGGCGCAGCACGGCATGGCACGCGGGTGCGGCACGGCACGCGGGCGGCAGTGTTATTGCGTTTATTGCATGGATGTGTGTGTGTGTGTGTTACAACAGGTTCGCGTCGTGCCGACCGGCGGCGACCCCGACGCTGGCGTTCAACGTTGAACGCCGGCGGCCCCCCAGAATCGGTCGATGTTGAACGATCGGACGTTGCGGAAAGGGCCGATCGTTCAAGGTTGAACGATCCCCGCGGCTTCAGGAATCAACGCCCAGGTCGACACGGCACGAACCTGCCGTACCTTCGTTATCGCATGCAAATGGGACCAGTAGCCCATCCGGTGTTCTGGGAGACGTGGCAAAGACAACACGTGAACATAGTGGCAGGCCATATGACATGCAGGTGCTAGGTGGCGCTTGGGGGTGGGAACCGGCGATTGTACGCGCCAGTGTGCCAGTAGTCGCTAGCAGGTGCTATTGGGCGCTAGCGGCGCTGGTAGTCGCCAGTGGGCGCCTGCAGGCGCTAATACACGCTGGAAACGCTTGTTTCACCGGGATCGGGGAGGAGTCTCAATGGCTGAACGAGGTGATGCGAACGGTGGGTATCATGTAGGTTTTTGCCGCGCAGTTTGATACATGGGTGAAGCATCGAAAGCAAGTCAATGATGTGTGCCTCCCGAGGCCCTTTTTGGAAGGCTCTCGGGGCATTCTTGGGACGCCTCGGCGGCCTTGTGGGCCGTCTTGAAGCCCTCCGGGGCCGTCTTGAGTCCAACGTGGCCCGTCTTGCAAGGATATTGTGCCGTTTTGGATGCATCTGGGCCTCGGGTGCCTTCTCGAGGCCCCTTTTGGAAGGCTCTCGGTGCGTTCTTGGGACGCCTCGGCGGCCTCATGGGTCGTCTGGAAGCCCTCCGGGGCCGTCTTTGTCCAACGTGGCCCGTCTTGGGAGGAGATTGTGCCGTCTTGGAGGCATCTGGGCCTCGGGGGCGCGAAACTGTTTAATGTTGCTCGGGGTTGTTGCCTCGGGAAGAGAAGGCGACGCGCGCCACTGGGCGCCAACAATAGAGGGAGGGGGGGGCTTTAGAAAATAACAGACAGCCGGCCAGACAGACCTTGGCATTCTTCCACGCCTCAACGCGCACATGGCACGGTGGCAGATTGCGTCTGAATCTTAGTCCGAATTGTTCGTGGCCGACGCGCCTCCTGTGGCGCCTGTTCCTCCCATCCTTCGCTCTCCGACCTTCTGCGCCCTCCCCCGTGAGACAGGCCTCGGCCAGTGGAGTGGGATCGGGTCGACGGGGGGCTGAGGGCGGGCAACGTGGAAGGGATATGCCTGGTCTACGATGCGGACGATGGCGGTGTTGCCTGCTGCTCTCTGTCAGTGAGGCTCTTCCTTCTCGTCTCGTGCCCGAGGTGGGGTACCCATCTCTTTCCCTCGCCTGCGTCTCTCGCCGCCCTTTCCCGTGCCTCTGTTCCCCTCTTTCCCCCCCTGTTCCCCTCCCTCCTTTCCGCTCAGGGCGCTGGCTGTCACGCCCAGGAAGGCCGACGAGTTGGGCCAGAATCTGCTTTTGCCTCCGAGTGCCGCGCTCGTGTACGCATGCGCCGCTTCGATAGCAAGGGCTTGGCCACTCGATGCGCGCTGCTGCCGCGATGCTGGCTGATGCCGCCTCTTTCCTTGCTGTGTGGCACTGCTCTCTATTCCGGACGCGGGTCTTTGTACCCAGGTCAATTCGTGCTACATGTTTCCTCCTTCCCTTTTCCATCTAACTGTTCGCCCTCCCCCCCTGGCTCTGTCCGTCCCTCCGTCTTTTTTGTTTGTCTCTCTCTCTCTCTCTCCCCTCCCTTCCCTGATCCCACCTCTCCTTTCCAGTGCCCCCCTCTCTCCTCCATCTCCCCTTACACCCTCCACGATCGCCCCATATGACATGGCAGCATGTGTTCACCTACATCCGTTCTGGCCAGGCCAGTCCTGGGCGTAGAATCGGTGCACGTACCTCCCTGGTGAAGTCATTAAGGTGTATCCGCCGATACTGGCTTGGTCAGAGTCGATGTGGTTGCATAGTTGCCGTTCTCCCTCCCCCTCCCCCTCCAGGTGCCCCCTCCGAGTTTTTGTGGAGCGCGTTCTGGCGAGGAGTTCTGGACGAACGCAGCCGTGGCGACGAGGGCACCCCTCCGATGCCCCAAGTCAGCAAACCGCAAGACGGGGCATGGGATCGCCCCCCCCCCTCTCCGGAGGAGGGGGAGCAGGGCCTCCCCCCCCCCCGCCCGCGCCCCCCCAGGAGAGGCAGGAGATCGACCGCCGCCAGGCCGAGCTCGCAGACCGCGAGCGGGCGCTGGAGGCCGCCCCGCCGCCCCCCGCTCCTCTCGACGCCCCCGCCCGCCTGGCCCCCCCTCCCCCTCCCCCTCCTCCTCCCCTCCTCCTTCTCATCCTCCTTTTCCTTCTCCTCCTCCGCCTCCCCCATCCCCCTCCTCCTCCATTACTTTTCCTTATAGATGACTTCTCCCTGTCGCACCCCGAGGCCAGTTTTTCCCTACCCAGGCTCTGCCTAGAAGGGTTCTTACTGTCTTAGCTTAAAGGGGCCGGGCAGTGGAACACGCCCCGGGCGGTTACCCTGGCATCCGCCCCGCGGTTCCCCCAGTTGCGTCCCCTTAGCCTAGGGTTGCTTATCACATCTTAGCTTAGCCTAGCTTAACTTAGCTTAGCTTGGCTTAGCTTAGCCTAGCCTAGCTTAAGTCAGCATTGCTTAGCTTAGCTTGGCTTAGCTTAGGTCAGCTTAGCTTAGCTTAGCTGATCTTAGCTTAACGCATCATTAGCATAGCATAGCATATCATAGCACAACCTAGCATTGCATATCATAACATAGCGCAGCATACCATGGCGCATCATAACATAGCATAGCATAGCATAGCGCAGCATAGCATATCATAGCATATCATAGCTTAGCTTAGCGTAGCACGGCGCAGCATATCATAGCATAGCATAGCATATCATAGCATAGCATATCATAGCATAGCATAGCATAACGCAGCATATCATAGCATAGCATAGCATAGCGCAGCATAGCCGGTGAGCGAATGCGAAAACATGCGTGTGTGTGTGTTTGTGCGCAGGCAACGCAACAAACAACATCAAGCAAACGCAAGCGCAACAACAACAGCAACGCAACCGCAACAGCAAACGCGACAGCAACCGCAAAGACAAGGCAATGCAAAGCAAACACACAACCAATGCGAACGTGTAGATGTAGATGTAGATGTAGGTGTAGATGTGGATGTAGGTGTAGACGTAGATGTAGATGTAGGTGTGTATGTAGGTGTAGATGTAGATGTAGATGTGAGTATCGCTGTTGATGTTGATGTCGATGTAGATGCATGTGTAGATGTTAATGTAGCTGTCGGTGTAGATGTAGATGTTGCTTTCCTAGATGCTCCAACTCCTAGGTAGGGTCGCGCTGGGATAATTTGGGCGGACTGGGCGTTTCGCCTGAGATTTCCTCACCATTTATGATTCTGAAGCTTAAGACGCGGCAGCATTTTCACATATCAAGGGCGGGCCGCTGTCATAATATGGCTCTCGCGTCAGCGCCGCGCACATTCGTTTTTCCCAACCCTCCTATGGTTGAGTATTCGTTTTGAATAGAGCAGTGTGGTCGCCCCGTCCTCCTCCTCCTCCCCTCTCCTCCCCTCCTCCTTCTCTCAAGTTTCCTGTGTTCCCTTCTCCTCTTCTCTCGTGCCGTCTGCGATCTGCGCAATTGTCGCCACTTTCGTGGGCTCCTGGGAGGCCCAGCGGAGATACGTCCCACGCGGACCACCTCGGGACCTCGCCGCCCTCTGGGGGGCTTGCGATCTGCGCAACTGTCGCCGCTTTCGTGGGCTCCTGGGAGGCCCAGCGGAGGTACGTCCCACGCGGACCACCTCGGGACCTCGCCGCCCCCTGGGGGGCTTGCGATCTGCGCAACCGTCGCCGCTTTCGTGGGCTCCTGGGAGGCCCAGCGGAGGTACGTCCCACGCGGACCACCTCGGGACCTCGCCGTCCCCTGGGGGGCTTGCGATCTGCGCAACCGTCGCCACTTTCGTGGGCTCCTGGGAGGCAGGCACGTCCCACGCGGACCACCTCGGGACCTCGCCGCCCCCCGCGGGGCTTGCGATCTGCGCAACTGTCGCCGCTTTCGTGGGCTCCTGGGAGGCCCGGCGAAAGTACGTCCCGCGCGGACCACCTCGGGACCTCGCCGCCCCCTGGGGGGCTTGCGATCTGCGCAACTGTCGCCACTTTCATGGGTTCCTGAGAGGCACAGCGGAGGTGCGTCCCACGCGGACCACCTCGGGACCTCGCCGCTCCCTGGGGGGCTGCGATCTGCGCAACTGAAGTACGTCCCACGTGGACCACCTCGAGACCTCGCGGCGCCCTGGGGGGCTGCGATCTGCGCAACTGTCGCCACTTTCATGGGCTCCTGGGAGGCCCAGCGGAGGTACGTCCCACGCGGACCACCTCGGGACCTCGCCGCCCCCTGGGGGGCTTGCGATCTGCGCAACTGTCGCCGCTTTCGTGGGCTCCTGGGAGGCCCAGCGGAGGTACGTCCCACGCGGACCACCTCGACACCTCGCGGTGCCCTGGGGGGCTTGCGATCTGCGCAACTGTCGCCTCTTTCGTGGGCTCCTGGGAGGCCCAGCGGAAGTACGTCCCACGCGGACCACCTCGAGACCTCGCGCCGCCCTCTGGGGGGCTGCGATCTGCGCAACCGTCGCCATGTTCGTGGGCTCCTGGGAGGCTCAGCGGAAGTACGTCCCAGGCGGACCACCTCGGGACCTCGCGGCGCCCTGGGGGGCTGCGATCTGCGCAACTGTCGCCGCTTTCGTGGGCTCCAGGGAGGCCCAGCAGAGGTACGTCTTACGCGTTGCCGCTGCTCTCCTTGCTGCGCTCTTCTGAATTCACTGATGGGTGTTGTTTTCCCTTCACTGCGGTTTTTGTTCAGCATGCCCGCCAGCATTGAGTGGTCCCGAATGTAACCACCACATGTATAGAAAGGGTTGGGTACGTCGCAGGGTAATTAGAAATTTGCCCAGGCTTCACGGATTGAGAGTGGGTCGTTTTCAAAATGTGGCTCTCGCCTTAGCCCCGTGCGCATTCGTTTTTTGTTTGAAATTTGGAAGAGTTTCACAGATTGAGGGCGGGTCGTTTTCAAAGTGTGGTTCTTGCCTCAGCGCCGCGCGCATTCGTTTATCGGAGGTGAGGGGGTGAGATCGAAGTGGAACGGAGAGCCCCCTACAGGGACATCGGTTTCGGTTTCGTGTTCGTGCGTGCCGTGCGCGCGGGCGAGGCGAAGCTGCGTGGGCGGGCGAGATGAAAGTCTCCTGTGGCTGAGGCGCGGCCGGACCAAAAGTCTCCGTTCTGGCGCCCGGTGGCGCGCGGTGTCCCGCCGGTGTCCCGCTGTGGCTGAGGCGCGGCCGGACCAAATGACTCCCTTCCGGCGTCCGGTGGCGCGCGGTGTCCCGCCGGTGTCCCGTCGGTGTCCTGATGATGATGGTGATGATGATGATGTCTCTGATGTTGATGATGATGATGGTGATGGTGGTGATGATGATGGTGTCCCGATGATGATGATAATGATGATGATGATGATGATGATGATGATGATGGCGACGACGTTGATGATGATGATAGTGATGGTGGTGATGATGTTGGTGCCCCGATAATGATGATAATGTTGATGATGATGTTGCTGGTGATGGTGATGGTGTCATGATGATGATGATGTTGATGAAACTGATGATGATGATAATAATTAGATGACGATGATATGATGGTGGGACGATGATGAAAATGACGATGATGGTGTCCCGATGATGGTGGTGATGATGAGGTTCATGATGATGCTGTTGATGATGCTGTTGATGATGATGGTGGTGTCCCGATGATGATGATGATGATGATGATGATGATGATGTTGATGGTGATTATGTTGATGATGATCACGATGATGGTGCCCCGATGATGATAATGATGTTGGTGATGACGATGATGCTGAGCTGGTAATGATGATTTTGGTGATGCTGGCCCGATGAATGTGATGCTGATGATGTTGAGGATGATGCTGGTGTCCCGATGGTGATGATGATGATGATGATGATGTTGCTGGTGATGGTGATGGTGTCATGATGATGATGGTGTTGATGAAAGTGATGCTGATGATGGCAATTCGATGACGATGGTATGGTGATGATGAGACGATGATGATGAATATGATGATGGTGTCCCGATGATGATAGTGATGATGAGGTTGATGATGATGCGGTTGATGACCTGGTGATGATGGTGATGGTGTCCCGATGTTGATGATGAAGATGATGATGTTGATGATGCTGACGATGGTGGTGTCCCGATGGTGATAATGATGCTGATGATGAGGATGGTGGTGGGTGGTAATGATAATATTGGTGATGTTGGCCCGATGAGTGTGACGATGATGATGTTGATGATGATGATGGGGTCCCGATGATGATGGTGATGATGATGGTGTCGATGACGATGGCGTCCCGATGGTGATGATGTTGGTGGTGATGATGGTGTTGCTGATGATCATGATGGTGTCACGATGATGACGAGGATCATGTTGATGATATTGTTCATTTGGACGATATGATGATGTTTATGCTGACGATGGTGGTGGTGTTCCGATGATGATGATGTTGCTGGTGTCCCGATGATGATGATGACGATGATGATGATGATGATGATGATGTTGATGGTGATGTTGAAATGATGATGATGACGATGATGACGAAATGGCGTCCCCAAGGTGATGATGATGATGATACTGGTGGTGATGATGTTGCTGATGATGGTGATGAGATGGTGATGATGATGGCGTCCTGGTGATGATGATGGCTCTGATGACGATGATGTTGATGATGAGGATGATGACGTTGATTGTGATAACGAGTGTGGTATCGATCGTGAGACCGAATGCGAGATCGAATGCGATACCGATTGTGAGATCGATTGCGAGATCGATAGTCAGATCGATTGTGATATTGATCGAATGAAATAGATCGAGTGGGATCGATTGTGAGATCGATCGAGTGAGGTCGACCGACCGAGACCGATAGTGATATCGATAGTGAGATCGATAGTGGGACCGGTCGAATGAGACGTTGGTTCCTCCCCCCCCGAACCTCTTTATCACCCGCAGTGTGGTCGTATGTATATATGAATATATAGAATATGTATTCGTATAATAATATTTGCAAGAGCTTCACGGATTGAGGGTGGGTCGTTTTCAAAGTGTGGCTCTCGCCTCAGCGCCGCGAACATTCGCTTTCAACATTTGCAAGAATTTCACTGATTGAGGGCGGTTCCTTCTCAAACTGTGGTTCTCGCCTCGGCGCCGCGCCCATTCGTTTTAAACTTTGCAAGACTTTCACGGATTCCCACGATCAGCGTACCAGAAATGTTGTGTTGGAAGGATTCAGGATTATGCGGGCGCAACAGTTATGTTGACTCGCGGTGTTGAAGTCCCGAACCTGGAGTTCTGGCACGATTCCGGATCGTCGAAACGCAGCAGTTAGTTGGATGCCTGGCGTTGACATCCCGAGAGTAATGTTTTGGCACGCGTCTGGATTTCCAATGGTTGTCTTCTAACGAGGCATCTCCCTCGATGGAAATGAGACGTTGCATGGGGGCCTGCGAAAAGGGAGTTTGGAGGGGGGGTCATTCCAACATCGTTGGGTTTGCACTGATCCTCCTTCTCCTCCTCCTCCTTCTCCGTAGCCATTTTGGCTCAAGCAGTTTTGGTTCAAGGCCAATATGTTTTCCTCTTCATTGCCTGTGCGGGGTATGCTCCCACAGCCTTCAGCGATATTCATCCGCAGCCAAGTGCTCGTTGGGACGCAGAGTTGCGATGGCCGCCAACCGTGGTTGTGCCGCTGCTGCGGACGGGGACGCCGTTGCCAACTACGGCAGCCCGAGACAGCGACGTGGATGCGCACGCGGCCAAAGCAGTGAACCTGGGCGTGCGCACCAGCACGCGATCTGCTAGCAGCGCCGTTACAGATGGGCGTGGAAAGGGAAGCCCGAATGCTTCCAGTGCGGAAAGCCCTTGGCCCCATCCCCCTCTGAACATCGGCAACCGACGGGCGCGTGGGCAGGGCAAGGAGGGAAGTCGCCGCCGTGGAAAGAGACACCACAGCCTGCGGCGCCGAGCGAAGAAACCATCTTCGATGCGCTCAATACCCTCCTCACCGACGCGAAGCATGCCGAACTCGCCGGCAACCTCAAGGACGCCCTCCAGCAGCCAGAGAAGCCGCCGCCTGCCCGCACTGCTGAGCAGGCACTTCAATCGGCGCTCTCCGTCCCCACTGGCAAGGAGAAACAAGTTCAGCAGACGGTCGACGACGTTGAAGAGGCGAAGCAGTGGCACGCCGATGCTGTTGCCCGACAGGAACAGGCCGCTCTCGACCTGCCTCAAGCACAACATGCTTGCGTCAAAGCTCCGGCCGAACACAGTGCCAAACTTGCTGGAGTTGCCGCCGCCGTGGGCCCCCAGGGCGCCTTCAACATTGGCAGCGCAATGCGTGGCGACCTCAGTATGTGCGACGGCGCCACCAACGCCCAGATGGAGCAGTGTAAGGCCGAGCTCGACCAGCGAGTCCAAGCCCTGCGCGATGGACAGGAACACATCCGAGAGCTAGCTCGACACGCCAAGGAGTCGAGCACCAACCCCGCTAAGCGCAAGAAGTCGGGCTCGGAGGCTCCCGCTCCTGCGCCAGCTCCTGCCGGGCCTGCTCCAGCTCCAGGGGGGCAGGAACAGCTTCGACCTCACGCGGGACCTGGGGCGCATGCTCCAGCCGCTGCCCCAGCCGCGCTCGCTGCCGCGCCCGCCGCGCCACGAGAGCGCGGGGCCCAAGACGCCCCATCTGACGCCGAACCCTCCGAAGCAGATCGCAGGGCCGCCGCCGACCTCATCGAGACCGCCGCGAGGGCCGAGCAGATGGCCCGCGCCGCCAAGGGGATCGGGAAAAGGAGGCGCGCAGGTCGCAGCCGCGGCGGCAGCGGCCCCGCCGCCGACGGGGTGGCAGCAAGGGGCCGCGGGCCCAGATCTTCTTCGGCAGCGTAACCGGATTGGCACCGCAGGCCGCAAATTTCCGCCGCACCCTCGGGCGGAAGTGCCACCTCATAGCGCCGGCGGGGGCCCGCGTAAACGCGAAGGGCGCCGTTGCCAAATCGGGGAGCTCGCCGCGGGCGGTTGGAAGCTCGCCGCTACGACGGCCATCCCGACCAACATGTCCGACGGGCGCGCGCGGCGGCGAGTGGGCCCCCGCCGGGAGCTCCGCCGACGGCCCTCCACGCCAAGAGCGGCAACTTCGTAGTGGCGTCTGCGTTCCTGCGCCCTGAGCGTCGCGATGAAGTCGTCAATGGCGTTCTCTGGAAGACCCGCTGCGGCATCCAGATCACGGTTGACAGCGCCGAGCCGCGGGCGCGCGAAGCTACCGAGGTTCCCGAGGCCCTCCCCGCGCGAGCCAGACCCATGAAGGTCGCTGACCCAGGCGGGAACTGGCCCAGGGCTCGCGCGGAGGCGCTGAGAACCGCGAGGGGAAGGTTGCCGGAGCAACTGCGCGACGAGTTCGAAGCCCTCCACAGCGACCGCGCCGACGCGAGCAAGGAGGGCCCCACGCCCCTCGTCGCCCCAGAGGGCCCCTGGGACAAGGCCGCCGAGATCGCGAGTGAGCGCCCGCATTTCGAGGGGAACTACATGGGCGCCAAGGAGGGCAGGGGGCGCATCTTCCACCTGCGCGCGCCGAGCGTCGCCGCGGAGATCAACCTTTCTCACGCCCAGTGGATCGCCGCCCTGGAGATTGCCCTCCTGGAGGTGCGCGATGTCTCCGCTGAGGAGAGGACCAGGTACCTGGGCAGCGCCAAGGGGCGCGGGACCGCGAAGCAGCTGATGAAGGCATCACCTGGGCGAGCGTACTTGAAGGATCCTGAGGCAACGTGCTGGCAGCACTTCAGTGCCCTCATCCTACGGCGCACCTCCCTGGCCCAGAATGCGAAAGACCCCGGGGCTCGAGGGCAGGCCCACGGGGCCACCCTCAAGAATCTAGACGACTTGGGCAACCCAGAGTTCCAGAAGGGCCACTTCGGCAGCAAAAGGGGCCTGCATGATATCGACGAGTGGAAGACTCAGATGGCCACCCTCGAGTTCTTCGACGAGGACGACCTGCGCCACCTCGGCGCCGCCGCCCAGGCGCGGGCGCGCAGGGCCACGGCCAGGGCAGCGGGCAGAGCGCGGAAGCGACGCATACCTCAACTGGGCGAAGCAAGCTCGGAAGGAGCCCCCTGGCAAATTGCGTCGGGCCGTCGCCGGCCCCAAGGCGCAGCGCTTGGAGGACAAGTGGGATCGAACCACCGCGGGGGGGCCCTACTTTGTCATGACAGCAGCCGCGGACACGCGGCGCGACATCTGGAAGTCCGAGCGGCGCAGCGCGGAGAAGATCATCTACGCGCGCGCGAAGGCCATGCAGCCCGCGAAGGAGGACCCTCTCCCGATCATCGAGCCGCAGCACACCCAGGCCGTCGTCGGCAGCGCGAACCCCGAGAATGCGAGAGGCGTCGACGACACCGGCCCCACTGACATCCAGAGACTCCCGCACCAGGGCACCCAGGAGCTTGCCAACATCTACAACGCGGTGGAGGAGAGCGGCCCGTGGCCGCAGCAGCTCTGCGCCACTGTCGAAGGTATGGCTCCCAAGCCTGCGGGCGGCGAGAGGATCCTGGGCGCGCCACCCGCGATCCCCGAGACCTGGGCCGAGATCCTCTCCAGCATCACGGACGCGTGGTCCGAGGAGCTGGCGGAGTTCTGGGACGCCGCCATCAAGGGATCCAGCGCGCTCAGGGCGGCGCTCGTCAGGGCTCTGCTCGACGAGGCGGCCGCGACGTTCGGCATCGCGTTCGCCGCGCTTCTCATGGACGTCGAGAAGTTCTACGACTCGGTCTGCTTCGCGCTCCTCTTCGAGGCCGCCAGCGGGGCGAAGTTCCCCCCGATCGTCGCGGCGCTGAAGGAGCAGCTCTAGCTGGCCCCCAGGTACTTGCGCATGCGCGGCTGGGTCAGCGACCTCGTCGACGCGCAGCGTTCCATCGTGGCGGGCAGCTGCAGCGGCGGGAATCTAGCGAAGGTCTACCTCGGACCCATCCCCCAGAGGGCCCACCTCAACTATGCCCATGCAGGCCTGTGGACCTTCGTAGACGACGCGGTGGCCAGGACGGAAGGGCAGACGAAGCAGGCCATCAGGGACTTGATCGAGGTGGCGACGGACCTCTGTGCTGGTACGACGGAAGCAGGCCTGCGCGTCTCCCCCAAGACGACCGTCGCCGCCCCCCGCCAGACGATCGCCATTGCGGTCCACGTCGGCCTCAAGAACAAAGGCTGCTCCATCGAGGTGGCGAACGCCCCCGTCGACCTCGGCGTCGACGTGGTCGGCGCCGAGCGGAGGGTCACTGCCAAGGCCACCAAGAGGGCCAAGACGGCCAAGCGACGGACATGCCGCATCATCGCGGAGGCCAGGAAGTACGCCTTCTTGCCAAGGTTGCGAAGGGCCTGTGGACCACGGGCTCGAGACCCCAGGGCACCTGCGGCCACCGGATCACGGGTCTCTCCCCAGCGGCCATCCTTGAGCAGAGGCGCCGGGCCATCCAGGCCACAGCTGGGGGGTGCCAGGGCGCCGCCTATCCACAGCGTTGGCCGCAGTATTTGGACAGAAGGACCCCGTCATCGAGCTGAGGCGCCAGTCGATCACGGAGTGGCTCAACTTCTGGTTCAATCACCCAGACCACCACCAGCGGGTCACGCAGGCGTGGGAGCTCCTCTACGACAAGGGGACCAGACGTGGCAACAATAAGTGGAGAAAAGGTGCTCGCGCCCATCTCAGCCACGCAGGCCGTTCTCACAGACGCGGGATGGACGCGCCCTACGCCGCGCGAGTGGTCTCGCCCACCACGGGAAGGAGAGACCGAAGTTCAAGAGAGCTCCTGCTACACAGAGGTCAACCAGACTGGGGGGACAAGCGACACGACGTGGACCTTGCGGAGGTCTTCCACGAGTTGTACCAGTCGATAGAAGGGCCCGTGCAAGGACGCGACCAAACGTCTAGACGGCGAAGGATTTCCACGCGGAGGCCCAGACGTCCGCGCCATGACGCACGACAAGGAGAAGTTCATAAAACTGGGCCAACACGACCAGTGGGCCCTGAACCGGTCGCGGGGGCGCAGTTGCCCAGGGGGCGCCTCGCGCCGGGCGCGTGTGGCAGCAGCGCGCTCGCTGTGATCTGGGTGCCCTCGCACAGCGAGGATGCACCTGGCCCGGCCTCCGACCCTGCCCGCTACTTTCACGCGGTAGGCACTGCGTCGGCAGACGCGCGGGCAGGAGTAGCAGCCCAAGTTCTTTGCGAGGCAGCTATCGTTGGACAGGCCCCGCCCGCGGACTTGCATGACACCCAGTGCGCCCTCATCCGCGGGAGGACGCGCAGGGCACTTGCCGACGCGCTTGCAGTAGACCCCTGGGTCGCTGGGCCAACCTCGCAGGCCAAGGGCCCGCGCCTCACCGAGCTCCAGCCATGCGGTCCAGCCAGCGCTCCTTCGAGCTCTGCGCAGGCAAGTACCAATGCACGCGCTGCGGACTCACAACCGGCAAGTCTGAAATGCGGCAGGCGCGCGCGACGCCCTGCCACTATCAGCCGCCCCTGCCAACCTCCGGCGAGCAAGTGGTGCCGGTGCAGGGCGCCGTAACAATCTTCGGGCGCGAGTTGCACGCTTCGCATAAGCTACACTTTATGCAGCATTGCTGGCTGCCTGCGCTTCTGCCGTGAATGCGGCAAGACGGCAGCTGAAGACCCGCGCCATCTCGCCGCGATTTGCGCGGGCATCACGAGGAAAGGGCGAGAGGATTTCGCCAAGATCGACAAAGGAAAAGTCACGCGCGCCCACGCTCGGCGCGAAGGACTGACCCAATTTGTGCGAGCGGCAACCCACGGCATGGACGTGGACGAGTGCGTTGCAGCCGCGGCGCTTGCTGCTGGTCCCGCAAGCGCCACAGAGGTGGAGAAGACTTACAAGGCATTTGGCCTCGCTCGAACACGCGCCCTGGTGCGCTCGGATGTATCCTTATATCTCCTCCTCCTCCTCCTCCTCCTCCTCCTCCTCCTCCTCCTCCTCCTCCTCCTCCTCTCCTCCTCCTCCTCCTCCTCCCTCCTCCTCCTCCTCCTCCTCCCTCCTCCCCTCCTCCTCCTCCTCTCTCCTCCTCCCTCCTCCTCCTCCTCCTGCTCTCCCCTTCCTCCTCTCCTCTTTTTCCTCCCTTTCCTCCTCCTCCTCTCCTCCTCCTCCTCCTCCACCTCCCCCTCCCCTCCCCGTCCCCTCCCCTCTCCTCCCCCTCCTTCTCTGCCCCTCTGCCCCTCCTCCTCCCCCTCCTCCTCCTCCTCCTCCTTCCTCCTCCTCCTCCTCCTCCTCCTCCTCCTCCTCTTCTCCTCCTCCTCCTCCTCCTCCTCCTCCTCCTCCTCCTCGTCATCATCATCACCACCATCATCCATAACCATCACCATCACCATTACCATCATCATCACCATCACCATCATCAATCACATCATCATCATCATCATCATCATCATCATCATCATCATCAGCATCATCATCTCATCATCATCATCATCATCATCAGCATCACATCATCATCATCATCATCATCATCATCATCATCATCATCATCATCATCACATCAGCAGCCATTCCATCATCCATCTCATCCTCCTCCTCTCCTCCTCCCCCTCCCTTCCTCCTGTCGCCGCCCCCGCCCAGGGGGCGTCGCGGGGCTCCCGCGCCCCCCCCCCCCCACACACACACACAACTGGCCTCGGCTTCCCCCCCCCATCCCCCCGAGGGGGCCGCGCGCTCTCCTGCCTCTGACAGCGGCGGCGCGGGGGGAGACGCAGCCGGATGGCGCGCCTCGCAGGGGCGGAGAAGGCGAGGAGGAGCGGAGGAGCGGGGGAGGAGGGGGGGGGGTCGAGGAGGGGGACTCTCCTCCTCCCTCCTCTCCTCCTCCTCCTCCTCCTCTCCTCCTGCTCCTCCTCCTCCTCCTCCTCCTCCTCCTCCTCCTCCTCCTCCTCCTTTGGCCCCGTGTCCGACGATGCGGATTAAGGGGATGTGAGCAGGGTGACCCGCGACGGCGTCCCTTTCGGCGAGGTCGCGGGTCGTCCCTGCTCGGTCCCCAGTTTTCAGCGGCGTCGGTTTAGGCGCCTCTGTACTGGTTCGGCCCATGGTGGCTCCCCAAAACAACTCCTCCTCCTCCTCCTCCTCCTCCTCCTCCTCCTCCTCCTCCTCCTCCTCCTCCTCCTCCTCATGTTTTTTTGTTACGTTAGACTGCCCTGAGCGTACCGTTGTCGCGTTTTTTGCACGATTGTGAATGAAGGATGCAAGCATGCAGTTGGACGGCTCGGCGCAAAGGAGGGGGCCTGGCGGGCGCCGCAGAAGAGTAACTAGGTCAATCAGCGGAACATCTGAGTAAAACGAGTAGGCGCCCGCCAGGCCCGAGAGGTCGGCACAGACCTCAGTAATACGTGCCCCCCAGCAGGTAATCCCCTCCTGAAGTAGGTGATCCCCCTGAATTATTAGAGGTAGTGCCGCCTCGGGAAGCAAGGGCAACAGTACCAGATATTGCAGATAGGTGCTGCTCCTCCTTCTCCTCCTCCTCCTCCTCCTTCTCCTCCTCCCCCTCCGTTTTCTCCCCCTCCGCATCACTGTTCACGTGGGGGGGTATTGAGGGCTTGGGCTCCTTCTCCTCCTCCCTCCCTCCCTCCCCCTCCCCTTCGGGGCATGGGAGGTAGGAGTGAAGGGGGGGGTGGGCGAGCGGAGCCATTCTTCCCCCTCTCCCTCTTCCTCTCTCTTCCCTCCTCGGGTTCCCCCCCCCCTCGCCTGCCTTCCTGCCGCACGAGCTCGAACGGCACTCCTAGCGCAGCTCGCTGGTCAGCGATTCGACGTCCTTGCGCACGAGCTCTCGCGGCGCCGCCGACTGCTCCGACGAAGAGCTCTGTCAAAGCGATCGCATGCGAGGAACCCCAAGGCCAGGCAAGCTCCGCGCGAGCGTGACCCTCCGAACTATCGCTCGCGTGCACGCGGAAGCGGGCTGGCATCGAACGGTTCTGGGCCGAAAGGGCTAGGGGCCAGGAGGCGCCGGAGGGGGGGAGAGGACGAGGACAAGGACGAGGACGAAGACTAGGCCGAGGGCGAGGACGAGAACGAGGAGGGGAAGGAGGAGGACTGGGATGAGTAAGTCGAGGTAGCGAAACCATGGATCATAAGGCGCGTGGATTTGCGCGTTTCAAGTTCTTCATATAAGCGCTGTGCATTCCGTCGCCAAACGAGGCGGCACTGGCTTCATTTTTCGGGGAGGTACCTTCCCCGATCCGTGGGTTTGGCGCCCACGCGCCAGATCCACGAGTTCTTAATCCATCTTGGTGTGCGCCTGAGTGAGATGAGCGAGAAGGGAGTTCGAGGAGGAGGAGGAGGAGGGGAAGAATAGGAGAAGGGGGAGGAGAAGGATGAGGAAGAGGATGAGATCTGGTCATGAGGACGACGGGGAAGACGGGGAAGACCTGGATGAATAGGTGAGGAGGCGAACGTGATAGCCGTAGCCATTTTGGCTCAAGGGGCCTGCTTCTGGACGTCCCAACCTTGCTCAAGCGCGGCCAGCAGTGAGGACCATTTCAGCTTGCCTGGCATTCGCCTACCAGTCGACCCCAGCGCACTCAGCTCAGTCGGCGCGAATGGCTTGGCGCCGGCGCGATGGAGCATTGGGCAAGAACTGGAGCGGCTGGACGGGAAATGGGAAGGACGGAGATGGAGCACGTGATGCAGCCAACAAGCAGTATGTGGTGTGCGACGCCTGTAGCAAGTGGAAGTGGTTGTCGCGCGCGAGGAAGGACCCGCTGTGCAGGTGCGGCAACCACTTATTGCAAGGAGACGGGCCAGACTGAGGTGTCGACCGTGGTGAATCGGCACACAACGATCCCCAGTGGCAGAAGATCTTGGGAACCCTCCTAGGACTGCTCGGACCACCGCAGCTCGCGAGGTTCAAGACGCAGTACCTTGCCGCGGACCTGCAGCCCGAGGCGCAGGAGGAACCCGACGCCGTCCCTGCCCTTGCACAAGATGTCGGATTGGCCAAGAGAGCCATGCAGCGCGCCACGACGTGCAAGAAGGAGTGTCAGACCAAGGTGGGCCAGCTCAAGGAGCAGCTCGCCCAGGCCGAGGCGGACCTGGACGTGGCCACCTCTCAGGAGCAAGCCGCCAAGCAGGAGGCGGCCAAGAAGTCGCAACAGTGGGCGGAGCTCGTCAACCCAGACGGCACGAAGGTGGTGGTCATCGGGGACGACACCCCCTCGCCCCAGGATCGACAGGCCCTGCAGGCCTTCATGGAGCAGCACCCCCAGATCGCCGCCAAGTGCGGCCAGCAGGTGCCCAGTCGGCCCGCAGGGAGCACCCAAGGTCGCCGCCGCCGCCAGCGGCGCCCCGCCTTTCAGCCAAGGGGCCTGCGGGAACGCCCGCGGCGGCGAGGGGTGGCGGCAAGGCAGCGCCGCCGCCAGCGCCTGGCAAGGCGATGCCCGCGGGGCCACCGCTGCGGCCACCCCCGCGGGCCGCCAGCCCGTGCCGCGGCGCCGCCAGCACAAACGCCGCCGCCGCAGCCGAGGAGGAGCCGCGCCCGAGGGACCGCAGCCGCAGCCCAGCGGCAGCGGCGGCGGCCAGCAGTGATGCAGGTGGTCGGAACCGCGCTGATGATGCTGGCGATGACGATATTTGTCGTGACCAACCGCGACCACCGACCCGGGCCTCGCCACGATGTTCGGGTACCCCACCTTCTCCCAGGCCAATGGTTCTGGAATGGGATGTTGTTGGGAACCTCACCTTTTATTTGGTCAACATTACTCTGTGGAATGTTCGGGCAAAGAATTATGTCCTAGGCCCACGCTTCCTGGCGGATGTTTGCATTTTGACGGAGACACATCTCACTTCGAGCAAGCACGGACCCGTTCGGAAGCAGTTCAAGAAGAAACGTTGGGAGACATTCGTCTGTCCAGCAGCCAGTGCAGCAGAGGGGCGTAAGGCGGGAGTTGCGTTAGCCGGAAGGTCCCACCTTTCCTCTCACGCTCGGGTCATGGGGGCCCAGGGCCGCGCCAAACCTCTCGATTCGGGGACTCGCCGGACAAGCGTAGTCATCAACCTAGACCAGATATGTTTCCTCATGGTTGGCGTCTATCTGATTTCTGGAGCGGGCATGAATCAGGCCTATCAGGACATCGCCAGAGAAAGTGCTTCACACATTAAGACCTGTAAGATGCCCTACATCATTGCAGGTGATTTAAACGTTTCCCCTTCCCAGCTCAACCATCCCATACAATCGTTGCCTTGGGTAAACAGGGATATCATCGCGCCGTCGAACACGCCCTGGACTTGCTCGAACGGATACCGCATGCCAGACTATTGCGTTGTAGGAGGGACCTTGGAAGCCGCGCATAGGAGTTGTCAGAGTTGTTACCCGAGACACCGCCCAGAAGGAGATCTCGGCATTTAGTGAAGCGGGGGGGCCCCCCCCCCCCCACACACCACACACACACACACACACACACACGCACACGCACACACGCCACCACCACCCACCACACCACCCCACGCCCACCCACCCCCCCCCCCACACTGCCAAGGGGTCCGCATGCCGTGGGGACATTATTATGCGAAGGCCGAGGAAGAGGCTTCAGAGTTCCATTTGGTCCCGACGTACCCTTGCGGCCAGGCCTATGCCAGCTCCGACCTCACTCTTCAGGGTGCCGCGCCTAGTCGGGCCCTGGAGCTTCAGGTTTACCATGGCAAAGTTGGAGAACCCTGCCGACCAAGCAGGGGTCAACGTATCAGATTTGAACGCCAAGCTCTCCTTCCGCCTCAGCCGCCAGAAGGGTTGGAGACCAGCGTGGCTAGCAAGTGTAATGTTCTGCTCGCCCGCGCACGAGATCGGGGCGCGCTGCGGCGGCGCGCCCAAGCTCCACAGCAAGTGAAGCCATCCAGCATTTAATTCTCAATATATATACGTCCGTCTCCTACCCAGGAAACGTCACCCAGGGCGCCAGTGACATTCCAGGGGAGTATTTGACAGGCCACATACAGGACATAGAGGTTTTCTCGGGGAACTTATAGATTCAGACTGGGGTCGAGTTTCAGAAGTTTCTGGGCCGGATATATCAGCATTGCCAGAGGTTGGAGAATCGGGAAGCATCGAACGATTCCCAGGAATGGTTCGGGGAGGACCTGAAGAGGGGGGGGGGCCTCGCGCGCCATCGCCAGGGCCCAGCCCCCGCCACCCGGAGTGCTAGATTCCATAGTTAATTCCTCTTGTACGGATGCAGTTTTATCGGATGGCCCGATCCTCCTCGCGCAGCATAAGCTCGCGAGTTGGGAGAAATATTGGGTGCCCCTCGGATCCCCGAGCAGGCCGCAGGAGGTTCAATGGCTCGTTCCCTTTATTGTGGAAGCTCGGGGGCAAGCTCTGGATGGGGCCCCTATGGGAGCCCGACGAGGTGTTTCAGATCGCACGCAGGTATAGCTCCAGCTCAGCAGGAGGCGCCGACCTGTGGAACCCGAGGGAGTTCGACCTCCTTCCTCCCGAAGGCCGCGAAGTTTTCACCGACCTGCTCAGTCAGGTCTCCGCCGCCTTTAAGTTCCCAGCGCAGGTGCTTATGAATCTGGTCCGCCTCACCCCAAATAATGTGGAGCAAGACCGACAGGAAGGCCATCCCTCACCGCCTGGGATTCAGAAAAAAAGCTGGCTTTTGGGGTGAGGCCATCCGA
Organism: Prorocentrum cordatum; assembly: GCA_963575745.1. Classification (NCBI taxonomy): domain Eukaryota; class Dinophyceae; order Prorocentrales; family Prorocentraceae; genus Prorocentrum; species Prorocentrum cordatum. The sequence goes on along the minus strand of CAUYUJ010016216.1, from coordinate 486,072 downwards.
GGTTCCTCGTGCTTGCGCGCCGCACTTTTGAGCGAGGTCGCGGCCGAGCTGGCCACCAGCTAAGGAATCCCTGTTCCGCAGGCGCTGTTGGGCACCGAGAAATTCTGCGACGCGGTTTGAACAGAATATGTTTGCAGCATAGCAGTCAAACTAGACTATCCAACAATGCCGCTCGTCCATGGCATGGTGGCCCATGCGTCGGCGCGTGTGCTCACCTCCTCGCCCGGGTGCTCCAGCGCTATCTGCCCGACAGAGTGCGTGTTGCAAGGGTGCTCTCAATCTACCTCGTTTGCCCGTGCCTTCTTGCGCGGCATACTTGGCGAGATGCATGGGCGCTTCCGACATTGGAAGTTCAGGGCGTGGGTCGACGACCTACGCTTGCGGGCCTGGGGATCCCATGAGATGCTCCAAGTGGACGTCCCCGAGGCCATCATTTACGCATGAGAAGCCCTACAAGCCAGAGGCTGTCATCCCTCACTCAAGTCGTGCGTCATCAGCTCGGTCCAGTCGGTTGGTCTTTCCATTTGCTCGACCTTCGGCACTCGTGGATGGGCCTTTAAACAAGTGGGCCTTTGGCGAGATCTTGGGCTGGATACCGCGCTTGGGGGGCGTCGTAGGCTTGCTGCCAGGGGCGCCACGTTCCGAGGGGCCCCAGAGGCCCACCTCGATCCAGGACCTCTCCAGGCACATCAAGTTGCTTGGAGGCTGGTATCGACGGGGGTCAAAACCACAACTTTTTCGGGGCCATCAGGCCCGAGGCATTTGTCCTACCCAGTTGAAACGTGTTCGGGGACGTCTTGTTCGTGGGCTTGGATATGTTCCCAAATATGCCTGTACCACCACAGGCTTCGCTCTCTCGCCAAAAGGACAAGAGCAGGAATATCCTGCTCACTATTTGCCGATGCAGATGTTGTCAGCCTGGTTCGACATAGTCAACCAGGACTCAGTGTTGCACGCTGCCATCAGGAAGCGGCGGGCCCCCACCGTTGAGAGGCTCACGGGCAAGACCCGATGGAGCAAAGTAGTTTTTCCCTCTCCTCAGCCACCATCGCCACCTTGCTGGACCATGGCATTTAGCCCGCGGGCCCGCGGGGATGGATCCTTCCCGGCCAAAGACGTTTCAAGGTTGTTCCAGGGGGCCTCAGGGGGCAGGGGGAGTTAATGGGCGTTTTCTCCCAGCTCCTTTCGCGGACCCTCTGGTCTCGGGCTTCGAAGTTGAATATATATATATATATATATATACACATATAATCAGAGCCCCGAATCATCAGGGGTAACTCGGGCCAGGGGTAACTCGGGTTGTTTTTTTCGGGAATCCGAACCCGAGTTGCCCCGGGCCCGAGTTGCCCCGGATAACTCGGGCGTCCAGAGCCCCGAATCATCAGGGGTAACTCGGGTCAGGGATAATTCGGGTTCGTCTTTTCGGGAACCCAAACCCGAGTTACCCCGGACCCGAGTTGCCCCGGATAACTCAGGCGCCCAATATAACGGCGCACCGGGTCCGGGGGCCCGGGGCCGGGACCTCGACCGCAAATGTGGGCTCAGGGGCTCATTTTCTTTCTGATTTTACATGTTTCGGCGTCAAGGAGGGTCCAAGAGGCTCCAGAACAGACGCCGGACGCCCGAAGGTCGTTCTTAGACGCCTAACATGGCCTCGAAGACACTTTCAGAAGCCCCCAAGACATTCCAAGCGACACCAAATAGGGCCCCAAATGCAGTTTCAAGCGGCCAACATAGCTTCATTCTCTTTGTAAACCATACATGTTTAACACATCGCTTTTTTTCGCTGTCGGTACGGCTCACGAAGGGCCCAAGACGTTCGCAAACGTGGGCTCCGGGGATCTCGGGGAGCCCGAAAGCCTCACAGAAGACTGCGAGAAGGCGCCAAGGAAACACCAAGAAACTCCCAAACAGACCCAGGGCGTCCGAAAATCGCTGCCAGACGCCCAACATGGTCTCCAAGATTAGCTTCCGAAGCCTCCAAGACACCCCAAGCGACCCCCAACAGGGCTCTAAAGAGAGCCGCAAGGAGCCAACATCGTTTCATTCCTGTGGGGAAACGTATATTTTTCGTATGTTCGCCTGTTGGGCTGTCATCGCGTAGAAATTCCCATGACGGCCTAGGGGGCTCCCAGAAGACATCGGTCACGCGAAAGAGCTCTCGCGTGACCGACCTTGGGCCTCTCTTTCGCTCAACTCGGGTGCCCAAGACTCGCCCAAGAAGGCCCCAAGAGGGCCCCGAGAGCGCCCCAAGAGAGTTCCGAGGTGGCCCGACCAGTTCTCACGCGACAGAGCGCCCGCGTCACCGACCTAGGGCCCCTCTTCCTGCCATCCTGGAGTCCCAGTGGGAACCCAGACTGCACCCGAGAGGGCCATATCAATGCCCCAGGCGAAGCGCCTGAGAACGTCCCAGGTTGGCTTACGTGGCTTCCGAACTTCCGATATCTTTCCAAGATGAATACGTCCTTCACTGACCCCTTTTTCGGCAATTTTGGAGCCCCGATGCGAGCCAAAGGTGGCCCCATCAGGGCCTGCGAGAGAGTCCCGAACGCGTTCAAGAGGACCCCAAGACCGTCCTAACATCGGTCACGCGAAAGAGCGCTCGCGTGAACGAGCTTAGGCCAATTTAGCAGGGGGTTTTAAACGCGGTCCCAAGAGCGGTCACGCGAAAGAGCTCCCGCGTGACCGAGCTTTGGTTGTTCTGTCGGCCATCTTGGAGCTCCAGTAGGGGGCAGAAATGGCCCCAAGAGGGTCTTGATGTGGGCCCGATTAAGACTCCAAGAGAGATCCACGAGTGCCCAACGTAGATCACGCGATAGAGAGCTCGCGTGACCGGCCATGGGCTCTCTTTCGGCAGTCCTCGAGATTCAAGACAAGCCCAAGATGGCCCCGAGAAGGCCCCAAGAACGCCCCAAGAGGGTTCCAAGAAGGCTTCATCATCGGTCACGCGAGAGAGCGCTCGCGCGACCGATCTTGGGCCGCATTTCCTGTCATCTTGGAATCCCAGTGGGAGCGAGAAATTGCCCTAAGAGGGTCTCGAGGGCCAGGGGCCCTAAAAGAGCCCCAAGAGGTCATCAAGAACAACCAACAGGGTCTCCAGGAGGCCTTACTTTGCCCCCACGAGGGCTCCAATCATGGCCAACATCGGTCACGCGAAAGAGCTTTCGCGCGACCGACCTTGGGCCTCTCTTTCGCTCACCTCGGGGCCCGAGACTCGCCCAAGAAGGCCCCAGGAGGGCCCCGAGAGCGCCCCGAGAGAGTTCCGAGGTGGCCCAAACAGTTGTCACGCGACAGAGCGCCCGCGTCACCGACCTAGGGCCCCTCTTCCTGCCATCCTGGAGTCCCCGTGGGGACCCAGACTGCGCCCAAGAGGGCCTCGAGGGGCCACATCAATGCCCCGGGCGAAGCGCCTGAGAACGTCCCAGGTCGGCTTACATGGCTTCCGAACTTCCGATATCTTTCCAATATGGATACTTCCTTCACTGAGCAGGTCCACGCTGCGTCTCCGAGCTGGGGGTGACAGGATGTTTCCCGCGAGGGGAGGAGGAGGACGAGGAGGGGGAGGAGGAGGAGAAGAAGGAGAAGGAGGAGGAGGAGGAGGAGGAGGACGACGACGACGAAGAGCACGCGGAGGAGGAGGAGGGGGAGGAGGAGCAGGAGCAGGAGCAGGAGCAGGAGCAGGAGCAGGAGCAGGAGCAGGAGCACGAGGAGACCGAGCAGGGACGACGACGAGGACGAGAATGAAGGGGGGGAGGAGGCTAGAACCTAAGCGCGCGCTTCCAAGAGCCCCCAGGAGGCGCCGATAGGCTCCCCAGAGGCCCCAAGAGGCCCCCCAAAACATTCCGAGACGCACCTCCCAAGAGGCCCCCCAAGAAGCTCATAACTTGGTTCCCGTAGCCAGTTTGGCTCAAGGCTCACGGAGGTGGGCGAGCAAAGGGCCGCTGCCTGTGCGGGCGCCTGCCGCCATGGGCCATCCCGCCCCGGCGTGCTGCGTCTGCCTTGCCACATCCGCACTGGCGCAGGGGGTGTACTTGGGCCTCCTTGTGCTGTGCTTCGTCACCAACGTCTTGCTGTTCATCGCGGGGAATGCCGAACAGGATGATGAAGGGATGGGTGATGGAGAGGCCGCGACCAATCTCATCCTGGGGAGCGCGGCTGGCTATATCATCCTCGCGTCCGCCATCGTCATGTCTGCGTCCCGGATCTGCGCGCCGTGTTGCTGCGAGGGACTCGAGACAGTGGGCCAATGTTGTCCGTGCAATTTCCTCCTGCACCTGGACACGCCGCTCTACGTAATGGTTGGACTAGGTGTAGTCATGAACGCCGTCACGTTAGTTGTGGATACAGGTGGTGATCCTAGAGTCTTTCGCCTGGCGAGGCTGGTTCACCCGGCTCTGAGCATCGCCGCGATCGTCTGCGCCACCGTCAAATTGTGCGTCATGGCGCGCTTGTGCTGCCAAAGCTGCTCGCCCGAGATCCAGTCGGCCAGCGCACGGCTGCCCCAGGTCGCCATCGGCCAGCCCGTTGTCGGCCAGCCTGTTGTGGGCCAGCCCGCCCCTGGCGAATCCTCCAAGCCGTCATGATCCGTTTGCCTCGAATGCCCAGGCGTTGTCATGTTTTTCCTGCGCCTGTTGTGCTCCGCCAGCGCGCTCCCAATGCGGAGGCAGATTGAAAGCGTTGCTCAGTGCCGCAGGGCGTTTCAAATTATGTGTTTTCGGCGTCTGGCGCGTTCGCGGCGGCGGGCTCTGGGCCTCTGGAGCCTGGGCCACCCCCCAGAGTGTCCAAGCGAAAAAAAAACTCATAATTTGGTTCTTATGCGCCGGCGAGAAGGGCATCCGAGATGCTATGCGAACCTGATCTCTGGAGCTAGGTGGATCTTCTTGTGGGCCAAGCCAAACCCGTGTCAGGGGCGTCGACTCCAGGTAAATCGAATGCGAACATTGCCGGGGGCCGTCGGTTGAAGCCCCTATTCGGCGCGACCCGTTCGAGTTGCGAGCCGCAATATGCGGGGGGCGAGGAGGACGTGCAAAAGGAGAGGGAGGAGGAATCAAAGGAGGAAAAGGAAGAGGCACTAGACCCCGGAGATCTCTGGGAGCACTCGGCCCCATCTTCGGGCTCGTTTTCGAGCCGAGAGAGCCCCGAGACGATCCGGTTTTAACCTGCCCCGCGTTTTGGGGCGGCCTGAGAAGCGTTTGAGAGTGTCCCAGGTTGGTTTACATGGCTTCTGAGCTTCCGATATCATTCCAGGATGGATACTTCCTTCACTGAGCAGGTCCACGCTGCCCCCCCGCGCTGGGGGCGACAGGATGTTTCCAACGAAAGGAGGAGGAGGAGGAGGAGGAGGAGGAGGAGGAGGAGGAGGAGGAGGAGGAGGAGGAGGAGGAAAAGGAGGAGGAGGAGGAGGAGGAGGAAAAGGAGCAGGAGGAGAAGGAGGGAGCCAGGAGGAGAAGCAGGAGGAGCAGGAGGAGAAGCAGGAGGAGAAGCAGGAGGAGATAGCAGGAGGAGAGAGAGCTAGAGCAGAAGCAGGAGGAGCAGGAGGAGAAGGAGGAGGAGCAGGAGGAGAAGGAGGAGGAGCAGTTGGAGAGAGAGCTAGAGCAGAAGCGGCGGGAGGATGAGGGTGAGAAGATGAAGAAGAAAATTAAGAAGGAATTGGAGGAGGAGGAGGAGGACGAGAAGGAGGAGGAGGAGGAGGAAAACGAGGAGGAGGAAAAAAACAGCAAAAGAGCCCAAGAGAGCCCCAAGACGGCCCCAAGAGATGCCAAAGAGGGAGACAACGAGCCGAACATTCCGGTATTCTACCCCACGAGGCTCCAAGGATGCACCAAGAAGCCCCCAAAGGCTCCAAGAGGCCCCCCAAGGGCTCCCCGATACCGGCCCCGAATCGGTCCCCAGAACACCACGACAGCCCGATGACGGCCCAAGAACAACAACCTCAGAAGAGCCCATGTGGCTCCCAAGAAGGCCCAGAGCCACAAAAGCCCCCCAAGACGGTTTCAAAGAACCCCAAAACGGCCCCAGCCTCCAAAGACCGCCCAGGAGCAGGACTGCCTTCGAGGGCCCCAAACGAGTCCCAACAAACCCCAAGGTGGGCCGCCAAGAAGGCCCAATGATGCCACGTTGTATGATTTCTGTCGCTCGCACGCGAACAGCACGCCACCCTACAGCCCTCTCGGATTTGCGAAGCCTTGGCGGGCGCTTCACCGTCGCGGTTGCCTTGTCGACGCCCTTCGTCGTCGTCGTCGTCGTCGGCGTCCTTCGTCGTCGTCGTCGTCGTCGTCGAGTTCCTTGGCCGCGTGGTTCTAGTGTGTATATATATATATATGTATTGGGGGGGAGCTGAGGAAGGAGTTGATGTATGCAGTAATAAGGTCATATGTCAGAAGTTACGGATGGAGGAGGCTCCAGCGCGCGCCAGGGCTCTCCGCGCCATCCGCAAAAGGCTCAGTTTGGACATGCGGCCGACTACACTCGCGCAAGCCCGACATCCCAGCCAGGTGTCCAAGGTGCGGAGCACCAGAGGAGGACGATCTCCACCGTTTCTGGACGTGCCCCGCACTCGCAGTGCGCCGACGACGCCACCGTCGATTCTAATCATTTCGTTTAAGAGCAGTTGAGCAGTTCCAGTCGTACTCCATCAAGTGGGGCCGCGCGCTCCAGCCAGCCGGGTTCACCGTATGACTTGCGGGAGATAACCCACCCCCCTCAGTCCACCGCGCCACAGGCGCGTTTGTTCTCCAGAACATGCAGGTTCAAGGAAACTACCCCATCGGGCGCGACGCTAGCGGGGGCCAACACAACAGAGAGCCTCGGAAACGGCGCGCGGGCTGGGGGGGTAGTTGTTTTGGACGCAGATCACGAACCTGTAGGCGCTCGTCGAGGAAGCCTGCCAGGAAAGCAGACCGTCAGCCGCGGCGAGCTCTACGCCGCCACCCTGGCCCTTCTACATGTGCAGGGAGGTATTCCGTTGGTATTGGATTCCAGCTATGTTCATCGGGGAGCTCTGAGGGGGCCTAAGTGGAAGCCGCGATCCAATCTCGATGTACGGTATGATGTTTGGGCCGCTTTCGAGGCCCAGGACGGGCCCTTTGAGTTTCAAAAAGCCAAGCCCCACCCTAAGTATGACGACTGGGACACACATAGTATACAGCCATGGGCCTTGTTGGCCAATTCTTTAGCTGACGGTGTAGCCGAAGATGTCACCTCCCACGCTCAGCTCCCCCAGATAGTGCCTGACCGAATCGCCGCTGAAGACGCTGAGATGCAGCTCATTCCAGAAGACTCTCCACCATCCAGGTTGAATTCTGGGGTGATTTCAAAGCCCCCCCTCCTCTTCGACCCAAGCAGCCTAGGCCGACCCGTAAGTGGGGACGCGCCAAACATGTCTTGGAGGATTGTCAAGGGGGGCTTAGGCGCATGGTTTGTTTCAGATACCAGTCCATGGGCCAGCAATCCACATGGTTAGACTAACCATGCACCGAGTACAAAGCTCAGGGATTCCACCGCACCCACATTCCCCACTTGCATGTTGTTAGGGGAATTGCAGTTTGCTCGAGGTGTGGTGGATGGAGTAGTTCGGGGTCCTTCAAAGTAAAGAGTGCATGCGGGCCAGCCACCACCACAGGACTGAGAGCTCGCAGTCGCCTTTTGAAAAGAACAACTACCACAAAGGGGTACAACGCTGGCCTTCGCCTCTCGTCGCTCGCTCTCAAGAGGAGAGCGCGAGAGCTGTGGGGGTCCCGCCACAGCGCGTCACGTGCTCAGTTGCCAGCGGGCCCTCGGAGTGTGAGGTCTCCCCTTAATCGCTGGCAACATGGCAACGTGGGGCGGAAGGTGATAGGAAGGGCGGGTGAGGAGGAGGTGAATTTGGAAATATGCGAACGATTGAGATGATGATGGTGGTGATGACGAGGCTGAGGATGATGATGACGATGTTGGCGATGATAATAATGATAATCATGCTGATGATGCTGGTGATGATGGCGAAGCTGATGATTACGATGCTGATGATCATGGGGATGATGATTATGCTGATTAGGGTGATGGCGATGATGCTGCTGCTGATGCTGATGATGATTTGTGATGGTGATATTGATAGTTATATTCGCGATGGTCATGATGATGCTGATCTTGCTGATGATGATGATCGTGATGATGCTGGTGAAGATGATGATGAGGAGGAAAAGGAGCAGGAGGATGCTGATGGTGACTGTGATGATGATGCTGATGATGATGATGATGATGATGATGGCGGTGATGATGATGGTGATGATGCTTATGATGATGACGACGAAGAGGACGAGGACGAGTACCACGATGACGAGGTTGCCGAAGGCGACGATGATGATGTTGATGATGATGATGATGGTGTTGATGATGATGCTGCTGGTGATGATGATGCTGCTGTTGTTGATGACGGTGATGATGCTGATGTTGATGGTGATGTTGATCACGATGGTGATGTTGATGATGATGATGATGATGATGATGATGATGATGATGATGATGATGATGGTGATGATGCTGATAATGATGATGCTGCTGATGATGATTATGCTGATGATGGTCATCATGCGGGGGGATGGTGATGATGAGGAGGAGGAGGAGGAGGAGGAGGAGGAGCATGAGGACGAGAATGAGCATGGGCATGACCACGATGCTTGGGAGGATGAAGTATATCCGGTAAAGCCTTTCGCTGGAACAATGCAAGAATGCACGCGCCACATTCATGCGAATGTGGATTTTTCAAGGTGCCAACGCAGGCAGGCTGTTCACGGCAGGGCGAGGTAGGACGAAGGTGATACGCGTTGCACAGCGCACGGGGTCCTACAGATACGTCGGGAAAAGCAGCGGGGCACGGCACCCCGCGTGAAGCGGCTCTGAAAAGACGGGCGTGCCCTGACCGCGCGGGCCGGAAAACCGCGCTCAAAATATCCACCAATGAGTCGCGAAACTTGCTCCGGTGGATTGGTGTATATATGTTGGCCAACTGCTGCAGGAAAAACACACCAGAAAAACATACACCAATCGAAAACGTATTGGAACAGATCCGCCATACCCACAAAAACGCAAGAATCGACAGAGACTTTCGCCTGGAGGAGGGGGAGCAGGACTGCGGGCACCAATGCTGATACGAGCGGGGAAACATCTTGCGAGAATCGGAGAAGAGGGGGGGGCGACGACAGCGTCGCAGAAACATTCTGCACCAACGTCGCGACAGTGGAACACCACACCACACCGCACACCTGGGCTGCAATTCGGCTCCCACTGTAAGCTCCCAAAAATCACAATGGTCAGCCGAATGCATCACCTGATATGTTGCGCGCTCCGAATGCTGGTGATGATGACGATGACGAGGAGGATCATTACCAAGCGCGCTATAGGCTTAAAGGGTACCTAAACCCATCTTTAAGGATGAGGCGGCCATCAGCGAAATACTGGAGATTGTGCGACTGCGAGAGGAGCAGGAGGAGGAGGAGGAGGAGCGGGGACGGGAGTACAGGAGGAGCTGGAGGATGTTGGAGAGGGAGGGGGGGGGGGTGGGAAAGAGGATGAGGAAGAGAGGGGGGTGAGGGACCAGCATTCAGGAGGAGGAAGAGTAGGGGTGGGAGGAGCGCGTGCAGAGAGAGGAGGCGGAGGACAAGTGACAAGAATACGAATACTCAGAAGAAGAAGAAGAAGAAGCATGAGACGAATTAGTATCAGCATTGCAAGAATAGCTCATTTAATCAGAAGAATAATAATCATTAGGCGACTACGAGGAATTAGAGTAGAGGATTCGAAAGACGAGCATGAAGACCATTAGGACGAGGAGAACGACGACGAAGTATCAGTGTGAGAAGGGAGGGATAAGGATCACCTTTCCGTGTCTCCCCCTCGCCCCCCTCGCCTGCCTCTCCCTCCCCCTCCTCCCCCCCCATCCTCCCTATCCCTTTCCTCCTCCTCCTCCACGTACGACCCCTCTTCTTCCGCTCTGCCCTCAAGGGGCGCAGGCGATAACCTCCACGGGCGTTCCGATCCCGATTCCGATCTCCCACCCCCAAATCTCCGATGTTGTGATTGTTTCAATCCTTGGCCCGCTCTCGACCCCTTCCCAGGGGAATTCCTTTTCTTCATGGAACATGTCTTGAATGCCCTGGAGACCGAAATCGCGCCCAACGGAGTCACCCCGGGAGGAGATGCACCCCCACCCAAGCGCGCACCCGAACTGGGCCCAACCCAGGACCAGCCAGGACAGTCGCCAGAGGCAGGGAGTGCTTCGGGGAGGGCCAGAATGGAGGCCGGAGGGTCTTCTCTCCAGGTCTCTGATGCTTCCTCGAGGTCCTGCGCCAGGGGCACCGCCTGGGGGTATCCTGGCTCTCCACGGCCTGGGCCGCGGCCTCGCGGGAGGGTGGCTCCGGGAGCCCGGGAGGCCCCGCGCGTTCCAGAGAGCTGCGCGGCCGTCTCGAGTCCGACGGCAGTGGCCGAGGACGCGGAGGAGTTGGCTCAGAACTTGGCCCTGGCAATAGATGCATTTGAGATGCTGTTGCCAGGGCGAAAACGACTCTGTTGCATCTGGAGTCCCGTCGCGCCCCAGGCTGCAGAATGGATTTCTACCGCCTGGGTCGCGACGGGGCTCTGGAGGAATGGCATTCGGACAAGGAGCCCGCACCGTAGGTGGCTGAGGGACCGCTGTCCCTCGATCACAGCGCCCTCAGGCCCCCATGTGAAGGACACCCGTGGCAGGTCCATGTTTCGCACCACCCCCGCAACACTCGCGGATTTGTGGTGGCGCATCACATACGCGGCAGTCAGGCTCTTAGAAGTTCCTGACCCTAAGCGGACCCTGTACCAGCCCCACGCGTGCAGGCAGGGCGGCAATCGCCCGCCTTGTCAAGGATGATAGCCCGATGTGCCCAGTGGGTTGTGAGCCGTCCACTTCCCCGAGGGGCCCCTTAAACGTATGGACGACACCGCCCCCGATGTCTTGCCCAGGAGGAGGAGGAGGAGGAGGAGGAGGAGGAGGAGGAGGAGGAGGAGGAGGAGGAGGAGTTGGAGGAGAAGCAGGAGCAGGAGGAGTTGGAGGAGGAGGAGGAGCAGTAGCATGAGGAGGAGGAAGAAGAGGACGAGGGTGACGAGGAGGACAGAGGAGGAGTTGGGGGAGTCGGAGAAGCAGGGAGCAGGATGAGGCTGGTGGCTGGAGGAGGACAGGGGAAGAAGGAGGAGGAGGAGGAGGATCATGAGGAGGAGGAGGAGAGAGTTGGACAGACGAGGGGGGATGCAGTAGGTTTGTTTGGATTGCAAACGAAGCATGGAGCATGTCGACGAGAGGTCCCACTGCAACAAGCAGACCTTCGCCATCCCAGTGACGCCTGCCCCCTGCTCTGCCTTCTCCCCCTCGTCCCGCGTCGCCTCGTCAGTGGCCACGGGGCCGCTGCGCCAGCGCAGAGGTGGAGCGCCCCGCGTGTGGAGACGCAGCGCCCCTTCACGGCTACCACAGGCCTGTTGGACTGACCTTTGTCAAGGGAGGAGAAACCACCCGGACCCGATAAGTGGCGTATGCTAAGAGGCCTTGGGCGTTTGCTAAACAGCCTTGCCCTGTTCGATTCCTTCTTTGGGTGCGTTTCCTAAACGGCCTCGCTTCTCGGGGTGGTTCTTGTGGGGGGTGGATTTTCTGCCTTCTATTTTCGTGCTGTCCCACAGCGAGCCGGATCATTTGCATTTGCGGTTGAGCTCGGTTTCGCGCTGGCTCACGCAGCGCGTGGTTGCGCTCGCATCTGAGAGCGCGAGGATTGGGCCTAGACTCGGCGCCCTTTCCGCCCCAGGACCGGTCCCGAAGCCCAGTCTCAATCCCAAGTCGCCTGGTTTGAATGAGTTCGAATCGTATGGAATTTTGTCAGACAAGTTTGAAGAGGAGTCCAAACCAATCACATTGTTTACTAGTTGAAGTTATTTGCGCTCGTGGGGAGACCCGCGGTGGGCCTGGTTGTGGCCACGACACTGGACCTGGTCAGACGTCATCGCGATGCGCCCCAGTAGTGCCAGACCTCATCGTGGTGGCCCCCAGCAGCGTCTATTTTCGCAGCGCCTTCGGGTTGCCATCCAGGGCGCCCGAATCGACTTGGCGGAATTTCGCGGTTGCTTGCTGGCGAGAAGGATCTTTCGAGGCGCGTCCCGCCTATCGCTGATGTCGTGCGACAGCAGCGGCTTGCGCGGTTGCGTTGGACCCCCGCGGGCGCTTTTACAGCCACGCGCCAAAGGTTAGTCTAGTCTGGGGTCACTCAGACGTGCAGCCGGCTGGTGTACAAGAGTGCCCTTCTGGTCGGGCACCGCTCACGAACGGCCCCCCGTGCAGAGCACAACGGTCCCCTCGGACTGCGCTCGTCCTTGGGCTCGTCCCGCCAGCAGGCCCTCGACGCGCCAGAGGCCCCGAGCGCGAGCAGGCCGAACGGAGCGAGAGGCCCGCGTGCGGCCGATTACCACCAACGGAGGTTTCCAGGCTCGCTCGCTCGCGCTTGCCCTCGCTCTGCTCTGCCCCGAGCATTTTCTTTCAGTGGAGGGCAAAGGGTGGAATCCGAAATGCCGTTTCGACTGATGCTCGAGGCTCGAATCTGCAGAAGGTGAATCACAAGACGGATTGAATTCCGACCCTGAGCCCTCCACCCTAAGAAAATGCTCACTCTGCCCACCCCGCCCTTCCGCGCCATCCCACCGCCCCCGCCAGGAGGAGCGGGACAACCAGGAGCGGCGCGAGGCTGCGGTATGGCCCACGGGACCCTCAGATCCGAGGGTCGAGGGTCAGAGTGTGAAGTCGGGCACGTCCCTCTACAGGAGGAATATTCAAACATTGCAAAAAATAGTCTGGGGATGATTTTAATTTTTTGTTTGGCAATCTGGGAATAAGTTACGACTATTTTTATTTTTCGTCCAACATCCGCTTGCAGGAGGACACGCCCGACTAATCCAAGTGCGCAGGTCCATGTTTGCGATGTCTCTTGTACCTTTTCGGCCCTCCTGGGACGCCCTAGTCGGAACCTCTTCTCCTTCTTCTTCTTCTTCTTCTTCTTCTTCTTCTTCCTCTTATTCCTCCCATTCCTCTTCTTCCTCCCCTTCTTTCTCCCCCCCACACGATCTGCCCCTCAGGGGGGAGGAGGGCGCCCAGCGCGCTGATCATCTGAACGGCGCGCCCCGGAGCGGCGCCGCGTGCCCCGCGCGGCGCGAGGGGTCCTCGGCGAGGAGGGGCGCTCAAGAAGGGACTTGGGCTTCGCCCTCACTCTCGAGTCGGAACCCTTTGGTCCGCACGGGTGTTCTCGCCAAGACGCACCGAGCGGGCGACCTCTTGAGGAGGACCCCCAGATCTGAGCGTCGTATCGAACATCGTGGCGGCCGCTTGTGCCACGCTCTCGGCCTCTGGAGGCCGCGTCCCCGCCCGAGGGCCATCAAGGAGCGGCTCACGATGCAGAGCTGGCCCAGGCGCAGGGGGGTCGATACCTCCGGGAGTCCACGCTGTGAGACTCAGACACCCTTAGGCCGTGCCTTCTAAAGCCCAAACATTGCTCAACTAATGTTCAAACAAAGCTCGAACAAGGCTCAATCGAAGCTCCAACAAAGACCAAAGCTCCAACAAAGCTCAAACAAAGCTCCACCAAAGATCCAACACAGCTCCGACACAGCTCAACCAAAGCTCGATTCCGCGCGGGCAATCAGGGCGCATTTCGAATGGTGCTTCATGACGGTTCCCTTCTCCTCGCACAGGTACTTGCCCCGCCCCCCCCGTCCCCCAGGCACCCACGGGGGGACTATGAGTGTGTCCTGGGTTGCCAGCGATGATGATGATGATGATGATGATGATGATGATGATGATGATGATGATGATGATGATGATGATGATGATGATGATGATGATGATGATGATGATGATGATGATGATGATGATGCGTGTTCTACCGCTGCTGGCGGAAAACCGGGGGGGGTCACTACCGGTTCGAACCCCCCCCCCTCCGGAAAACCGGGGGGGGTCACTACCGGTTCGAACCCGTCCCCCCCCCCCAGTTCATCATGAAAAGGGGGGGGGGTCACTACCGGTTCGAGACCCCCCCCCCCCTACAACTCGAAAACCAGGGGGGTCACTACCGGTTCGAACCCCCCCCCCCCCCCCCTTCGAAAACCGGGGGGGCGGGTGCGGACAGTGGTGGGGACGGTGGTGGTGGCGACAGTGGTGAGGGAACAGCAGGACAGTGGTGGGGACAGTGGGACAGTGGTGGGGACGGTAGTGGTGGGGACAATTGTGAGGACAATGGTGGGAACAGTGGGGAAAGTGGGACAGTGGTGGGGACAGTGGTGGTGGGGACAGTGGTGTGGGGACAGTGGGAATGTGGTGGGAACAGTAGGACAGTGGAGGGTACAGTGGTGGTGGGGACAGTGGTGAAGGCGGTGGCGAGGACGGCGGTGGGACAATGGGGCAGAGGTATAGTGGGGACAGTGGTGGGGACAGTGGTGGGGACAGTGGTGGGGACAGTGGTGGGAACAGTGGGACAGCTCAGTGGGACAGCGGAGGAGTCAGTGGGACAGTGGGGACAGTGGGGATAGTCGTGGAGAAAGTTGGGAGAGTGGAGCCGTGGTGGGAACAGTGGTGGGGACAGTGGGGACAGTGCGACAGTGGTGGTGGCACTGGTGGGGACAGTAGGGGCGGTGGTGGAACCAGTGGGGACAGTGGTGGTGAGGACAGTGGTGCTGGGAACAACAGTGGGGGATGTGGTGAGGACGGTGGTAGGGACCGGGAGTCGTTTGCTGGCGGTGAGAGGGGGGGGGTGGGGAGGGGTTCGAACCGGTAGTGACCCCCCCCTCCGGTTTTCGAGGGGGGGGGGGTTCGAACCGGTAGTGACCCCCCCCGAGGGGAGGGGGGGAGGGGTTAGGGGAGGGGGGGGAGTTTGCCGGGGGAGGGGGGGGGGGGGGGGGTTCCAGCAGGGGGGGGGATTCGGAGGGGGGGGGGGGGGCCCGGGTTTCCGGAGGAACAGGGCGGCAATTTTCCACAGTAAAGCCGCGGTGGATCACGCTCTCTCTGATGATGATGATGATGATGATGATGATGATGATGATGATGATGATGATGATGATGATGATGATGATGATGTTGATGTGATGCTGATGCTGATGCTGATGCTGATGCTGATGCTGATGCTGATGCTGATGCTGATGCTGATGGTGGAGCTGCTGATGATGATGATGATGATGATGTTGACCGTGAGGACGATGATGCTGATGATGATGATGTTGTTGATGATGAAGATGATGGTGATGGTGACGATGATGGTGACGATGGTGATGATGATGCTGATGCTGATGCTGACGCTGATGCTGATGCTGACGATGAGGATGAGGATGAGGATGATGATGATGATGATGATGATGATGATGATTATGATGGTCGTGGTGGTGGTGATGGTCATGGTCAAGGTCATGGTGATGGTGATGAAGATGCTGGATGATGATGACAATGATTCGGATGATGATGATGTTGATGATGATGATGCTGATGACGTGGATTGTGATGATGCTGATGATGCTGATGTTGCTGATGATGATGTTGATGTTGATGCTGATGCTGATGATGATGATGATGTTGATGATTATGATAGTGATGATGGTGGTGATGGTGATGGTGGTGGTGATGTTGATAACGATGGTGGCGACGACGACGATGATGATGATGATGATGATGATGGTGATGGTGATGATGATGATGATGATGATGATGATGATGATGATGATGATGATGACGATGATGATGATGATGATGATGATGATGATGATGATGATGATGATGATGATGTTGCCGATCTTTATGGTGATTCTGATGGATGACGATGATGATGCTGATGATGATGATGATGATGGTGATGATGATGGTGACGATGCGGTGGTGATGATGACGCCCCATCACTCAATGATTTGTGCTGTGCATTTCATGTCCCGCATTCCCGACCAGCGTCTCAACCTTGCCCAATCACAGAGTGGAGGTTTCATTTACAGTAGTGCCCCGCCCGCCCGCCTGATTGAACACCCCATCATTGAGTGAATCTTATGGTGCATTTAGTGTCCAGTCCGCCCGAACGGCGTCCACGATAGTTGTGATTTTCGCAATAACGAACATATAGCATTTGCAAGAGCGACCCGTGAGGTGTGCCATTTGCCTGGCCCGCGTTCCTGGACGACGCAGTACCCTTCGCTGTGCTATGTGTCTGGCCCCGTTTCCAACACGTCTTGGAATGGGTGCCCCCCCCTCGGGGCGTGTGCTATCTGCCTGGGGCGGTTCCCTGCCCCCCCCTCCTCTTACCCTGCCCGCTCGGGAAGTTGGCCATCCTGGAGCTTGGGGTGGGGAGGCTGCGAGAAGCTGGATTCATGTGGCGCCCTCCGGGTGCCAGCAGGCTGTGGTTCCTGCCCCTGCGGTGCCTAAGAAGGCGCCCAAGGGGCCCGCGGGCGGGAGAGCGGGGAGGCCTGCCTCGGCTGCTGGACCGTGAATGCCTTCATGCGTGGGGTGCTTGGGGGCGTCAGGGGTGCCCCTCCCCCTCCCATCGGGGCGTGTGCTATCTGCCTGGCGCGGTTCCCGACCTTCCCCCCGTGCCCTTTCCGTTCGGGTAGGTGGACGTGGCCATGGAGGATAGCTGGGCAGCTCTGAACGCGCCTATGCGCGCCACGGCGCCTGTCCCCGCCACCGCCGTAACGACGACCGCGATCGCCACCACGCGCGCGCACGCGCCGCCACCGCAGCACAGCACCACCCACACCTACATTCACACACGCACACACACACACACACACACAAACACGCACACGCACTCGCAAACATCCACAGACACCCACGCACTGATGACCACGCGCTCACGCACCCCTTCCCCGCCTGCTCAGCGCCCTCCCCCTCCGCACCCCCCTGCCGTCCGCACGCGCCCCCTGCCCTTCCCGCCGGCGCTCTGGAGAGAGAAGGCACCGCCCCATTTAGGGGCCAGCCCTCCCTCCACTTCAGCCACTCCGCCCTCGCGGAGCGGCGACGCCGAGGGGAAAGTGGGGGAGGGGGGGTGTACGGACGGCGCCGCCCGCGCGGGCGCGCACGCGCGCGCACACACGCACACACACACATGCACACACACATACACACACACACACACTCACACTCACTCACACACAACACACAATACACAACATATTCAACATACACATACACACACCAACACCCACACCCACACCCACATCCACACCCACACCCTCACCCACACCCAGATCTACACCCACACCCACACCCACACCCACACCACAGACCACACACCACCACATACACACATACACACATACACAGATACACACATACACACATACACATACACACGAACACACACACACAAGAACACACACACACACACACGAACACGCGCGCGAAATTCCCAACACACGCACACACACAGACACACAAACACGCAAACATCCACAGAGACCCACGCACGATAACGATCGCGCGCTCACGCACCCCTTCCCCGCCTGCTCAGCGCCCTCCCCCTCCGCACCCCCTGCCATCCGCGCGCGCCCCCCGCCCCTCCCGCCGGCGCTCCGGAGGGGGAAGGCATCGCCCCATTTAGGGGCCAGCCCTCCCTCCACTCCAGCCACTCCGCCCTCGCGGAGCGCCGGAGGCAGGGGGGGGAACGGGGGGGAGGGTAGCGCACGGACGGCGCAGAGCTGCCCTTCCCTGCTTCCCGCATCTGCAACGGAGGATGGAGCATGAAAGATGAGGAGGAGGATGGAGGATGAAAGATGAGGAGGAGGAGGAGGAGGAGGAGGAGGAGGAGGAAGCTGAGGTCTGCGTCCATTCTGGCCCAGGGCCCCAGGGGCTCTTCGCGAGGACTGGCGCCGCTGGCACCGCGCGCGCATCGCTCACGCGAGGGCGCCTCTCCCAGCGCTCGGCGTGGCCCCCTGGGGCGCAGAGGGGCGGCCATGTCGGACATGGGCGTCCTGGTGGATCCGGGCACGGCCGCGCGGTCCAAGATCACCTCCGCGAACCAGCTCGGGCGCGCCAATACCGTCATCGGGGACAGCGGGGCCAGGGAGGAGGCGAGGCTGAGCCGCGAAGAGTTCTCGAGGTCTGCGGTCGCTCCGCCGCCCCGGGCCCCGGGGGGGCCCAGGAACAGCCTGCAGCCGCGGCCGACGGATGAATACGTTGTAGCAGTATTGTTTTGTTTCTACATTGTGTCCTCTCGATCCACCCTCAGGCTCTCGGTAGAGGAGCCCTGAGGTCCGATGGCTCTGATGCACCGTCTTGCCATCGGAGGGATATTGCGTCCCCATCGAGTGTTCTCTGTCCTCGGCCGCAGCTGCGCCATCCCCAGGCAGGCTAGAGATCAGCCCGCGACTGTACCCTCCCCTGGCAGACATCAATCTACCAGCACCAAATGGAAATATCGGTGCTGAAGCCCAGGTGGGGATGGAGGCTGCCGAGGCCCTCGTAGGTCCCCAGAGTTACAAGAAGTGCCAATTGCGTCCAAAGACGAGGACCCTCCTCCCTCCTCCTCTTCCTTCCTACTCCTCCAGGGGCTGTTGTGATTGTGCCAGGGCCCCCCCAGCGCGCAGTGCGGCCAGACGACCATGACTCAAGGTCGAGGTCTCGCCTTGACGGCTCGCAGCTCGGAGACCCGTCGCCGCCGCACAGGGAGAAGGGCAAGACGGGCTTGATGGCGATGGCCATCGGGCGTGGGATGGGCAAGGTGAGGTGCAGCGCAGACGCTGGTACAGTCAACACTTGTGAACGAGCGCATTTCAAGTCTCAGAAGGGGCTTGAGATTCCTGCGTTTTTTCCTTTGACGGTCTCCGTTAGCGCAAATGCGGCCTCAAAGAGGCCCCGTTTCCAACTTGAGGTTTCCGATGTGGAGATTCTATAGGCTTACGCCACATCCGCCGACCCCTCATCTTGGCGGTATTGCCGGCTCGCTTGAATCGGGCTGGGGAGTCGTGTAGGGGTCCGTAATGACCTCTCTTGGGGCCATGTGGAATCCGCTTGGGGTCATCTCGAGGCCCCGGGGGGCCCATCGGAAAAGAAAGGACGCTAATGCAATCTTGGCATCGTTCTGGAGATGCCCAAAGGGTGGAAGCGTTGGATTGGGGCCCGTATATTTCTTGCTGGGGGCCGTTTTGCGGCCGTTTTGGAGCCTCTTGGGGGCCTCTTGGGGCCTCTTGTGGGCGTCTTGGGGGCCTCTTGGGGCCTCTTGGGGCCTTCTGGGGCCGTCTTGGGGCGGAAGGCTCGGATTGTCGGTTCGGGCTCCCCCTCTTGGGCACCTCTTGGGGCCGTCTTGGGGCCCTCTTGGGCTGTCTTGGGGGCCTCTTGGGCCGTCTTGGCGCCCTCTTGGGCCGACTTGGGCGCCTCTTGGGGGCCTCTTGGGGCGGTCTTGGGGTGCTCTGGGACCGTCTTCAACGCCGTGAAGGCCGACAAGTAGTATATGATCTAAATGTACGTTTTCCCATAGGAATTTGACGATGTTCGGCGCTTCGGCCCTTCTGAGGACTGCTCTTGGAGGCCTCTTGGGCCGTCTTGGAGGCCTCTAGGCTCGTCTTGGGGCCATCTTGGGCGTTCCGATGTGGAGATTTCTTGTAAGTGGAACTACTCCTTTCTCATCCTGATCCTGCTTTCTCCTTGCCATGCCTCCTTCTGCTTGTCCGCCCTCTCCCCCTCCTACCTTCCCCCCCGCCCTCCTACCCCTCCGACATCCGACGTCGAAAAAAACACCACGACGCGGTAAACGATCACGGCTGGAGCTCCCGATCCCATCGTGAGTGAGTCGGTAACAGCATGAGTGAGTGAGAGCAGCAAATGCTTCGCTCAGCTTCCCCATGACTTTACCATTCTGAGAAGTTGCTGTGATTATCGTATTCTCCATGCCATTCCCCAAACAGTGCTTGCATTGAGGGTGTCTTGACTGGGCTTTTAACAGAAGGATGTGTTGTTGCTATTTCCAGGGGTTACGCGTGTAATCCACCCCCCCAAACCTCTCCCACACGGAACGGTATCGCCTGGAATCCGGCCACAGGCGTGATTTTCTACAGTTCCCATAGCACCTTGTAAGGACCCCCATGCATATCCTACGCATCCGAACAGGACTCCTTAGAGACACCCACTGATATGCGAGGAGAAGGGATCACGAGGACGAGGAGCAGGGGGAGAAGGAGCAGGAGGAGGATGAGGAGGAGGAACATGAAGAGGTGCACACGGCTGCTGTGGTTGCGCAAGCATCGGGTTGTACACTGGCGCTGTGATGCACGAAGGCATTGCGGTTGACTGTATCCCAGACTAGAAAAATCAGAACCACAACTAATTTACATTTTGAATTTGACACGTTCGTGGGCCAGCTGCGATTTTCGGGAGTTGGTGCTCCCCGTCGGGACCTTGAGCGACCTTGAGGGGTACACAAGCACTCTGTTGAAAGCAGGCGCCATGCGCTGTGGTGCGCATGGCTGCTTTGGTTGCGCTAGCATCATGTTGTACATCGGCGCTGTGGTGCACGAAATCACTGCGGTCCCAACATCAATTGTGGACCGTGCCCCAGAACAGAAACATCAATAACTATAGGTAACTCATATATTGAATGTTACAGGTTCTGGTCTACCACGACTTTCTGGAGCTTGGGTCCTGTCGGGACCTTGGAGTGTGCACAGGCTTTGTGGTGTACACGCGCACTGTGGTGAAAGCAGGCGCCAGGCGCTGTGGTGCACACGCCTGCAGTGGTTGCGCAAGCATCATGTTGTACAGGCGCTGTGGAGTTCTGTCGGGCCCACCACGATGTTCCGGAGGTTGGCCTCGTGGGGCTTGTGGTGTACACAGGCGGTGTGGAGCAAGTGTTGTCGTGTACACAGGGATGATGGCGCACACAGGCCATCGTTGCGCCGGTGCTGCTGGCGCGCCTTGGGGGGTGCACGCCGCTGCTGCCGTTACCGTTTCTCCCCCCCCCGCCGACCCCCCCTGTAACGCGCGCTACCCCCACTGGATGAAAGAACAGTCTCTGTAGCCGGATATGCTTGTCGCACTGTGCGGTGGCCGCTTGGGTTCCTGTGGGATCCTATGGGATTCAGCCGCAATGTCCAGTGGCCGCTCGAGTTCCTTAGCTTCTTTGGGTGTGAGCCGTACTGTCCTGTGGCCTCTTGGGGATCCTATGGGCTCCTGCAGGTGTCAGCCGCACTGCCTGGTGGCCGCTTGGTTGCCTATTAATTTCTACTGGCCGTTGTCCCCACATTGTTCGGTGGCTGCAGGGGTTCCACGCACATGGGGCACAACATATTGCGGTTCACACGTATCGTATCGTTTCACTCGCGTAACGGTGTTGGGGTTCAACATGTACGCTACCACGTATACGGATCCACACAGATATTGCTACCCGAACGAATCGTTTAGGGGAAAGGGGGGGAGGAGGACGCAGTGCTGCGCGGGGGTGCAGAATTTCCACAGGCGCCACGCTCGGCAATCCCGATTGAGGTTCCCGAGGCCAGTGGGCGCCACTGGAGAGGGTCAACCTTCTCTGCTCTTTGACTTTCCATCTTAGTTTCGGGCGACTTGCTCCTGCAGTGCCATTTCGGCTCCCCTTCGAGTTCCTGCTTCAGGCTTCGGTTTCGTCGCGCCCCTGCTGTCGTCAGTGTTGGGCACATGCCCACATCGACTGTGGGACTTGTGATCGTTAGTTTTGGCATTGTCGGAGGTTTGGGCGGGGAGACGGAAGCGACCCCAGCCGGAACGTCGGTTTCGGTTTTCATCCGCGTCGGGCCAGGCGGAGCTATGCTAGCGAAATGACGTGTCGGCCGAGTCTCGGGGCCACGTCGCGCAAACTGTTTCGCTCTCCCGTGTCTCGCGGTTGGGCGCCGGGCTGTCCTGTGGTGATCCCGCGGTTGTCCTGCGGTTGTCCTGCGGGTTGTCCCGCGGCTGTCTCGCGGGTTGTCTTCTGGTTGCCCGTGGAACGACCCCCAGGTTGTCCCGCTAGTTACCCCCTGGGTTGTCCCTGGGCTCGGTTTTCCCGTGGGTTGTCCCGCAGGTTGTCCCACGGTTGTCCCCGGGGTTGTCCCGTGGTTGTCCCGCGGGCTGTCCCGCGGGTTGTCCCGTGGTGTTCTTGAGGGTCGTCCCGATTCCCTTGCGTTGCCCCGCAGGTTGTCCCGCGGTTGTCCCGCGGGTTGTCCCGCGGTTCTCCCGCAGGTTGTCGCGCGGGGTGTCCTGCCGGTTGTCCCGCCGATTGTCCCCCTGGGTTGCTGTGGGTTGCCCCCTGGCAAGATTGTCCCGTGGGTTGTCTCGTTGTTGTCCCGTGGCTGTCCCGCGGTTGCCCCTCGGTTGTCCCGTGGTTTATTTCTTGGTTGTCCCGCGCGTTGTCCCGTGGTTGTCCCGCGGGTTGCCCCGTGGCTGTCCCGCGGGTCCTGTTGTTGTCCCGTGGGTTGTCCCGCGGACTGTCCCGTGGTTTGTCCCGTGATTGTTCCGTTGTTGGATTTGCGGTTAGGTTCTGGTTTGTCGTTAGTTTTGTCCATGGGTTGTCCCGCGTGTTCTTCGGAAGCAAATCCAATTGCGAGTCGACATATAAATCTAACGTATGTTTGAATGTAAACCAACCTGAAAATTGAGCTGCAACAGAAATACCTGCCAACATGAATACCGAATTACATTTCTAAATGAACAGTGTCATACGCGTTCAAATGCATGTCGAATTGCACATTGAGGTGCACATCGAAATGCACATCCAGATTTAATCGACTGGGCATTGACATGCATCACAAATTGCAATCGGGATGCATGGCGACATACAATTCGAGATGTTGACAGGAATGCCAATGGAAATGCAGCTTAATATATATAAGCACACATCCAACTCTTATTGTACCTGGCAAGGCGAAATGAAAACGTTTGAACTATAAACACGACTTCAAGGCGAATTGCAAACGACATACAACTTGAATTGCAATCGAAAGTCGAATCGAACTCTAAGTCAAAATGCAAGTTCCTCCCCGAGCCCGCATTTCACCCGAAGAGTGGTATGTGAGGTAATTCTTGAAAGCAAGCAGTCTTTCCTCACAAGTCCCGTGCATTGTGCCGTCTCGAGTCTTTACGCCGTCACGATTGTGACGTGGGCCCCCAGAGCCCACGACCACTTCTCCAGCAGGACCAGTCTCTCGCCCCACGCTGGTTTTGTTTGAGCCCCCACCCAAAACGGGCCCCTGTAGCGGCCCAGAATTTTGGAAGAGTCAGCTGTCGCGATCCCTTCGTGACGGAGGGTGTCCTTGGGAGGGAACTCTCCGCCGAAACATCCTGTTCCTTACCCGTTGTGAGAGACATTCATCTTGGCCAACGACCGCAACGGCGACGCCAAGTGGGCCCCCCTCCCCCCGTAGACTCCACGCGCGACCCCCTGCGGCCTGGACGGGTGGGAGAGTTTTCCCGAGCTCCCTGTAGAAATGTTAGTATCCAGTTGCTTGCGGCCAACCCCGCCGCCGCGCCTGTGCAGCGGCGCAGCAGGAAGAAGGCTGAGTGTAGGAACACCGCAATTCCGACGAGTAGTTTGCATTGAGGTGGGTCGTGATCCCGGTTTTGTCTTGTTCCGCGAGATAGGATTTCGAAGGAGGAGGAGGAGGTGGAGGAGTCCAGATGAACCTTTGCGTCAGTGCGGCGGCGGCAGGAGGAGGAGGATGAGAAGGAGAGGGAGAACGTGATAATGAGTAGAAGAAGTTTTCTTGGAGCCTTCTTGGGGCTTTCTGGTGGGCCTCTTCGGGCCTCTTGGGCCGTCTTAGGGGACCCTTGGTCCGTCCGTCGCCTATGGAGGCCGCCTTGGGGGCCTCTCTGGGCCGCGTCGGTACCTCTTGGAGCGGTTCACGGTCGTCTTTGGGCCTTCTTGGGGGCCCTTTGGGCGATCTTTGGGTCCTCTTGGGCCAATTGGGGGCGCTCTTGGGGGTCTCCTTGGCTACGTTCATCTTAAAAACGCCTTAACTTGTTTTTTTTTTTAAGCGTTTTATAATTTGGGCGATTGGCAGGCTGAAAACGCCAACAACAACGCTACTTTGTTGTTGCGTTGTTTGGATAGTTTTTGTTGGCGGTTTCAGGTTCGTCGCTGTGGTGAAGCGTTTTGTTGCGGTTTTGTTTGCGTTATCGTCGAAGATTCTTCCTTACCTTCTCTGCCAGCTTGGCTCTCGCGCTCCCAGCCCTGCCACCATTCGCCCTTTCTACCCCTCCTTTCCGTTCCCAGGTCGACACACCTGCCTTGATCCATGAGCTGCGTACACGGGGGGGTGGGGGGCAAAAGCCGGTTCTTGCGCTGAGACCTAGAAACGCAAAACAAGAAAACGCTCTGACACCGTTCTAACACCGGAAGGGGGGTGGTAGCAGGCAGGGGAGGACGGGCTTCCGCGACGAGTCACCAGTGACGGCCACAGAAAAGCAAACTCTTATAACGAAGACGATAGGGACACGCAAGGAGAAGGAAGCATTCAACCCACGGGTCTGAAAACGCAGGAAACAAATGAAAACGCTGAAACAACGCATTCTTCGTTTAGCGTTTTCAGTTTTTTGCTGAGATTTGGAAGCGCTAGCAAGCATGATTTCCAAGACTCCGAGCTGAACACGCCAAAGAAGCGCCCTGGGCATATTTAAGATGAACCAAGCTCCTTGGGCGTTCTTGGACCTATCTTCGAGGTCTCTTAGATGCTTCTTGGGCCGCATTGGGCGGTCGGAAACCCGAACAGGTGAGAACCTCAACATCTTTCAGACACCTCAGGGCAATCAATGGTTTTGGCCTTCTCGGGCTCTCCATGAGGGCCTCTTGGAGACCTATTGGGCCGTCTTGGGGGCTTCTTGGTCTATCTGATTCACCTTGAGGCTGTCTTGGGAGCCTCTTGGGCCGTCTTGGGCCATGGACCATTTTGGTGTCATCTTGGCTGCCTTGAAAGTCGACCTGGATGGAGGCCATGGGGCTTCCAAGAAGGCCTCAAGACAGATTCAGAGGTCCCCAAGACGGCCCAAGAGGCCCTCCAGGAGAGCTCGAGGAGGCAAAAACCATTGATTTCCCTCCGGTTGTTCAAGGAAGTTGAGGTTCTGGCATGTTTGGGCTTCCGATCGCCCCAGGCAGCCCAAGATACGTCCTTAGGCCGTTATGTTGTTCTTTTGGAGCGCTTCAAGGCCCTCTTGTGGCCCTCCTTGGGAGCCCATCGGGCGATCCTTGTGTCCTCTTTGGCCGATTTGGGGCCCTCTTGGGGGCATCGTGGGCTGTCTTGGAGCTATCCTCGAGGCCGCTTGGAAGCCTCTCGGGCGCTCCGAAGCTCGAAACGGTGAGAACCTCAAACTCTTTCAAACACCTGAGACACATCAATGGCGCTGGTCTCGAGCTTTCCAGGAAGGCCGATTGGAGCTCGCTCGGGCCGTTTTGGGGACCTCTTGGGCCGTCTTGAGGTCCTCTTAGGCTATGTTGAGCCGTCTTGATGCTCTCTGTTGATGCCCTTAAGTTTCTTTGGGCCATCTTGAGCCGTTTTGTTTTCGTCTTGGTTGTCTTGGAAGACGTCTTGGGGGCAATCTTGGCCATCTGGAGACCGACACGACCGCCAGAATCTAATTTCACAGGGTGTGGTTTTCGAGGCACCCGTGCGAGGAGGGGGAGTCCCTTACGCTCTACAACACCTCCCAGGCAACCAACACCGCATTCTAACACGCCCACTCCGTGCAGGCACGGTGGCGAATGTAGCCATTTCAGGGTCAGCTGTATTTCATTCTGGAGTTCTTCCCGCTAGAATTTACACCAGCAACACCTCTCCTGGGGAACTTAACCGCGTTGGCTGGACATGTCTTGTGTATTCAAGGTGAACAGGTATTCGGAACGGGGGTATAGGAAGCACGGCGCCGCTGTCAGGCGACCACAAGGAGAATGGGGGAGTAAGAGGAGGAGGAGGAGCAGGAGGAGGAGGAGGAGGAGCAGGAGGAGGAGGAGCAATAGGGAGAGTTAAGGCTGCGACATCTGATCCGAGCAACCGCCTCCTTGAGGCTGCGAGGAGGAGCAAGAGGACGAGGACGAGGAGGAGGAGGAGGAGGAGGAGCAGGAGCAGGTGGATCAGCTGTGTAGCGATTGGAACAGCTACTCAGCGATTGGCTGAAGGCTTGGTAGCCGCCAGATGGCAGCGCATGAAATGTTGCGCGTGTATGCGCAGCATTTGTCTACTGCGTGCAAGACACCTTGGCATAATGTATGTACGCCACCACTATGGTGCACATGTTGCTGATCGGTCCGCTTGATGAGCTCGTGCTGCACTTGCCTAACCTACGCCTTTACAACGTCATCGATGATACCACCAAGGCTGTAGCTGGGGAGAGGAGCAACAAGTTGTCCAGCGAGTAGGTCCAGCAACATCGTTTCGCTGCATACGTTTGGAGAACACAATCCTGGAGATAACGGCTTCTAAAGGATTATGTGCGGGTAGTACGCGCGGGATCCGACAGGTCTTGCAGATGAGATTCAGGGGATGGAAGTTTGTGACTCAGGCGGGAATCTGGATCCGGGCTGGACCACAACCTCGCGGCGAAGAGGCCATGTGTTTGGAGAAGTGTTGCCACGCGCGTGCGTTGCGTCCCAGACTCAAGCGTCTGCGAGGTCTGCGCCACACCCTCAAGGGCATGATGAGGGAGGCCAGAGTCGGAGCCCTGGCTGCAGCAGCACGGAGTGCGAGTGGGGGGTATGGCGACGTCGCGTCTTTGAGATCTCAAGAAACGCCGGGAAAAGCTATCCCTGGGGCACCAGAGGTCGATATCCCACCCTCAGTCCCCCTTCGGCCCGAGCCCCCTCTCCAACCCAGTCTGCAGTGCCAGCGGTTTGCCTCCTGCTTGCCCGGTTTGCGAGGGCTGCGCCTCGGGTGGGCGCGGCGCGATGCCATGGGTAGCACGGGTAGGGGGCCACATGCGTACCCTGCCCCCCCCCCCATCCCCCCACGACTTCTGAGGGGGGGCAGGGGGGGCAAGGCCCGCATGTGGCCCTCTAGTGGAGCGGGTGCTTCGAGGCCGTTCGGGGGCGCTGCAGCTTCGGGGGGGCGGGCGTCCGAGGGCGGACGGGCGCCGTGCCGCCCGCCGCCCTTGCGGATAGGGCGCGCCCCCGGGAGTTTCCACACGGGGGCGGCCAAGAGGGGGGTGATGACTGGGGGTTGGGTCGAGCTTGTCCCTTCTACAGGGGGAATAGTCAGACATAGTCAAAGCAATAGCCTGGGAACGATTTGTTTGTGCATCATTATTGGATCTCTTTTGGGTCAGTTGTGGGTGTTTCTTATTTGTCGTGCAAAATACGCCTGTAGGGGGGCACGCCCGACCTAAGACTGGGGGGGGTGGAGATCATGGCGGGGGCCATGACCTCCCCCCAGATGTCATGGCCCCTCTTCTTATTTCAACACGTGCCCTGGGCCCCCTCCCTGGTCCGCGCACATGCCTCGGCCCATGGTTTGCACACACCCCTCTTGGACACCCCCCTCTTGGACGCCCCCGATGTATTATATTTGCCACTATGCGTTGCATGGAGGTGGACCTTGGGCATCTGGGCCACCCTTCCATCAAGATAGTTCTGGAGAAAGAAATCAAGGTCACTTTGATCAAGAGCGTTGCCGATTCCGAGAAGGTCCTCGGGATCGCAGCGGGCCCCGTGCTGGAGCCCAACGTCGAGGTCATCGGACAGCCGGGCGGTTGCTTTGGGGCTCTCTGCAGTGGTAGCTGCAGGCCCCCCCCCACGCAGTCGCATCAGATCTTTGCCAACGGAGCGGGGCGATGTGCGACAGGCCATCGGTTTCACCGCTGTCCCGTGCATCAGCCACTTCGCCAGCACATTTGCCTCGCCAGCTTTTCGTGAGAGAGCCAGAGTGACCTCCTAGCCACGAGGGCGCTCGTGCCCAGCAAGGAGTGGGCGTGGTCAAAGCCCCTGGAGGACCCTGGTTGGAAGTGGGATGTTAAGCCACCAGGGGGATGTATCGGGGGCCAGGTTTGCATCGACTGGTCTGGCCTGGATCCCACCCTCCTCCAGATCTCCAGGGCGGGCTGGGCGGCGGTCTCAGTTTCCCTCGGCGCGCTGACTTACAGTTCGAGTGGGGTCGTTGTCAACGGTGCTGGCAATGGGCTCCTCTCCCATCCTATCCAGACCAGTGGGTACAGGGTGGCGAGCTGACCGATTGCGCGGACTGCAAGGCGGTCGCCGACGCGTGCAAGCAAGGGCCCCAGCAGGACATTGAGAAGTTAGCCAACTCGCTGCTCCAGGTTGACCTTCTGGGCTGGTATCACCTACGGTTTGGACTTCCTTCGGCCAGTCAAGATCAGTGTTCACCTCCCTCGCTCGGGCCCGTCGGGAGGGGAATGTGCCCTGGGCATGGCATGGGAATCAGCGAATCAGCGCGCTGATGAATAGCAAAGGAGGGGCTTCCGGGCATCCCGGCTACCGTCGGCAGGTGCGACAGAGTGCACGGTTGATCGCCGAGGTAGTGGACCTTTTCAGGCGTCCTAATTTGCCGGACGTTGCTTGTGTTAGGCCCCCGCCCCGCCAGAATAACGTGCCCGTCCTCGAGCTAATGCCTGATCCCGCGGGGCACGCCACCGAGAGATCCGGCACGGCTTGCTAATCTCCGTGGCGTGGCGGGAGATGTTCATCTCGAGCTGGAATCACCCCGTTCCCCTCCGGAGGCCTCGCGTCGCCCGACAGGCCCACCGTTCCCACCGAACGTGGCTGGGCGGGGGCCAAGTTGGGTGGCTTTCCGACTGCGGGGAGGGGAATGTGCGTTCCGAGTTCTTGTCTGGGAGATTCCCCAGAAGACCTCCAGACAGGTCTTGCGTCCGCAGCCTTCTTCTGTCCTACCAGGGGGTCGACCCAGATCTCAAAATCGAGTCTGGCAGCTCTGTACACCTGGGTTGTGAGTTTGGACAAGGCTGGCGATCCCGACCAGCCCCTGGCAACAGAGCCTGACCATGTCCTCCTGTCAGCCAGCTCTCATGCTGCTCAGCGTGGTGCGTCGTGAAGGAGCTGGAAAGGCGGTTGTCTGCACGGCTGCTAAGCTACCAACATGAGGGTGGTTGATTGGTAATTATGCCTTTCCTGATGTTGCGCCTCCGTCCAGCTCGACCTTGCGCCCGGTCTGTACGCCCAGGGCCGTTTTTTTGTTTGTGCAGTTATGTCACGTGCTTGCACGGTGAGATCTTCCGCAATGGAGCAATCAAGGAGGAGGAGGAAGAGGAGGACGAGGACGAGGAGGAGGCGGAGGCGGAGGAGGAGGAGGAGGACGGGGAGGAGAAGAAGGAGGAGGAGGAGGAGGAGGAAGAGGAGGAAACGGAGGACGGGGAGGATGGAAAGGATGAGGAGTAGGAGGAGGACGACGACGACCCCCCTCAGAAAATGTCTTGCGGGGTGGACTCTCCCCGCAGGCCACGGGGGCGATGGGGTTGGACCATATGTCGGACATGGACGACAAGAGCGACACGGGCGGTGGCGGGAGGCCCCCATTGGTAGCAGAAAACCCCCGCGTGCACAGCCCCGGCGCAGTCCCAGGGGAGGAAAGTTGGGACACAAGATTTTGTAAGGCTCCGGGCTGTGCACATGCAGCCTCTGAGGTAGTCCCACCTGGCTTCAACAGGTCCGCCCCCCCGAGTAGTCCCACCTGGGTGTGTGGAGACCGCCTCGGAGGCCAGCCGGGACACTTCGGAGGGCCTGTTGAGGCCAGCTGGAATTACTGATGTCCGCGCGCAGCCCGAAGCGTTACCGAGAAGGTTGTCGGCCGTATTCAACCTCGGGGGGGCCCTTACATTGGGCCCCAGGCTGTGCAAACACTCACGGCACGTGATGAGAAACTGGGCCGGGGGAAGGGGTCCAGGCCTTCTGGGGCCTACGCTCTGAAAAAATGACTGACGACGTCGGGGTCTGGGACCTCGCGGAGGGGAGAAGCGTGGGGACGGTGGAGGGGCGGGGTGGACGGAGCCGGGGAAAGGGTCAGAGCACACGCCACGGCCCCGATGCAGTCGCTGGGTGGGGGAGAACAGTTCCTCCATTTCCTTCGTATCATGAATATCTCGTCCCTGTCGCATCCCGAGGCCAGACGGAACGGCGGGCCAGGCGTTTCGCTTGAGGCTCCCCTTCAATGTATGAGCATGGAGCTCGAAAACTGACACCAGTTTCTCAGATGGAAGGCAGGCCGCTTCCAAAATGTTGCTTTCGCTTGAGCGCCGCGCACATTCGACTTAATCACGTGCGATCGCGGATTGAGGGCGGGTGGTTTTTAACATGTAGTTCTCGCCTCAGCGCCGCTCACATTCGTCTCAACATATTGCAAGTTGTTCATGGGTTCTTATGGCTCACGTACCGGAAACGGCGTCATGTAACGATTCAGGGTTGTCAGGGCAGAATCGTTGTTTCGCTGTGTTGAAGGTCCAGGAATGGTGCTCTGGCACAATTCAGGATCGCCAAGACGCACTGTCAGGTTGATTCGTGGCGTTGCAGTCCTGTCGAGACTGTTTCGGCACGCGTCAGGGCTTTCACACGGTTGTCCCCCAACGGGTCAGTGTTTTCAGTGGAAATGATTTTTGTAGGGGCATGAAGGGGGAGGTTGGATGGAGGGTGGATTCCATCATCGTTGATGAGTATTGGGTTTACGTTGGTCCTTCTCCTCTTCCTCCTCCTCCTCCTGCTTCTCTTCCTCTTCCCTTGCTTTCTCTTCCTCCCTCTTCCTTTTCTTGTTGTTTTGCTCGGTTGGGAGGTCGTTTGACTGCACCGAAGACGGGGTGGGATACGGCCGCCATTCTTTCCTCCTCTCTCGGCCTCCTCGCTCTGATCCTCCCTCTTCCACCCATCCTCGCCCTCCTCCTGCGATCCTTTCCTCCCATCCCTGCTCCTTCTCCTCCTCCTCCTCCTCCTCCTCCTCCTCCTCCTCCTCCTCCTCTCATCACTCGTCGTCCCATGGGGTCGGATCTCATGACGGCTTTTGCTGCCCAGAAGGTTCGGCGCGGGGACCTCCATGAATGGCGACGGCGACGAGGATGACGAGGAGGAACATCTCCTGACGGGCGAGGAGCGCCTCAAACGGGCCATCTCGGCGCCGATGTTGTCGCAGCTGCTGCAGAACACCGAGAGGCAGGTGAACGATGACATCAAGACCTCGGGCGTCGACGTCCGCGTCCTCGTGCGCGTCATCTACGAGGACGAGTTCATGCAGAGGACGTGCAGATTCATCCCTGTGACCCTCCTGTTTATGTTCTTGTTCATGATATTCTTCCAGCTGCACTACCTGACAACGTACACCTTTCTCCAGGAACCGGGGGGCCGCATAACACCCATTTTTAGAGCTATCTCAGAACCCCTTGGGAATGAGTCCGCTGAGGCTTCGCTGAGAGCCGATGGGCTATGGGGTCCCTCAGGCACGAAGTGCGTGAGGGGTGCGCCAAAGTTGTTCTCTCCAGTTGTTTTGATCGCCAGGTGAAGGTCTTTCGCAGGAGGCACGGTCACAAAGTGCGTGAGAGGGGTCAGGGGCCAACGGAGCGCCCGTCGGGTCCATGAGACACGACTCGCGCGAAGGTTGCGCCGCCATGGGAGTGCTAATCCATTGTTATCTTGCGCGTCCCACCAGCCTGGGAGTGCGAGGTGCGCGGGTCCTGGAGAATCGCCGGGCGGAGTGCGCGAGACCCCTCCTGGCATGCCTGTTGCGAGGGGCACAGGCGAGGTCTCCCTCTTGCGAGCGTGCGGCCGCCCGCTTCGCTCTCTGGGAAGGTCGAGCGAGGCAAAGTCGAACTCTTCGTTGCTGGTCATCGATCCCCCAGCCGGGACCCCCACTCCGGACGCGACGATCCAGGGGGTCCTGGCTGGGGGTGAGGGTGGTTTTTGCCCCAATGCCCCTCCCCCAGCCAGACCCCTGGATCACCACATTTGGAGTGGGCGTCCTGGCTGAGGGTGGGGGTGGGTTGAGCTGTCCGCACGCCTGGAGAATCGAACTCCTACTCGTCGTCAACCTCCTCCAAGCGTGCATGCTGCACTTCTTTAAAACCAGTGTAGAGGAGCCCAGCGGAGCCCAGCAGAGCCCAGCGCCCAGCGGAGCCCAAGGGGGCGCGCAGCCAGCCGATCCCGGAGGACGGCGCGCCAAGCCGCTTCGTTGCCGCCTGCGCGCGCTGCCGGCAGCAGCAGCAGCAGCAGCAGCAGCAGCAGCAGCAGCAGCAGCAGCAGCAGCATTCCCGCCCGCGGCGGCCACACGCCACACGGGCGGCTGGCCAGTTGCGGCCAGGCTGGCGCCCAGCACCCGCAGCGCGCACGCAGGCGACCCAGGCTGGGCCCTGGGACGCCGCGTGCGCCAGCCAGGCGAGGCCCGCGAAGAGGTCACGTGCCGCCGCGGCTGCCCCCGAACGCGGTGCCACCGCGGGCGCTGGGGCGGCGGCCTGCCCGCGTTGCGGCGGCGGCGCTGCGGCTGCGGCCACTGCGGCTGCGTCCCCCGCGCGGGGCGCGCGCCTCCGGCGGTGCCCTTGTCGCGGTCCAGCGGCGCCGCACCTTGGGCCCGCCTGGGCCCTGGTCGTGGTTCGCTTTCAGAGCGGCCAGATCCGCCGCCGCCGCCGCCGCGTGCTGGAGCGCTTCGAGCGCGTCCAGCTCCTGCGCCCGCCGCTGGCGCAAGTCGAGAGGCGGGAGTTGGATTCACGCCCCTGCGTCGGCGAGCCTGTCCGCGGCTGCGTTGCTTGTCCAGTCCGCCTCGGCGATGCCGCCAGCGTGCATGCTGCACGCAATCTCAATCTCCGTCTTCACCTCCGAACTTTGCAAAACGCCTCTGATGCCAGAGTGGCTGGGCTCTGGCCGCCCCTGCCTGCCCGCTGCGGCCGCCCCCGACGGCTGCTCGACCAGTGCTGATCGGCCGCCAGACTGCGGGCCAGACTGCCGGATGTTGGTCTGTATCGTTTAACCACGTCCATCTCGGGGGGTAGATCGGCCAGTGGGGCCACGCCAGTGGGGATGGGGATCGGTCAAAGGCAGGAGGGGGGGGTTCAATCTGGCACAGTACACTGACCGCGCACTTTGCGCCCCATGAGCCTCCAAAGGCACTCATCAGGCTCCCTGGGCCGCCCGACCTCCCAAGGGGCGCCAGGAGGGCCCAGGCCGACTCTCGTCAAAGCGGTGCCTCCGAACAGTCACAGACTGCGCAGTCTGCGTGCTGGTTCCCGCCTGGTGACACGCCGGGGCTCCCGCTCTGCGGGCTCGATGCGACGGGCCCCTCCCCCCCGGGGTAGCCGTGCTGCGCAGCCGCCAGACTGCGCGCCAGATTCTCAGATGCAAGCTTGCTAGCGTGGGTGGGTGGGTGGGGTGTAGTAGGAGGGGGGACCACTCCGTGCACTCTGCTGGGTATCGGCCTAAACGCTCCTGGGACCCGTCCAAGTACGATGTATCTGCGCCCTCAAGGCCGCGAACTGTGGTAACAAGCGCGCTGGGTCCGTGCTCTGATGGCCACGAGCCCTTGGAAAGTAAAATCAGTTGATGTGGCCCCCAGGGCCGAAGACTGGTCCAAGACGGCTCCGAGAGTCTGGCTCACGGCCCCCTGACCTTCCAAAGCAGCCGCAGACCCCCGATGGGGCAACAAGATGGCCCACGAGACCCGAAGAGGGCCAGACTTGGCTCTTGGATGGCCCCAAGAAGCCCCACGATGCCCCCAATATGGTTCCAATATTGTTCCAAGATGGCTCCCCAGAGGGTCCCGGGGACCACCGAGAGACCCCCACGACGCCACAAGAGATGCACGATGGCTCCAAGATAGGCCCAACTGGCCTTCACGACGGCCCCAAGATCGTTCTTACTCCGCTCAACATCCTTCCAAAACTGTCCCAAGACCTCTCCAATATCCAAGGGAAGCCCAACACGTCCCTTCAAAATAACAAACAAGCTGCCCAAGAGAGTCTGGATACCATCCCGCAAGTAAACACTAATTTGTAGCTGTGCGAGCTGCCTCCATTGGCAGCTTTTGTGGCTTTCCTCGTGTTTGATTGTGTGTATGCTTAAGCTTCTCCCGGATCTTGCAGAAGCCTTGAGGCCGTATCAAGACAATTTGGCCGTCTTGGAGGCTTGCCAGGGGCCTGCTGGGCCCATCTTGCCATCTTGGGTCTCCGGGGCTGTCTGGGGGGTCTATGGGAGGGCCCCTTGGACCAGCTGAGAGCCCCATCTGAACTAACTCTGGCCCTCTTGGGGCCGGCATGGCGTTCCTTCGGGGGTCTGCAGCAGTTTGGGAGGATGAACGGGCCGCCGTGCGATTCTCTTGGGGACGTCCTGAACCAGTGTTGGGCCCTGGGGGCCCTTTGCGATTTCAATTGTTCCCAACCATCCTGTGGTGTTGGGTCCTCGTTTTGAAGAGACAGCGCCGCGCGTACTCACTTCTCCTCCTGCTGCCCCCCTCCCTCCCCCATCATCAGCATCTCCGTCACCATCATCATCGTCATCATCATCACCATCATCATCAGTTCGGCACTCCCCTCACACGGTTCGTGGCCCCATAGGGAGCTCCACCGAAGGCCCAAGTGGGTGCGTCCGCATCCGTCACCGCCATCCAGGACAGCGCTTCGTGGCCCCATATGGAGCTCCACCGAAGGCTCCAGTGGCAGGGTCCGCATGCGTCACCGCCACCCATTACGACACACCCCTCACACGGTTCGTGGCCCCATATGGAGCTCCACCGAAGGCCCCAGTGGGTGCGTCCGCATGTGTCACCGCCACCCAGGACAGCGCTTCGTGGCCCCATAGGGAGCTCCACCGAAGGCTCCAGTGGAGGGTCCGCATGCGTCACCGCCACCGATTTCGGCACACCCCTCGCACGGTTCGTGGCCCCATAGGGAGCTCCACCGAAGGCCCCAGTGGGTGCGTCCGCATGCGTCACCGCGACCCAGGACAGCGCTTCGTGGCCCCATATGGAGCTCCACCGAAGGCTCCAGTGGCAGGGTCCGCATGCGTCACCGCCACCCATTACCGCATGCGACACCGCCACCCAGGACAGCGCTTCGTGGCCCCACAGGGAGCTCCACCGAATGCTCCAGTGGCAGGGTCCGCATGCGTCACCGCCACCCATTACGGCACACCCCTCGCACGGTTCGTGGCCCCATAGGGAGCTCCACCGAAGGCCCCAGTGGGTGCGTCCGCATGCGTCACCGCGACCCAGGACAGCGCTTCGTGGCCCCATAGGGAGCTCCACCGAAGGCTCCAGTGGCAGGGTCCGCATGCGTCACCGCCACCGATTTCGGCGCACCCCTCGCACGCTTCGTGGCCCCATAAGGAGCTCCACCGAAAGCGGTACCCACAATTCTGCACTCGCAGCTGCATATGGTTGGGTCGGTCGTCAGGCTAGTTGTTTTGTATCAGGCCTCGTGGCCCCGAAGGCGCATTGCCGCATACGGTCGCCCTGCGGAGTGCGCGAAGCACCTCCCCACCTCAATCCACCGACCCATTTTGGCAGCGGACCCGCCATGCTTGTTATTACAGTTCGCGGCCTTGAGATCGCAGATCGTACTTCGACGGGCCCCAAGAGAGTTTAGGCCGATGCCCTGCAGAGTGCACGGATTGCCCCCCCCTACTATACTACTACACCCACCCACTCACACCAGCAAACTAACACCTGCGAAACTGGCGCGTCCGCGTCGAGGCAGCAGAGCGGGAGCCCCAGTGGGCCCCAAGGCGGGAACCAACACGCAGACTGCGCAGTCTGTGACTGTTCGGAGGCACCGCTTTGACGAGAGCCGGCACCGATCGTTGCAATTTGTCTAGCGGGCCTCTTGGAAGCCTGATGCAGGCCTTTGGATATCCATCGGGCACGAGGTGCGTGAGCAGTGTGCCGAATTGAGGCTCCATTCAGCCGTCGTGAAAGGCTAAATGAAAGTCCCTGGGGGTCCAAGAGGAACGAAGTTTGTGAGAGGTGTGTCAGATTGAAGCTCCGGTCAGTCGCTTTGAGCGCAAGCTGAAGGCCTTTCGAAGGGTCCATGGTCACGACGTGCGTGAGGGGGGTCCGGGACCGAGGCTCCCTTGAGTCGTCTTGAAGGGCCAGCTCACCGCATATGCGTGAGGGGTTCGCCGAATTGCAGCTCTGGGGAGCCGTTTTGGGGGGCCAGCTGAGCGCCTCTAGAAATCGAGGAGGCACGACGTGTTTGAGGGGCGTGCCGATTTTGAGCTATCTTGCCAATCGGGGCATGGATGCATAGGATGTCTGCGAGTCCCAGGGGCCCGGAAGCGCAGGCCCATAGTATGTATTGTAAATCGGCAGAGACACAAGTAAGCGTATATTTCCATGTCAATATTAGAACAGATAGGAACACTATTGAAGATAGGGGGATGACCAGCATCTAGAACATTAGAGGTGAGGGAGTGAGATCGAAGTGGAACGGAGAGCCCCCCACTGTGAAATCGTTTTCGGTTTGTGGTTCGTGTCGTGCGTGCGGGCGAGGCGAAGCTGCGTGGACCTCTTTGAGGAATGAACCCTCCTCTCGCTAGGGCACGGCGAGGACAAAAGTTCGTCCCCCCGGGCCGCGTGGCGGGCGGGTGCCAGGGGTGTCACGCCGTGGTGTCCCGATGGTGTCACGTGGTGTCCCGCAGTGTCTCGATTGGTGTCCCGATGGTATCCTGGTGGTATGACGATGGTGTCCCGCGGTGTCCCGCGGCGTCCCACGGTGTCGTGATGGCGATAGTGAGATCGATAGTGAGATTGAGTGGGTGAGACGTTGGCTCCTCCCCCCCGAACCTCCTTATCAACCGAAGGTTGTGCGTACAGGCAGGGAAAACATGGGGAATTCAAGAATGTGTGTCTATTCGTGTGTGCCTCCCTGGGCGCCTCGACAGTCAAACCGCATCTTAAGGATAAGCAACTTTCTAAGATTCCCCTATCCTTGCCCTTCGGTCCATGCTTGGCCGCTTTCGGTGGCCGCGCCCCGCTCGCACAGTGTCGACATGGCCTGCCAAGGGCCCTTGCATCCGAATCGTGCGTTCTGATTCTACGGGTTAGCTGCAATGATTCCTTCCTGGTTCCCTGCGGACTGCGCGATGCCATCCCGAGCTCTCCCGGAGCGCTTCTTGGGGGGCGGGGGCCGCACCGGGGCCGCGCTCGTACGGCGCGGCTCTCTGCGGGCGCGCCCGGGACGGGGCGCAGTTGGGGTCCTCGGCGGGGCCCTCTTGGAGACCTTCCGGGCTCCACACTCGGGGCCGTGTTGCGCGAGACCAGGGCCACCCTGAGGCCTCAGAGGCTCATGGGAAGGGAAAGGGCCAGAAGCGAACTGATCTGAGTCTGGCTGATCTGGGGATTTGGGGTGGTGTCCTGGACCGCCTTGGGACACCCTGGGGCCGTCGGCCCGCTTTGGGTTGTTTCGGGACCATCCTGGAGCGTGCCACCCGTTGATCCCTGCTCTTGAGCCGTCTTGGGGCCATCTTGGAGATTCCTTGGGGCACTCCTGGGACTCTCTAAGGGGTCTTCGAAGCCCCAGTGGAGCCCTTCTGGGCTCCCTTAGTGCTATACTTGTCTGATTTCCGCCTCTTGGGGGTATTCTTGCGAGGCTCCGTGGCATCTTGGAGCCATCTTCGGCAGTCTTGGGTCTTCTCGAAAGGGTGTTGGAAGCCAGAACGTTGTCTGCAAAGACCTGGTGGCCGTTCGTGATGCGTCCTGGAGGTGTCATTGGCAATTCAGGCGACCCATCGGCGGCTTTTCAGGCCGCGCCCGGGAGTTCGGGCAGCTCTGAGCGGACTTGCTGGGGGTACTTTCCCCTCCTTGGCCCCCAGGGGCCGCAACGCGCGCGCGCGAACCGGAGGATGTGCACTTACTGGAGACCTCGTTGGAAATTCCAGCAAGCCTTTGGCCAGTTGGGCTGACGAATTTCCCACGCCCCAAGGAGCAGAACATCCGCGCGTCCTTCACGGACGCCGCGGCGGACGTGGCGACCGTGGGCGACGTGTTCGCGTGGATGAATGGCTCCATGGTGCCGGCACTCTGGTCGGCAAGGAACATCGAGGCCTCCGGCTCGGACATCTCCTCGATGGGCAAGAACGTGCTCGTCGGCGGCGTCATCCTCCGCACGGCGCAGGGCCCAGAGGTCGAGTGCCAGGCGCCCTTCGAGGACTGGGAGGGCTGCTACCCCGCGTCCTCGCTGGGCGGGGTCGAGGAGCAGCGCGTGATCTCGAAGCACCCGAAGTACAACGGCTGGGAGAGCATGCAGGCGACGACTACCTACCAGACCACCCCAACCTAACCCGAAGACCAAAATTTCAAGCTGGGGTGGGTGCGGGTTACACATGTGTTTTTCAATGTTCCCTGACGCCCCCCCCCACTTGGAATGGAGGGCAGATCGGTGCCTCTGGGCTGGGTTGGGACGATTTGCTGGGTGGTGAGGAGACCTCCAGCCTCGTACGCCGCCTGCGCGGGGAGGAGGCGTACTGGCACAGGCTGGCCGACCAGAGCCTGCCCGTGGCTCAGCGTCGCCTGGAGGGCAGCTGGCTCCAGGATCTGTTCTACCGGGGGAGCGCCGACCCTGGGGAGGAGGAGGAGGGGCACCGCTTCGAGCCCGAGGAGCTGCCGCGCGTGGAGCGGAAGCACCAGCATCAGCGGGAAGTCGTCAACCGCGTGTCGGGCAAGGGCACGCCGATCCGGCGAGTGACCGGTCCATTCTCGAATTGGGCACGCCGCGGCAAGAAGAAGCGCACCACCCCTTCCAAGACAGCTCGGAGACTGAAGAGCATGGACAACAAAGAGATGAACGCGGTTGCTCCAGACTTTTCAGGCACCTTCAATGTGTACCAAAAGGTGCTTCCTGTCAGCCTGACCCAAGAGGAGGTTCAGAACAAGCTCTCCGCGTGGGCACAGGCGACTGGCGAGGGCACCCAGCTGCTCAGCAAGTCTACCCTCTTCCTCACCTGCGAGGCAATTCTGAAGAATGACGACATCGGCAACGGCTTAACCACTCAGGTCTTCGTCCATTTCGTGTTCAGCCGAGGCGGCCACATCTATAATGCGGTTGAGATGCGCAGCATGACGCAAAGGAATTCCTTGATGGCGTTGGGGGTGCTGTTTCTATGGGTTGTGCTGATGCTGGGCTTCACCTTCTACACGCCCTTCAGAGCGTTCAGCGCGTTGAAGCATGGTGCTTGCTTGGCCCATTTCCTCCGCTTCTCAAACTTCTTCGAGTGGGTCATCCTGATATGGGGCTGGGTGATTCTAGCCTCTTTGTTCCAATCGTTCGTGATGAACAGTCAGTTCTTGGATGACTACGACAAGTATTTGGAGATGCGCGATCAGGCAGACTTGCGGACACTGGTGGAGTTCGACGAGAGTTGGCTGAGGCGCTTCAGCCTGCAGGTCCGCGAGTTCGGTGGCCTGGACAATCAGCTCGTGACGGCGGTGGCCATGTACCATTTGGTGCTCATCTTTCGCTTCTTGGTGGCCTCCCGGGGCCAGCGCCG
>CAUYUJ010016216.1:406665-441665 GCA_963575745.1 Prorocentrum cordatum | reverse complement strand
ATGTTCGCGGCGCCAAAGCGAGAGCCATATTTTGAAGAGGAACCGCCCTCAATCCGTGAAGTTTCTTGCACATGTTTTTTAACGAATGTGCGCGGCGATAAAGCGAGAGCCACATGCTGGAAACCACCCGCCCTCCGCCTGTGAAGCTCTTGTCAGTCTTAAGCTACAGGGTCGCAAATGGCGAGGGAGTCTCTGACGAAACGCCCGGACCGTCCTAAAAACTGGCCTCGGTGTGCGACAGGGAGAAGGGGTTCTACGCTCTTTTTTCCTCCTCCTCAAGCGTGGGCAGCGCCTTCGCTATGTGTCCGTATTGCGGATCTCTTCAGTAACAGGGGACCTTAGTCACGCTTCCTGTAGCACGGGCTCTGTAATAAGGATGCCTGTGCTATGGGATCAATCGCACGGATTTCTTGAGCACTGGATCCTTAAAATGGTTTCCCTCAGTAAAGGGTCGTTAGTACGGATGCCTTTAGTACGTATTCTTTGGGGCTCTGTGAGCACTGGCATTCAGAGGGCCGTTGTTCCCGGTTCCGTTTTACTATTGTTTGCCGGTTCCGTCGCTGTTTTTGTTGCTGGTTCCGGTTCGGGTTCCACACCTGGAGCATTTTTGGGGCATGTCGGGTTGTCTTTGTTTACTTACCGTTTCCATTTGAAGGGCAGTTTTTTTTTTCCAAACATAAAAAACAAATAAAAATAAAACATACACGGAAACATTAAAAGCGACGGCTCTGCCGTTTTCAGGGCCCACTATGCCTTGGGCTGTGTTTCTTTAGCGAGGGGTTTTTAATATTGTATCCCCACCAGCCCTCGTTCACACCGCCCTCTGGACTTTTCCTTGCGGGCCGCGAATCAAAAAAGTATCCCCACCAGCAGTTGTTCCCCCTGCAGTCGACGGCGTTCTCTTCTGAGCGGCAGCGAGGCTCGCCTCCTGTTTGTTCCTCCCTCCGCTGTCCTCTCGTTGTCTCCCCTCCCCCCTCCTGTTGCGTCTTGGACGGCGTCCGGCGTCTCCCGTTGCGTTCGCGATCAAAAAACTATCCCCATCAGCCCATCCAGAAACGATGCCCAGGCGAGTTGCCTCTCAGAGTCTCCTCGGATGTCTCTTGGAAGTTTTTGTTCGAGGCCTCTTTGGGCGTCTTGAGGGCCTCTTGACAGTCCCGAGGGCCTCTTGGCGCGTTTTGGGTGCCTCCTGGGGCCTCCCGGGGCCTTTTGAGGGTCTCTTGGGGCCTCCTGGGCGCCTCTTTGGGCCATCTTGGTGGAGATCGATCAAAGAAGAGGAGGGTTGCAATTAGCGTTGCCCCTCGGGGGGCCCGAACATCACATCTTGGGGCGCTCTTGGAGCGCTCTTGGGCGTTCCTGGGGCCGTCTTGGGGCTCTTTCGGATCTCTCTTGGGGCCCTCTTGGGCCATGTTGAGGCCTCGATGGGCGAGGGTTTATCGAAAACGAACGGGCCACGATCCAACAAACACTGATGCCCCTTAGGTTTCTGAAGCATCTTGGCTTCTTGGGGGCCTTGTTGGAGGTCTCGGAGGCGCGTGTTGGAGCGTTCTCGGGGCCTTTTGGAGCACCGTGGAAGCCAAGTTGAACCATCTTCGGCTATATTGAGCCATCTTGGAGGTCATCTTGGGCACTTCGAGGCGCTGTTGGAGCCGTTCTGGGCCACCTTGGACGCTCCAGCTACCTGCGGACCCCCCCGTCCATGTCCAGGGGAGGGGGTATGGGGGACGGGTCAAGACACCCACCCGCCCGCAAGCCTTCTAGCTTACTCCTACCCGCCCTCCCTACACGCAAGTAACACCCGAGCCTGAGCATGTTCAGCGGTCGTCTTTGGATGGGCAGCTACTGGGAAACAAAGCCGACCCCAGGTGCGCGACGTTTGGGCGAGGTGCGCCACGCGTGCCAGGGGCCCCACGCGCGCCAGGCACCTCTGTGGCCCGAGCGTGACAATCACGCTTTTATGCGCCAGATGCGCCACGTGCTCCGGGTGCGCCAGGTGTGCCGCATTCTCCAGCCGCGCCAGGTGCGCCGCGTTGGGGGCACGTGCGGATTGCGTCAGGTGCGCACGCGTACGTGACAGCACACATCGGATCGGGAAACATGTCGGCCCCCGCCATCCTCGAAAACCGAAGCCCATCATTGTGTCAGCTGGGCCTGCGCACAGCAGGTCATACGCAACCACCCCTGCCGTCCCTGTCAAGAACCACTTGATAGTGATCGCGGGATGACCGCGCATGATCCAGCCCAGCCCTCCTATGGTTGGGTACTCGTTTTGAATAGAGAAGTGTGGTCGCCCCGTCCTTCTCCTCCTCCCCCCTCCTCCCCCCCTCCTCTCCTGTTTCCTGTGTTCCCCTCTCCTCTTATCTCGTGCCGTCGGGCTGCGATCTGCGCAACCGTCGCCACTTTCGTGGGCTCCCGGGAGGCTCAGCGGAGGAGGTAGGTCCCACGCGGACCACCACCTCGAGACCTCGCGGTGCCCTGGGGGCTGCGATCTGCGCGACTGTCGCCACTTTCGTGGGCTCCTGGGAGGGAGGTGCATCTCACGCGGGCCACCTCGAGACCCCGGGGTGCCCTGGGGCTGCGATCTGCGCAACTGTCGCCACATTCGTTGGCTCCTGGGAGGCCCAGCGGAGGTGGGTACCACGCGGACCACCTCGAGACCCCGCGGTGCCCTGGGGGCTGCGATCTGCGCAACTGTCGCCACTTTCGTGGGCTCCTGGGAGGCCCAGCGGAGGTGTGTCCCACGCGGGCCACCTCGAGACCTGGCTGTATAAAAAGGGGGCTTCACCGAAGACACCACTGGTTGTGACGACATGCGCCCCGCGCCACCCAGTACGGCGCTCCGTGGCCCCATTGGGAACCCCACCGAGTGCCCCAGTGGTTGTGACCGCATTCGTCCCGCGCCACCCAGCACGGCGGTTCGTGGCCTCATATGGAGCCCCACCGAATGCCCCAGTGGTTGTGACCAAGGGTGCCGAACACTCCCGTGTTCTCGAGGAGGACGACGATGACAAGGAGGAGAGGGAGGACGAGGAGGAGGGATGACGAGGAGTGGGGAGGGACGTCAGGAGCGGAGGAGGAGGAGGAGGAGCAGGAGAAGGAGGAGGAGAACGAGGAGGACCATAAGAAGAGGAGGAGCAAGGACGGAGGAGGAGGGACGAGGACGAGCGGAAGGGGGAGGTGCGGAATGAGGGGTAGAGGGGGGGATGCGAGCGGTCCCTTGACCCCCAGACGCAGGCCCCGTTTCGAGTGCAGGCCTCGGCTCCCCGACGCAACGCTGGGGTTGCCGCGGCGCGCGCCGCGCCGCGCTTTTCCGCCGTGCGCGCCTCGTCCGCCAGCCTTTTAGGGGGGGGGGGGGGGGACGCGTCGAAAACCGAACAACTGCATAACCATGGTTTATTGGAGGTCCCCGCGGATCGCTTGGATCGGCGCTTGGCCCCCCTTGGCGGCACCTTCGGCGCCGCCCCTGGCGCGCTCCGCGCGCCAGTGATGGGGGTACAGCGCCGATCCAAGAAATCTCCGCGGACCTCCGACATATTATGAGAATTCAGTTTTAGAGGGAGAGGGTCGAGTGCTGCCAGTGGTGGCCCCGACACACGGTGGCCCCCATCTTTTTCTAGGGAGGGCATGAGGGCCTTCAGAGCACCCCATCACGAGGCTCAGCGCGCACAGGTGGTTTCAATCGGCGCGAAAAGCTGGGGACATCCTGTGCCAGGACCCCCCTTGGCAACCTCCGAAGGTGAGTAGGAGGAGGAGGAGGAGGAGGAGGAGGAGCAGGAACAGGACCAGTGTAAACCCAGGACTCATCAACGATGTTGGAATAAACCATCCCTCCAAGCTCCCTCTTCATAGGCCCCTACAGGGTTTCATTTCCACTGAGGGAAGTGCCCGATTGGGAGACAGCTGTTTGAAGATCCTGAAACGTGCCATGACACCTGACTGACTGTTGCGTCTTGACGGTCCTGAATCGTGCCAGAACGCCATTCCTGGGAATTCAACACAGCGAATCAACGTAATTGTTGCGACCAGGCAGTCCTAAACCGGTCAAAAACACAGCTTCTGGTGCGGTAACCATGGGAAGCCTTTAAACTCTAGCAAATGTTTAAGACGAATGTGCGCGGCGATAAGGCGAGAGTCACTTTTTGAACAGGAGCCGCCCTAGATCAGTGAACATATGTTTTTCCTGACCATCCTGTGGTGTTGGGTCTTCGTTTTGAAAAGACAGTTCCCTCGTCTCGTCTTCCTGCTCCTTCTCCCGTTCCTTCCTCCTCGCCTATGTCTCTGCCCTCATTTTGGCACACCCCTCACACGTTTCGTGGCCCCATAGGGAGCTCCACCGAAGGCTCCAGTGGCATGTGGCATGTCTCGCATGCCGCACCCGTTCCACTTTGACACATCCCTCACACGTTTCGTGGCCCCCTAGAGAGCTCCATCGAAGGCCCTGGTGGCATGGTTCGCATGCCGCCCCCCCCTCCAAGCTGGCACACCCCTCACACGCTTCGTGGCCCCACGGGGAGCTCCACCGATGGCCCCGGTGGCATGGTTCACATGCAGCCCCGCCTCCACTTTGACACACCCCTCACACGCTTCCACCGAAGTCCCCAGTGGTATGGTTCGCATGGCACCCCCCCGCCTCCACTTTAGCACACCCCTCACGCGTTTCGTGTCCCCATGGAGAGCTCCATCGAAGGCCCCGGTGGCATGGTTCGCATGCCGCCGCCCCCCCTCCAAGCTGGCACACCCCTCACACGTTTCGTGGCCCCATAGGGAGCTCCCCCAAAGGCCCCAGTGGCATTGTTCGCAT
This sequence comes from Prorocentrum cordatum, assembly GCA_963575745.1. Lineage (NCBI taxonomy): Eukaryota > Dinophyceae > Prorocentrales > Prorocentraceae > Prorocentrum > Prorocentrum cordatum. The sequence continues at coordinate 436,867 of CAUYUJ010016216.1, read as the reverse complement.
GCCGCCCCCCGTCGAATTTGGCACACCCCTCACACGCTTCGCGGCCCCACATGGAGCTCCACTGAAGGCCCCAGTGGCATGGTTCGCATGCAGCCCCCCTCAATTTTGGTACACCCCTCACGCGCTTCGTGGCCCCATAGGGAGCTCCACCGAAGGCTCCAGAGGCATGGCTCGCATGCCGCACCCCCTCCACTTTAGCACACCCCTCGCACGTTGCGTGGCCCCATAGCGTGGCCCCTTGGCGAGCTCCACCCAAGTCCCTTCTGGCTGTGTTCGCATGCGTTCCCCCCTCCCGCCTTCAATCCGCAAAGCTTTTGATTTTTTTCCGAGACGACTGTGCGCGGGGCTCAGGCGCGAGCCACATTTTGGGAGCGACCCGCCCTCCATCGGTGAAATTGCTGCCACTTGTGAAGCTACAGGATCACAACTGGTTAGAGACTATCAGGCGAAACGCCCAGCCCGCCCTTCCGGATGTCCTCGGGGTGCGACGGGAGGAGTTATTTATAAGGACTAGGAACGGAGGATGAGAGGAGGAGGAGGAGGAGGTGGCGGAGAAGGCCGCTCGGCGTCGCACCCTCCGTCGCCCGTTCCTGCATCGCCCGGGCTTTGGAGCACGTTGAGCGTGTTCTGGGCTCTCGTTCGCCTGGAAGTCGTGGCTTGCTAGAGCGCGTGCGCGCGGGGTTGGAATGGGTGATTCCTCTTCGTCTCCGCTCGTCTGCCCACCGTGTTCCATGCGGTCAAAGTTGTCCGCATCTCTTGCTCGTCCCCGCTTCTTCGCCGACGTCCGGCGCACAGCAGCGTTCAGACCAGATGCCGCGCAGCTGTACTTCCCACCGCCTTGGCATGCAGCTGCTTTTCCGCCGGGGATTCTTGTAGCCGGCTTTGCCGGAGACACCCTCGGCAGCTGAACATTGGGTACTGTGAGTACGGCTGAGAAAGTGCAAAAATGATGGCGACATAAGCACACATCGTGATCTGACAAGCGAAGATGCCGTCGAGGGCGACACACATAGCGGACCATTCATTGTTGGATATTCACCATGCGGACCGAATGAGTCCAGATGCCTTAATAGTAATTATTATTGTTTGGGGTGTTTGAAACGTTCGGTTATTCCGTGCGCCGCGTGCGTTCAAACTTGAGTGGAAGGTCATCAATGTGCGACAGGGCGTAGATATTTTATTCGAAATGCAGCAAGCCCTTGGTGCTCACACGCCGTCAGCACAAGTCGCCTGAACGAGCTTAATTGAAGGGGTGTTGCATCACACAGAGGGGCGCCCCCTCGATGGAGCCGAGGGGGATGTCCGAGGAGTCCTGAAGCACGTAGCTTCGGTGTCGAGGCCCACCCTCACACCTGTACGCGCAGCATGCTGATATAATCTCTTTTCTGGGTCTTCTTCTGTTGCGACTGGCGTGAGCTTTGAGCCAAATCCATTCTTGATAAACCCAAGCTGCACTCACATACGAACATGTGGAGGGCGGGGAGGGGAGGGGTTGTAGGACCCATGCCGTTGTCACTGACTTTGTGTGTGTGTGTGTGTGTTTGTATGTGTTTCTCGCGGGCCCTGGGAGGGCATTCGGGTGGACGTGCACTGGCAAATTCGCCATATGTTTTCCAGCCACCGCCCATATCGCCCCATCAGGTCCATCAGGAGGGAGACGGAGAGAGTGGGGTAGAACGGAGGAGGCAGAGGAAGAGCAGCAGCAGGAGCAGCAGCGGAATGGGGATGATGCGGAGGACGAACATGAGGTGAGGCAAGATGTGTAGGATATGGGGCGCAGGATGAAGGATGACGACAACCTCCATTCTGAAGCTCCTTGTCCAGGGCCGCCCCCAACGGCCGCGCGAAGACCGTCGGCGCGTCGCGCCTCGCGGTCTGGGCCGGAGGGGTGCTCCTATCCAGGAGGGCGGCGCGAGGCCGTGAGGCTGTCAGGCTGTCTGCCAAGATGCCAGGCGCACATGGCGTTCGGCGGCAAATCATGGGAGCATCGCAGCTCCGTCCTCAGAGTGCACTGGCGTGCGCTAGCGTCTGGCAATCGACGAGAAGGCGCCGACTTGGCGCCGATCCGCGCTGATTCCTTCGATGGATTAGCGTCGGTTCGCCTCGATTCAGCGTGCATTAGCGTCGATGAGCGTCGATTACCGTCGACTCGAAAGACGCACGGCCGGGCACGCCCGGCCTCCGCGGGTGTGCACCCAGCGAGGATGCCTTCCGCAGGCTCCGCACGGTGAGGCCAGCAGTGCGTGCTTTGTAGCCTCCTGGCCAGAATCTGGAGGCCTTTGGTCTTCGAGGCGGGCGTTGATTACTTGCCTGACGCATTTCCTTGTCCCTGTGATGGGCGTTTCTTCTTCTCGCGATGCCGATTTGAAGGATTACCTCAGTCTCTGAGGACGCATCCCTAAGATTGTCGTCGCTTTTGGGCTTGCCAATCTTAGGGACAAGGATGAGTTCGATGCTGGTCAGTTTAGCTTCCGGCTTGGGACTTTCCTCTTGCATTCGGGGCGGCCGGTGCTCGCGCGCGCGCGTCGATGGGGGGCGCCCCACGAGGAGGAGGTCAGGGCGGGGGGAGCGTGAGGGAGAGAGGGTGTGAGGATGGCTGGGCGGAGGGGGACGAGGATCAGAAGGAGGAGGGAGGCATGAGAGCATGAGAAAACAGGTTTGGAGGGGGGGGAGGAGGAAGGGTGGTGAGAGACGGTAGTGGGAGGATGCGTGGTAGATGGAGGAACGGAAGGGGGGGGACGGGGGGGGGGAGGAGGAGTATACGGAGGAATAGGAAGAGGGGGAGGAGGCAGAAGAGGGAGGAGGACGATGAAGCGGAGAGGGAGGCGGAGATTGAGTCAGTGTGGAGGGGGAGTAGGAGTAGGAGTCAAGCTAGCCAGCTCGAGCGAGTCAAGCATGGCATGCCCAGTCCCACCCGCCCTCCCACAACATAAGAAGCAAAGCTGGCACAACTGGGGGCCGAAGTCACACCGGCCAGCCGGTTTGGTACAGCTGATGCGGCCGCGATGGCGGTTGCCGACGGGAACTGGCGAGCGCGTGTTGAATGCCGCGCACGCATTGCCAGACGAGTCGAGAATGGCCCGGTACACCGCAGGAAGCCAGAGGTGGCCGGAGGAAGCCCGACGGTCTGACAGGACACCCCAAAGCATTTTTGTGAAAAAGCATTGGGTTTTTGATGTTTTTATGTTGAAATGCTTGCAAAACACGGTATTCGGTAGGATTCTGACATGAACGCGCGAGTGTGCTCTTTGTAGTATTTTTTGCACAGGATTCGCGGCCTGGGTGCATGACAGAGCATCGCGAGTGCACCGCGCGATGACGTGAAATCGCTGGATTTGACCGAATTCTTAAGATTCCTATGGTTTTCCTATGATTTCAGCAAGAGAGCCCGGGCGGGAAAATTGTACAATTTTTGTGAAAAAGCATTGGGTTTTTGATGTTTTTATGTTGAAATGCTTGCAAACACACGGTGTTCGGTAGGATTCTGACATGAACGCGCGCGTGTGCTCTTTGTAGTTTTTTTTTGCAATGGATTAACGCCGTGGACGACAGGACGTCCATGTCGAGAGGAAAAAATAAGAAAAATGTTGATTTTGTATTGTTTTTTACAAGTTAGGATGGGACCACCCAGATGCGCCCGCTATCTGCCGGCCTGAGGGGGGAGTAGGAGTATATTCTAATAAGGAATAAGGATATGATGCAGAGCAGAAGCAGGATGAGTTAGAGGAGGAGGAGGAGGAGGAAGAGGAGGAGGAGGAGAAAGAGAAGGAGGAACAAGCATAGAACAGGGGGGAGGGGGGCGGGGAAGAGAGACAGGGCCCCCGAGAGGTTGAGGCGGAAGAGGAGGAGGAACACCTGGAGCATCTGGATCAAGCGACTCGGTCGCTCACGGGGCCTACACGGGCTTCTGCTTGGCTACCCTCTTGGAGAGCTCAGCCTTGCTGTAGGCTTTGGACCATAAGCCCTGATATATTTGCTTATGGTAATCCGCGCGATTACCATCTAAGCGCCCACTGCAAACATCTCCGAGGTTTGCTAACTGCTCAGCCGCAAGACTCCCACGGACATTGCAGAACCACACCCCGGCCCCTGGGTGAAACCTGAGGGATTGGGACGAGTGAGCGAACCCCCCTGAAATGCGCACCTCGGCCCCAGGAGGAGGTTCAAACACCTCGCCGTCCACATGAATTAGGTCGAAACATGGTGAGTCTAGCCAAACCTTTCTCCGAGCATGCGAAGCGAAACTACGACACCTAGTGCAACACCGACCGTTCTCCCCTAGCTGGTGTTCTGATGCGAACATGGCGCAAATGCTCGGGGCTGGGGGTCTCACGATGGTGGCATCAGGGGCCTTGCGGGGACGATTCGTACCCCGTTCCTCTCGCTGTTTCCTGTCAAGGGCCTCCTCGGCACGAAGATGTTCGAGCATGCTCTGGAGGATTCGCATTCTGACTGCAAACGCCATGGCCTCGGTCTGCTGCACCCGCGCCCTAGTGGTCTCGGGCAGGCGGGCTTCGGCAGCTCCTAGGGCGGCTAGGCGATCAGCCTCTTGATTGCCGACAATGAGATACTTCGGGCCTCTTGATTGCCGACAATGAGATACTTCGGGTTCTGAGGGCTGGCCTGCTCCACGTCCAGGTGCGAGTTGACGAACAGGACAGTAGCAGTGACGCCACGACGAACCCCGCCAGCGATGAGGTGCCACAAGTCCGCTTCGCTGCCCTCGGGGTGAAGCCATCTCTGCTCGTACCATCTAGTGCACACACCCGCATTGTCCGTGACGTAGCAGATATGGCCTGTCGCCTGACGCTTGCGAACTGCAGCCAGCTGGCCCCCGTAGACCCCGTGCGCCTGGTGCCCGTAGAGCCCTGCGGGCGCCGCGCCCGACTGCTCGAACCTCGACGTGACTCGGTACTTGCGTTATGTGCGCGCATACCCCCCGATCTTGGCCGACATCTTGGCGTGCTTGACACCTCTGAATGTCCGTGCTGCCCTCCCATGTCGTCGGCCTCCGCTCAGATCCACGCCCAAGTACGCCGCCTGTCCGACGACCTTGGCACGGTAATCACAAGCAGCCAACCGATGTGAAATAGCTCGGGCGGTCTCCATCTTGCTGCCGAATTACCACGCTCTTGGGGAGGATCTTGAGGCCCGCATCTTCCACTCGTTGGAACGCGTCCTTAGGCAGAGAATAATCTGATTGCACATGGATGTCCGTGATCCTTTAGCCGTCTGGCCCAAGTCATCCACCCACAGCTTGTGAGACATGTTGACGTGGACTGTCGTGATCTTGGCCAACATGAAATGTGTGGCGCATTTGCCGAAGCGCGTCCCTCTATGCAACCCCATGCGCGATGGATCGCGGCGGGTTGAAGGGTGGGCCGCATGCGCCAGCCTGCCGAACGCATCTTGTAGCCATGTATTGGCTGGAGTTCGAGCCCGAGGACTCCAGGCGGGAATCCTAATCGCATGGCTGCAGCTCTGATGTGATGCCAACCCGCGCTATCATACAATTGAGTTATGTCGAGGAGGCCATGAGCGTGGGCTATGTTGAGGCGTCCAGCGACCTCCTCGCCCACAGCCATGGCGCAAGCCCCCCGTGCTGCTGCGTCCCCTCTGATCGCCGCATCCCATGAATTCTCACAGTGGCCAGTCCAATACTGAACATGATTCTCGTGAATCTTCGACCATGTGCGCCCGAACTGCGAAAAAGGAGCCCTATGACTCGGTCCCCTTGAAGTTTCTGTGGTAACAGCGTTCCGATGGTGACCAGAATCTGGTGAGTTCACACTTGATACCACTCACAAAGCCCAAACTGCGCCGCCAGTTCGGTCAGTGCTGGCTGGGTCTGGTAGCCGATCCAGGTCCAACCAGTCTAACCTGTCAACCCCCATGGCAGGAGAAGGTTTCGTGTGACGGAGAGCTCGGCGAAGCCCGTCGACGTCGATAGCGGGGGGGGGGTCGTCCTGGACCAGACGCCGAATTTCACCAAAGATTTCCTGGATGTCCTGCCAGACGCAGGCCTCGGTGGGCCCCCGGAGCTCTTCCCACTGCTGAGTTTTGCGGTCCAGAACGCCCCGTGGACGAAACAGAGTTCGACTCCCTGCGTCGACCCGCTGCTGAGAGACGGGTGCTTCACGTAGAGACTGATGCAGAGCGCCAACCGTTGGGGCAGTCCCGGGCCAGTCGCGAAAGTTGAGAGTAGATTGATGCACCGCCCGCTGCTGGGCCCTCTTCGCGAGCTCCTCGCTGAGGGCGGCCGCGTCCGCGAGCTGCTGGGTGGACAGAGACCCTTGCAGCAGCTGGTGCAGAAGGCTTCTCCACTGACCCCAGGTGAAGGGGCCCCGCTTGCGCGCTGTCCGATGAGCGTCCTCAGGATGCTGCTGCAGCAACTCCCTCAGGGTCTGACGGTAGCGCTGCTGCTGCTGCTGCTGCCCGTTGTTCGCTGTGACGCGGCGCTGTAACCCTCTCACAACCGTCCCAACGCTAGCCCGCCAGCCGGCGACGCGATCACGAAGATGAGCCTGCCTCGCTGGTGCAGTCTGCTTGGCGACTCCAAGCGTGCATTGCGCTGACACACCGCGAATCAGTTTTGATACGATGGGGGTTCCTGCTGATGATGCGCGTAGATCGCTGCTTCCACAGACTGAACACAGCCACAACAAAGCGCGGGAATGGATGACGGAGCTTGGACCTCAGCACCGATCCGAAAAGCTACGGACTGAGACGCAGTGGGCCCAGGCTCGCAAGCCGTCTTCGGGACGAACCCGATCTTTCCTCGCAGACATCCAAACGGAGACAGGCACAGATAATGGCCCGAGACGCTCGGAGCTCACCGCCTGGGACGACAGATCCTGGGCCTTATTCGTTTGAAACTCAGTGCTGGGGTTTGGCTGCTCTCGCTCTGTCTCTTGAAATGGGGTCGGGGGGTTCCGAATTACAACTGACTAACTGTAGAGAGGGTCCCTTCCTTTCCCCCGGCGCGGGCGGCACGGGCCAGTTAGCCTCGTCGGCCCGCGGGCCGGCCTCGGAGATGTCGTCCCAGCCGCGGTCGAGGACGCAGCTGGAGGAGTCTGAGGCGAAATTTTCGTCGCCTGTCTCCTTCTGGCTGTCCGCCCCGTCCTGCTCACTGCTGGCAAGACTCTTTCCAAACTGATATTGAATCTTAGAGTTGCGTTTCTCACTAGCTAAAGCGGCAGCTGCAACACGCTTCGCTTTGAAAGCCTGCGACGTGGAGCCAGCTGCGGGGTCGCGCGCAGGAGGGGAGACCTGAGGGAGCTTCGCTAGGAGCTCAAGAAACTTCTTGAAACGTTGCCCCGAAGAGCCAACCAACTCAAGCTCGAGCCCGAGATGGGGCCCCCAAGGGACGTCAATGATTGCCTGCAAAGTGCGAATGTAATGGCGGGCGGCTGGGCACAGGACTACGCAGTCAAGATGGGACCCCCCCCGCGGCCCCCTTATGACGGCAGGTGAACTCAGCGGGGCTGCACAAGATCCCCCTTCCGACGCGCTCGAAGAATCCCGTGCGAGCGAGCGACGTGGGGCACGTGTTCCAATCGCCGACCACCAGCCAGGAAATGCGAGTGACGGCGGGAAGACTAGCAAGCTTCCGAAAACGGGGCACGTTCCGACCACGGAAGCCCATGGACGAATGGCCATAGAATATGATGGCTGCAAGAGAACAGCCTTTTAAAGTGCAAGACGAGTGGCAAGAACCCGTCAAATCCAGAGCTGGCGTCAGCGCGAAGGCCCCGAGCCGCGACCGCAGCGTCCAGCATCTGCACGGGCAGGTGGCTCTTGCAGAACAGCGCCTCTCCTCCTTCGCTCGAGGTCTCGCAACCCCGATTGCGCCGCTTGGCTTTCCCTCTCGTTGCGTCCACGTACGACTTCAGGGAGTAGGACTGCGCCTCCATCTGCCACTTGCGACCCTGGTGGTGCATCACACGACCCTCACATAGTGCGAAGTAGTCTAACCGATCCCTGATGATCTGAAAATGGTCCATCACCTTGGCACTGAGACGGGTGGCGCTGCTGAAGAAGAGCCTGGACGAGGTCGCCTGCTCCTCCACGCTGGGTGTGTTGGTGGCATCGGCATCCCCAGAGGCGGATGTCCGCGTCGTGCAAGTACTGGTACTTGCTGAACCCAAAGATGGCGTTGTAGCAGTACTGGTACTGCTCACTTCTGGAGCTGTGTAGTTGACGCACAGCTCGTGTCCGTTGAGGTCCCTGACCAAGAAGCGGCCGAGCTCTCGCGAGCAGCACCGTCAGCAGGAGGCGTGCCCTTGCCCTGCCCCTTGGGTGTGCCCTGCGCCGAGTCGGCGGACCCGCTGCCAGCTTGGTGGGCCGCCGCGGCGTTGGCCTGCGACAGGCGGGCGGCCTCCTTCTTGAGCTGTTCCTCAGTGGCGGGACAGCGGCGCCCGCGGCTGGCGAGCTCTCGGCGTTGGCCGCCTGCGCCGCTGGTGGGGGGTTGCCTCGCTGGCCGCTGTCGCCTGGCCGTCGGCGCCCTTGCGCTTCTTGGCCATGCGGGCCTTGACCTCCTGGGCCTTCTTGGCCCTGTCAACGAACTGCTTCCACTCGTCATCATTTTGCTTGAAGGTCGAACGATAGTTGTCGAGCTCCTCTTTGAGCTTCCTGAGGCTGGCCTTGTCGGCCTCCTCGCAATCCCAAGTCTCGAAAGCGGCGAAGACCTCGTCGTTCAGCTTCACGCCGAAGACGGCGGGCTCCTCCGAAGCTTCGGCGGCGGGCTTCTGCTCCTGAAAGCCCTCGGCCCTCGCAAGGGCGGCTGTGGCGGCGCGGCGAGCGGCGTCGGCGCGTGCCAAGTCGAGCGCCGCCGCCTGCCCCTTGCTCTGCGCCACGCCGAGCTGCTTCTGGAGCCGAACCACCTGCTGCACTAGCTGATCGTGCCTATTTCTTGGCCGACTTGAAGGCGCCGTCGGCCCGCTTCACTTGGTCGACGCTCGAGGTGCCAGCAGGCTTCTGCGCCTCGAGCCTCGCCTTCTGGGCCCTGAGCACCGCCTGGAGCTCGGGGCCGTCGTCGCTCTGCGCCAGGGCCCGCGCGATGAGCGACGAGATCTCCTGCTTGCCGCTACCGCCCTGCTGCTGACGGCTCTGGCCTCCACTCGTGCCCTGGCCGCCGTTGCCAAAAGTGTCGAAGCGAACGCTCTTGCCGCTGTCGACGCTGGTCGAGCGGGAGGGAGGCTTGTACAAAGGCACCTTCCTGGTGCACCCACGGCAACGACAGTCAACAAGCAGGAGCTGGTCGTTGTACTCACATGTCTGAGAGTAGCTGCACTTGGACCAGGCGCGCGGGCCGCGAGCTGCCGCAGCGCGTGCCTTGCCCATCCTCTGAGGAAGGAAGAAGTGTAGAAGTAGATCCCAGCTTTCGTTATCGGAAGCGAGTGTCGGAAAATCAGAAGGCCTCCGATATCCTTCAAGCACCCCGCGGAGGTACTGGGATTGGCTCAGAAGTGGGCCGTGTCCCCAGACAGCCTGGCCCCCTGTGGGCCGAATCAGCTCAGGCCAAATGGCTTGAGGGAGGAGGAGGAGGAGGAAGAGGAGGAGGGATAGGAGAGACGAGGCTGCCCCCTAGAGGTGGATGAGAACAGCGCAGACATGGGCAGGAGGAGGCAGAGGGGGAGAAAAACGAGGACGAGCAGGAAATTCGAAGAAGAGGCAGCAGAACAAGGACAACTGCGCACGCGGAAACTTTTGGAGGTCCGCGCGGGCGTCCTGGATTCGCATCGGGCCCACATGTCGGCGCCAGGCGACGCCCAGGGCGCGCGCCGCGCGCCAGGGATCGGGGGGGTCCAGCGCCGATCCAAGACCGCGCGGACATGCGACAGCTTGCGTTTGTGCATGTGTGTTTCTGCTCGGGGTTGGGACGAGGAGGGGATGTAACGGACAAGCAGGAGGGGGTGGATAGGAGGAGAAGAAGGAGGATGAGGAGGAGGAGCATATTCCTGATGCTCCTCCCCATCCCCGTCCCCGTATCATCCCCTCCGTCCTTGCCCTCCTTACCCCCCCCCCGCCCCCAGTCCGTCTTCCCCCGAGTATTGGCTATCCCCTCTCCTCCGCAGCGGTGCCGAGCGGGCGGCTCGATGTTATAGGTCCACATGCATCTGCAATTGCGAGGTGGCCAATTTGATAGGATGGATGTAGTTGACATTGCCAGTCTGGGGAAATCCTTTCTCCTCCTGTTCCTCCTCCCTCCTCCCCTCCTCCCTCTCCTGACGCGCGCTCTGGCCAGGATTTCGAGGCGGATCCAGCCGTGGCGACGAGGGCCTTACCAGTGCCCCCCACAAGAGCAATTGCGTCGAGTATCGGGGACCGGGGCCCTTGGAACGGCACCGTTACCACAAGATCGCCCTTCGGCGACCCAAGATCTTACTCCAGTTGTCCAAGATGCTCGGAAGGCGGCCCGACCCTCCTCGTCGTCGCATGGAGGAGGAGCAGCAGCGGCAGCGCGAGGCCCCTCAGCGTCCTGTCCCACCACCCGCCCATGCCCCCCCAATTCGGAGGGAGGGCGGGGAAGGGGGGAGGGGGGAGAATGCCCATATATAACCAAGTGCTGTGGGCGAAGGATGTTTGGAGCACGACACCGATTCCACGAGAACGTACATTGTTCCATAATAAGAACACACGTGTACACACACACACACACACACGGTTTTGTCAACCCCACGGGGGAGGGCGGGACGAGACAACCGCTGCCCCCGGCCGCGCCGAGCACCCGCTCGAGGCCGTGCGAAGAGACTACCCGCAGCCGGAGTGGTTGGACAACCTCGAGGGCACGATAAACGTGGCGGGCCCCAGGGGAGGGGCACCCCTCCTCCTCGGGTCCTTCTCCTCCTCCTCCCTTTCCTCCTTCTCCTCCTCCTCATGCTCCTCCTCCCCCTCCTCCATCTCCTCCTCCTCCTCCTCCTCCTCCTCCTCCTCCTCCTCCTCATCATCATCATCATCATCATCATCATCATCCCCCTCCTCTTCCTCCTCCTCCTCCTCCTCCTTCTCCTTCGCCTCCCCGTCGAGAGGTGGCGTACAGCACAGGCGTCGCGCAGCCGCGGTTCGCATCCTTCGTCTGCCTGACGCCTCACATTTCCTCCCTCCCTCTCCCTCTTTCCCCGCACGCTGTGCTGCGCCAGTGCTTCAACAGTCTGCTCCTCCTCGTTTCGCATGTGTGTGTGTGGGGGGGGGGGGGGGGGGCGGGCGGGGCGGGCGGGGGGGCGGGCGGGGGCGGGCGGGCGGGCGGGGCGGGCGGCGGGCGGGCGGGGGCGGGCGGGCGGGCGGGCGGGCGGCGGCGGGCGTGCGTGTGTGTGTGGTGTGTGTGTGTGTGTGTGTGTGTGTGGTGTGTGTGGTGTGCGTGTGCGTGCGTGTGCGTGTGCGTGTGCGTGTGCGTGTGCGTGTGGCGTGTGTGTGTGTGTGTTGTGTGTGTGTGTGTGTGTGTGTGTGTGTGTGTGTGTGTGTGTGTGTGTGTGGTGTGTGTGCGTGCGTGCGCGTGCGTGCGTGCGTGCGTGCGTGCGTGCGTGCGTGCGTGCGTGCGTGCGTGCGTGCGTGCGTGCGTGCGTGTGCGTGCGCGTGTGTGTGTGTGTGTGTGTGTGTGTGCGTGTGTGGTGTGTGGGTGTGTGGCGTGTGTGTGTGTGTGTGTGTGTGTGTGTGTGTGCGCGTGTGTGTGTGTGTGCTTGTGTGTATATGGGTGTGTGTGTGCGTGTGTGCGTGTGTGTGTGGGTGTGTGCGCGTGTGTGTGCGCGTGTGTGTGTGTGTGTGCTTGTGTGTGTATGGGTGTGTGTGTGTGTGGTGTGTGTGTGTGTGTGCGTGTGTGGATCCCAGGCGGGGAGGGGAGGGGGAGTCAGTCGATGGGGGAGAGGGGGGAGCCCAAGCCAGAAGGCTGGATCCAGGGGCGAGGCGGAGGGTGAGGTGGAGGGGGAGGGGAATGGGAGGGGGGGGAGGGGGACTGGGAGGGGAATGGGAGGGGGAGGGAGGACGTCTGGGGGGCGGGGCGCCCCAGCCCGCTACTCCCTCGCCGCTTCGGCTCGCTCCTCCGCTTTGTCAGCCCCGGCTGGGCGCGAGCCGCGGGGGCTGGAAGACCCGGCCGGACGGGGTCCTCCTCGGGCTGCAGGAGGAGGCGGCGGCCCCGATCTGATGCCGCCTAGGAATGTCCTAGGAATGTTACCATCCTAGGAATGTCCTGAGAATATCCGGAATGTAGGCCCGATCCGACCCCTGAAGTTTATCCACATCCGCCGCCCAGGGATCTTGCCTTCCTTCATCTATCCTCGCGAAATTAGCCGCTACCAAAGGAGGGAGGAGGTGGGGCGAGGGGGTCAGTAACGTCACGATTCGCCCCGGCGCCGTCTGGGAATTAGCTACTCCAGGACATTCCCGAACGGCGACGACGCGAGCCGTGATGATATCAGGTGGGGGGGGAGGGGGGGGAGCATCCCCGGTAACGGCGGTTATCGCGAATCGTAGAAAGACGCGCTCTTGGACCCCGTGGGGCGGTGGATATGGATAGATTTGTGCCCCAGGGGGGCCACATCTATCCGTAACCACCGCCACCTGGGGCCCCAGGTCATCGCCGCCTCACACCCGAGGTTCTCGGGGGCTCCTGGTCTTGTAGCGAGGCTCCTGGCAGGGTTTTTGTCCGTCCCCTGCTGCGCCCGTCCTTACTCCCAGCTCTCCCGCGTTGGGTTTTCGGTTTGAGTTGTGCATTGCTGCTCCTCATCCTCCCGCCTACTCCCGCTACATCCTCCTCCTCCTCCTCCTCCTCCTCCTCCTCCTCCTCCTCCTCCTCCTCCTCCTCCCGCCTACTCCCGCTGCATCCTCATCCTCGCTCCCCGCTCCCATCTTCCCTCCAGGTGCTGACAGGAGCCTTCCCTTCCCCGGTGCTCCCACTCACGCGGCTGTCGCCACGCTGCTGCGCCCCCGGGGAGGGGGGGGGCAGCGGAGTGGCGTCCTGCCCAGCTCAGCATGGGGCCTCGCCTCCCTTTGTGATGCCAGCTGCGCACCCGTCGCCACTTCGGTAGGCTCCTGGGAGGGGGGGCTGGCTTGAGGCCGTCCCGAATCAGAACGGGACCTCGCCCCCGTGGGTGCGGCCATTTGCGCAGCTGTCAACACGTCTGCGTGTGTGGAGGTCCCAGCGGAATGGCGTCTCACTCGGATCAGAGCTGGACCTCGATTGCGCAGCCGTCGCCACCTTTGTGAGCTCCTGGGCGTGCATGGGGATGGGTCCGAGCGGAGTGACAACTTACCCGGATCAGGTTGGAACCTCGCCTGCCTGGGCGTTGCCCACAGCGCAGTTGTCGCCACTTTTGCGAGCTCCCCGGGGGCGGGGGCAGCGGAGTGATGTCTTACCCAGATCAGAGTCGGACCTCGACTCTCTGGGTGGTGCCGACTGCGCAATTGGCGCCACTTCTGTGAGCTCCTGGGCGGTCCAGCGGAGTGACGTCTTACCCAGTTCAGGATGGGGCCTCGCTTCCCTGGCTGTTGCCAAATGATTGTGAGCTCCTGAGGGTGACATCGGAGTGCTGTCCTCCGCAGGCCCAAACAAGATGTGGCCTCGCCGGGTTGCAATGGCTGCCAGATTGCCACCGCTTTTACGAGCTTCCAGGGGTCCAGCGGAGTGCAGTCCTAAAGAGATCTCGCCTCCTTGGGTGGTGCCAAATGCGCAGCTATTCACATTTTCGTGAGCTGCTGGGGATCCAGCGGAAAACGCGCATTATCATGTTGATGTATATCCTGATGCTTTCCATGTTCCTCTTCCTTTTCCCGCCCATGCTGCCTCACGTTGCTCCTACTCTTTTTCCTCCAGATCGCGATGTGCTTCGCCAGAGTGTCCAGGCGAGTATGGGACACTGAATGATATGTCCTTGCTTCTTGTTGCAGTAACTTTCAAACGTTCTGGAGGTCCGTGGGTCTGTTCTTTCGTAGGGGATGGCCCCGTTGGTAGCCGCCGAACGTGTTCAAACGATGTACTCTTCTGGGTGCTGTGTTTTCATTATGTCTGATTTCTCTCTCTCTCTCTCTGTGTCTGTCGCTCTACCCCTCTCTCTATGTCTCTCCTTGTTGTTGTTGTTGTTGTTGTTGTTGTTGTTGTTGTTGTTGTTGTTGTTGTTGTTGTTGTTGTTGTTGTTGTTGAACATTATTACTTCTAAAGAATAATTATTGTTGGGACCCCTGGTGCACGGCCCCCTCGCCGCGCCTAGGCCGCAGCCATGTTTTCATCATTTTCGTGAGGAAGTCTCCGGCAAAACGGGTTGGTCCGGATCCGGTTGTTTTGTTCCCCCCCGCTTTCCCTTGCAAAAAACAATATAAATGACATTTCTTGTTCTAACATAACCAAACTTCAAGAATCCCTTGCAAAAAATAAGGTAAAGTGGACATTCGCGCGCGCAAGACGAAATCCTTCCAAAACCTTAGTGTTCGTAGCGATTTTAACATAAAAACATCAAAAAACCAATGGTTTTTCAAAAAAAAGTGTCAAAATTTCATCCCGCGCGCTCTTGCGGATTTGTAGGAAACCCAACACTTTTTAAACATTTCTGTCAAACGGGCTTTTGCGAGCAACTTTTTCACGTGCTTCGAACTTCTCCAACAACGGTTGCGCACCTGCCAGGGCCATCATCCCTGTCAAATAATACCATGCGGGACACATTCGTTTTTTCTTCGCGCGCGCACGCCGAAATCTTCAAAAACCATTGGGTTTCTTAGGAATTTTAGCACCGCGCAACATAAAATCATACGAATCGCACCGTAGGTCCTCGAAAAACATCTGTACGAATTTGGCGCTATTCTAGCGTCAGGAACACGTTACCACCAAAAACCAGTACAGGTGTCCAGTGTTGGAACAGGGGGAAAAGTCGTATACTAAGCTAGCGTCCAGAAAATGTTACCACAACAAGTCACTGTACCCATGCGCCAGTGTAGTAGCCACGGTCGTCCGCAGGCCACGAAGTGAAGTGTCCGAACGTCATAGGGCGGGAAGCTGGGTGTGGGTGGTGGCGAAGAGTCGTTTGGAAATTTGGTAGAGCTTGAACCGGCCCCCCCACAAAGTGGGGGTATTGCCCGCCTCCTATGAAAACCCTGGCACTGGTGAGAACGGAGTGTCCCCACGTGCTAGTAATTGTTGTTGTTGTTGAACATTATTACTTCTAAAGAATAATTATTGTTGGGGCCCCTGGTGCACGACCCCCCCGCCGCGCCTAGGCCGCAGCCTCATTTTCATCATTTTCGTGAGGAAGTCTCAGGCAAAACGGGTTGGTCCGGATCCGGTTGTGTTGTTACGATCGGTTTTCCCTTGCAAGAAATAAGCTAAAGTGGACATTTCTTGTTCTAACATAACCAAACTTCAAGAATCCCTTGCAAAAAATAAGGTAAAGTGGACATTCGCGCGCGCAAGACGAAATCCTTCCAAAACCTTAGTTTTCGTAGCGATTTTAACATAAAAACATCAAAAAACCAATGGTTTTTCAAAAAAAAATGTCAAAATTTCATCCCGCGCGCTCTTGCGGATTCGTAGGAAACCCAACACTTTTTAAACATTTCTGTCAAACGGGCTTTTGCGAGCAACTTTTTCGAACTTCTGCAACAACGGTTGCGCACCTGCCAGGGCCATCATCCCTGTCAAATAATACCATGCGGGACACATTCGTTTTTTCTTCGCGCGCGCACGCCGTCGTCGTCGGCCGCGGGGCCCTGAATAGTAGCCACGGTCGTCCGCATGCCACGAAGTGAAGTGTCCGAACGTCATAGGGCGGGAAGCTGGGTGTGGGTGGTGGCGAAGAGTCGTTTGGAAATTTGGTAGAGCTTGAACCGGCCCCCCCACAAAGTGGGGGTATTGCCCGCCTCCTATGAAAACCCTGGCACTGGTGAGAACGGTGTGTCCCCACGTGCTAGTAATTGTTGTTGTTGTTGTTGTTGTTGTTGTTGTTGTTGTTGTTGTTGTTGTTGTTGTTGTTGTTATTGTTGTTGTTGTTGTTGTTGTTGTTGTTGTTGTTGTTGTTGTTGTTGTTGTTCTCTCTCTCTCTCTCTCTCTCTCTCTCTCTATATATATATATATACATAAATATAGATAGGTATCTCTCTCTCTCTCTCTCTCTTGTTCGCTTTCTCTCTTTCTCTCTCTTCCTCTATCGGAGGATGGGGGGTTGGTTTCGGTGTCGGATTCGTGTCGTGCGTGCGGGTGAGGCGTAGCTGCGTGGGCGGGCAGGAGGAATGACCCCGCCTTGGTCAGGGCGAGGCAAGACAACAGACCGCCCCTCCGTTGGGCTGGCGGGGGCATGGGTGTCCCGCCGTGGTGTCCCGCCTGGTGTTCCGTCGGTGTCCGCGGCGGTGGCTGGAGGTCTCCCGTCGGTGCTCCGTCGGTGGCCCGTCGGTGTCCTGTCGGTGTATCGTCGGTGTCCCGTGGGTGCCCTGTCGGTGTCCTGGCTAGCCATTCGTTCTTCACCACTACCGATGTCGATAGTGAGATCGACAGTGAGATCGATTGTGAGATCGATTGTGAGATCAATAATGCGATCTATAGAGTGAGATCGCCAGAGTGAGATCAAAAAAGTGAGATCGGAAGAATGAGATCGATTGTGAGATCGATAGAGTGAGATCGATAGAGTTGGATCGATAACGATATTGATCGTGAGCCCATAAGGAGATCGGTAGTGAGATCGATAGTGAGATCGCTGGTGAGATCGATTGTGTGAGACGTTGGTTCGGTCCCCCCACACAACCCCCTTATCTCCGGAAGGGTGGCCGTATACGTAGGTATCTATCTGTCTATCTATATATATATGTGTATGTCGGTACTTGTGGGGTGTTATCGCAGTGAATCGCAGAGCCTTCCACCAGGGAATCTGTTTCGGTTTCGTGTCATGCGTGCGGGCGAGGCGAAGCTGCGTGGGCGGGCGCGAGGAGTGATCCCTCCTCTGACTAGGGCGAAACTAGGCTCAATGTCTCTTCCCCCCGGTTGGCCAGCGGTTGCCCTGGGGTGCCCCCCCGGTATCCCGTGGTGTCCCGTGGTGTCCCGTGGTGTCCCGTGGCGCGGTGTCCTGCGGTGTCCCGTGGTAGCCTGTGGAGTTCGATCGTAAGATCATGTGTGAGATCGATCGAGTAAGATCGATAGTGAGGTCAGTAGTGAGATCGAACGTTAGATCGACGGTTGGGTTGATAGATAGTGGGATCGATGCGGTGCCCCGTGGTGTTCCGTGGCGCAGTGTTCCGCTGTGTCCCGTGGTGGTTCGTGGAGGCCGATAGTCAGATCGACAGCGAGGTCGGTCGTGAGGTCGATTGTGAGGTTGATAGTGAGACCGACCGTGAGATCGATAGTGAGACCTACTTATACGACCACCCTTCTGCCGATTAGGCGGTTGGGTGTTGGGGGAAAGAACCAACTGCTGGCAAATGCGATGGGTGTGATGATGACGATGCTGGTGACGCACCCTCGAGTTAACGGCGACACGTGATGGCGCTGTTCCGCTGCGATGTAATGTCACCATCGTCCCCGCTTTCGATCTCACTCGATCGATCCAACTATCGAACTCACAGGATCGATCACACTCGATCCATTTCACTTTCGATCTCACGAAGATCTCACGAAGATCTCTTCATACATTTCGCTTTCGATCTCACTATGGAGCTCACTATCGATTTCTCTTTCGACCTTACGAATTCACGATCGATCTTACCACCAATGTCACAATCAACCTCACTGTCGATCTCACTTCTTATCTCACTATTCATTCCGCTCTAGCGATCCAATTATCGATCTTACCATCGACTTCACAATCGATATCAAGGCGGGACGCCCCCGGCCACCGCCCGACCACCGCCGACGGAAAGCCGAGGGCACACCCCAACGGGACACCACGGGACACCACGGCGGCCCCCCCCGGCCACCGCACGCCCACCAGGGGCGGAGGGGCGTTCCATTGCATCTGAATCGCCCCAGCGACGGCGGGTTCATTCCTTTCGCGCGCACGTAGCTGCTCCTCGCCGGCACGTGCGAAACGAACACGAAACCGAAACCGACTTCCTGGTGGGGGGATCTCCGTTCCTCTGCGATCTCTTCCCCCCAGCCTCCGATCGATAGTGAGATCGATACTGAGACGGATAGTAAGATTGATCAACGGATAGTGAGATCGATAGTGAGATTGATATCGAGATTTGTAGTGAGGCCGATAAAGAGATCGATAGAACAATAGTGGACGGATGGACCACAATGGTTTCCCGATAGGGTCCCGATGGTGTTCCGATGGTGTCCCGATGGTGGCATTTGTTTGTCCCCAGGGTGCCCCGACGGTGTCCCATCGCATTTGTCATCAGTTGGTCCCCCCAACAACCACCTCATCATCCCAAGGATGGTCGTATATATACCTAAGCGACCACCCTTCGGGTGAGGTTCGGAGGGGGGGACGAGCCAACATCTCACTGAATCGATCTCGAGATCGATCTCACTGACCATCTCACTCTCGATATCACTATCGATATCTGTATCCTTCTCGCTATCGATGTCACTATCGATGTCACTATCGACTTCACTCAATATCACTATCGATCTCACTATCGATATCACCGTCGATCTCGCTATCGATCTCACTATCGATCTCCCTATCGATCTCACTGTCCCTCTAACTACCGATGTCACGATCGATCTCACAATCGATCTCACTATCGATCTGACTATTGACCTCACTATCGGTCTCACTGTCGACCTCACTATCGATCTCACTATCGATACCATTATCAATCTCACGATATATCAAACTTTCGATCTCACAATCACTATCGACCTCACTATCGATCTGACCATCCGTCTGACTGTCGATCCAACCATCGATCTCACTATCGATCTGATCATCGGTTGCCCTATCGGTTTCACTGCCGGTCTCACTATCAATCTCACCATCGATCTACCCATCGATTTCACAACCTATATAACTCTCAATCTCATTATCGACCTCACTAGCGATCTCACCATCCGTCCTACTGTCGATCTCACTGTCGATCTCACTATCGATCTCACGACGGGAAGCCATTGGGGTACACCGACGGGCCACCGGCGGGACACAGACGGGACACCAGCGGGACACCAGCGGGACATCCGGGGGACACCCCCGGCCACCGCTGGACAACCCAGGGGGCGTGGGGGCGGCCTTTTGGCCCGGGGGCGCACTAGCTGGAGCAGGGTTCTTTCCTCTCGCGCGCCCACGCAGTTTCGCATCGCCCGCACGCACGACACGAAATTGAATCCGATTTCCCGGTGGGGAGCTCTCCGTCTCACTGCCATTTGACCCCCATCACCTCCGATACAAATGCATGTATCTCTCTCTCTCTCTCTCTTTCTCTTCTCCCTCTATCTCTCTTCCACTCTCTCTCTCTCTCGATGTATATATACATATATATATATGTGTGTGTGCCTCTCTCTCTCTCTGTCTCTTCCTCTCCCCCTCTCTCTCTCGTCACGTTCTCCCGTCTTCCCCCTCCTTGTGCTGCCGTTGCTGCTCCTACTGCCCTCCCCCCTGGTTTCATGACCTCTGCCTCCCAGCGATTGCGCCAGGGTGTTGTCGGCAACTCCGGGGTTGGGAAGTCGCTCCTCATCAACAAGCTGCGCGGCACTCAGCCAAAGCTCCGAGCGTGTTGAGGAGCTGGAGGACTTTGGCCACGAGCAGGGGAATCAGATGGCAAGTTTGGACCTTCGCAATCTCTACCAAGCCATACCACGTCGTATCAAACACAAGCTTTGCTCCATCTTGTCCGTTTGGCCGCTCATTCTTCCTCCTCCTCTTCCTCCTGCTCCCGCCGGGGGGGCAGTTGCTGTTCTGCCGAGTACCGTATCCTGGTGCTCGGCCCTACGCCGCGGGGACATTGACAATGCCATGCGCGCTTCACGGCTCGGTCTCAGCATGCCGGCTCGTCTTTTTGGGCCCCGCCCCGCGGCACCTTGCCCGGGGCCGGTGCGGTCACCTACGCCCGTGACGCTGGAGCCACCTTGAGCTTCTGTGCATTTGGTGGAGTGGCGGGGCCGTGTGGTCCAAAATTCCGATGGGGCCTTCGCGCCTACCCGCCCACGGGGTGCCAACCCAATTGCACGTGTCATATGTTTTGGCAGGGGTTGCTCGTCGGGAAGGCCATCAACGAGAGGAGGCGCGCCGGCCGTCCCCCTGCGCACCGCCGCCATCGAGTCACGGGGCGAGAAGGCGCTGACCTGCACCTCGACCGTGTTGCGTGAGCTCCTCGCCGATGAGCGAGCGGCCTCCCCTGCGCGCGAGGAGGGAAGTCTCCCCGTGTGGGGGCGGATGGCGGTCCGTTTTGCGATGAGGCAGTACTCTCGTTTGAGGCAGTCCTCTCGCGCGGGTTCGTTTCTCCAAAGGAAGTCCAGCGCCGCCAGAACCTCCCTGCCCAGGGCCCGCCGTTGGGGCTTGGGAGGTGTCTGAGGAGAGGGCCATGCAAACCAATGATTAGGATGGTGCCAGCGCGTGGACACCACCCGAGATTCGGCGCCACCCGTGAGGTGCATTCCACGTGGTCCAAACTATAATGTGAAACCTATCGGGCGCAGTTGTCAATTCTGAATTTGTCACTTCCAAAGTTCGTGCAAACGTCCCACCCGCCCACCCCCAACTTCTTGGCAACACCCAACTGAGTTGCGACAGTCACGGCCACTGACGATGGCGATGACGACGACAATGACGACGACGATTACGATGACGATGACGATGGTGATGCGGATGGCGATGATGACAGTGACAGTGGTCGTGGCCATGGTCATGGTCATGGTGATGGTGATGATGATGGCGGTGGTGATTATGACGAGGACGATGGTGATGTTTATGGGCGTGATGGTGGAGGTGATGGTGACGGTGGTGGCGATTATGATGTTAAATTTTTGTGATGGCGATGGTGCTGGTAGTGATGCTGATAATGGTGATAAAGACGACGGTGTGACAGATGGCGGCGAGGACGACGATGATGATGATGGATATGCTATTGATGAGCATGGTCGTGGCAGTTGTTGCACTGGCGATGCTGATGACGATCGTGCTGGTGATGGTGAGGAGGAAAAACGCGCGCATTAATGGGCCAATGGCAATGGCATCGATGATGACGATGATGACGGCGGTGGTGAAAGTGAATACGTCGATGTTTCTGATCGCGATGACGATGGCAATGGTGATGCTGACGATGTTGGTAACGATCATTTTGATCGGGGTGATGGGGAAGTGCTCGCTTGCAGAAATTGCAGCCACCTGATTCTTTTCAAGAAACAAACCAGGTTCCCCTTTGTAACGCCCGTCGCCGGGGTGGAAGCCAAGTGTATGCAGTTACTCTGTGGAGCGTTGTCCCCTCCTCCTTTCGCGTCCTGCCGCAGGAGGTTCACTTCCGAGTCTGTCGGAACTTCACAGACGTTTGTCGGAAGGCCCAATATGTGGCAGGAGCATCCGACGATTTGATTCCGGGAGGTTCGATGTTCGATCTTCCCCGATTCTTCCTCTTCCTCCTCCTCCTTCTATTCATGCATCCTCTTCTTTCCCGTTTGTTCGTGCGTGCTATCTCATGGTATCCGTTCCCAGTGTTTCCTCATTGTGGTTTGCTAACTGCTCGTCCTATGATTCTTTCTGTTGCTTCGTTGCCTTCACTTTGAAACCTCTAATCCCGGCCTACCTGTTCATGTTGATCCTCTTCGTTATTGTTGTTTTGTTGTGTTCCTTTTCTTCTTTTCCTTACGCCTCCGCCTTCCATATCCCTGTTCCTCGGCTCGCAAACCAGTGTAGTTAAGCGGGGGACGTCTTAGAGAGAAGGGCTGGCGGTTGGACAGGTGTTTGTGCAACGCTCAACAAATGACCGAAGCCTCATGTTACAAGAACGGGAATCGACGAATTTGTCCATTGACAGCGAGTAGGAAGACAAACGCGAGGACGACGAGGAAGAGATGGAAGAGGACAGGTACGAGGAGGAACGAAGCAGAGGATGAAGAGGAGAAGGAGGAGAAGAAAGGGAAGAAGAAGACGCAAGGTAAGGAACCCGAGGAAGACGTCGAGAAAAGGGGAATCCTCGTGATCTTTCGAGGGTACCCTGAGAGCTGTTGGGGTTATCTTGGGGCATCCTGGCGGCCTCTGGAGAATGATATGGATCCCCGTGATCTTTTGAGGCCGCCCTGGGGGCTCTTGGTGCTGTCTGGGGCTATCTTGGGGTATTCTGGGGGCCTGTCGGGATCCTCTTGGGGGCTACTCGGGTCCTTCTTGGGCTGTCTGGTCATGTCTCAGGGTTCTGTGGGGGCTCTCTCAGGTCTTCTTGGCGGCATCTTGGGCTCTCTGGGGCCGTCTTGGGGCCCTCGCCGTCTTGGGGCCCTCTTAGGCAGTCCTGTGGCCTCTTCGGGCGCTCTTGGGGGCCTCTGGGTGCCCCTTGGGGGCCTCTCGGAGCGCTTTGGGGGTCCCCTACGGGGCCTTCGGAAGCTCTCGTGGGTCGTTTTGACACGGTGAAGATTCAGAGATAATGGTGGTTCAGAGTCCTCTCCGGAGCCAGCTGTTCGAGGATGTCTCGAGCGAAACGGCCATTTCCTCTCAATCTGATCGGGCAGGAACTGGAAGCGTCGTTGTTTCTACGTGCTGTGAAAAGGACGGCTGGTCTGATGTGCTGGTCTGCCGTGCTGGTCACGCGAAGTGCGTGCCGTGCTGGTGTGCCGTGCTGGTCTGCCGTGCTGGTCTGCCGTGTTGGTCTGCCGTGCTGGTCTGCCGTGCTGGTCTGCCGTGCTGGTCTGCACAACTGGTTTGCCGTGCTGGTCTGCCATGCTGGTCCGCCGTGCTGGTCTGTCCTGCTGGTCTGCCAGGCTGGTCTGCCGTGCTGGTCTGCCTTGCTGGTCCACCACGCTAGTCTACCGTGCTGGTCTGAACCGTGATTGTCTCCACTGCTGGTCCGCCGTGCGGGTTTGCCAAGGTGATCTCTGCCGAGCTGGTCTGCCGCGCTGGTCTGAATCGTGCTTGTCTGCCGAGCTGGTCGGCCGTGCTTGTCTGCCGTGTTGGTCGGCCGTGCTGCTCTGCCGTGCCGGTCTGCCGTTTGCCGGTCTGCCGCGCAGGTCTGAGTCGTGCTGGTCTGCCCGTAACTGATAACTGCGGAGCCTTCAAGGCGGGAAGAGGAGCCCACTGAGGGCCGGGGCCCCACCGAGGGGCCGAGGCCGCAGAGGGGCCTTCCCACGGGGGGCGCCAGGGGGGTGCGCGGTTGCCGATGGGCCGCAAGCCTGTCCCCACCCGCCGAGGGCTGCTCACCCCTCGGGGCGTCTCTACCGCATAGAGAGGTCTCGCAAGGTAATTACGCAGTCAAATGCAGGAGACATCTCATATGTGAGCGGGTACCGACTGCACCGCGACACGTACACATGCAAATGCAGAAGGCCTCACATTCACACCCTCAACTCCAAGAAGTTAGAGTGCCAAAGACAACTGAACTCCACTGCAGAGCGCATTCAAGCACACGAGTCACCGTCGTCGGGACCACTTCCAGCACAACATGCGAGCGGGCACAGACTGCATCGAGGCACGTACACATGCTGATGCAGAAGGCCTCTCACTCACTCCTTCAATCATCCAAGAAGTGCAGGCCAATTACAACTAAACTGCAGAGCGCATTCAAACACAGGATCCTCCGTCATCGGAATCACTTCCAGCGTCCCTTCCTGTGCACCCGATGCCGCCCTCGGAGGCCTCCTCGGCTTGGATGCGGCCCAGGTGCATGAGAGGATCGTCGTCCCTACGCACTCCGCGAGGCTAGTACCCGAAGAAGCCGCCCGCGATGCCAAAGGGCGGCGCAGCTTCGAGGGACAGGCCGAAGCGGGCGGCCTCCTCTCCATGCGTAACCTCGATCGCGTAGACCTGATGTGGGCAACACCCGTACTTATCGTGGCCATCGGGCTCGCTGTCGGAGTCGCCGTCGGACGCTCGCAGGCGCAGAGGTCCTCAACAACTGAGAATTCGAACGGCCCGACATATGGACCCGACGCAGAGGTGCCGCCTCCAGGTCGCCGCTGCCCTCGCCGCCGCCGTTGTGGCTGGTCCCGAGGCGCGCACGGCGGCGGACGAAAGGCTGCTTCCCCCGCTGCTGCCCGCTCGCCGCCGGGAGGACCTGCAGGTGCATCGCCTCCAGCCGCGGTCGGAGGCGGGCTCCTTGGCGGCGGCGACGGCGCACCCGGCGCCGTGGCTTGGCGGCGGTGACGGCGCTCCCGCGCTCGCAGCACCAGTTCCCAGCAGGCGGGTAGTTAATCCTCGCAGGGGTCCAAGCTCGTCGGCGTTCTGCGACCGCGGCGGCGGCGTCCCCGCGCTCGCAGCACCGCTATCGCTCCGACGCCAGGCCGCTGCTCTCGGACGCTCGTCTCTGCGCTGACGCCGCCCGACGCTGCCTCGTCAGTGTCCGAACTCTCGCCGCACGCCTGGGCCTGGGGCTCCTCGGCGTCGTCGTCATACACGACGGGCCCGCGCGTCGACCGCCTGCTTGGCAGGCCCGAGACCGGCGACGGAGCAGAGCCTGCTTCAACAGCACGATTATCTGCTTCGACCTCTGTGGCCAGCTCCACCCCCAGAGCTTCCATCAGAGCGCCGACCCGGCCCCGGGCGAACACGCACGGCCGCGCTGAGGAGCGTGTAGCGGCGTGCGGCACGACCGGTATGGCAGGGCGCCAGACCGCAGGCGCGTCCGCTCCACCGCGGGCCGCGCGAGCGCCATGGCCGGCTCGGCGAGGCAGACCTCGATCTCGATGTCCGGCGGCGGCCGCGCTGCCCCCAGGCTGGGAGCTGCGCCCAGACGCGGCCCGCGCTCGGCCTTGCGCCCGGCGGACGGCTCCGCCCCGGCCTCCGGGCAGAAGGCGGCGTGCCAAGCCACGTTGCGCTGCCGCCTGGCCTCCGGGGCCTCGGGCTTGCCCTGCGACGTGGGCCGCCAGAACTGGCCGCGCGATCGCCTCGCGCCGCAGCACCTCGGGGTCCCCGTCGCCGTCGAGCTTCGCCTCGAGCAGCTCGCAGAGCCTCGGTGCCTTGCTCCGAGCCTCGGTCAGCTCGCGCGTCAACCGCTGCACGAGGCGGCCCGCGGAGGCGTGCGCTCCAGCTGCGCCTCGCAGGACCTCCCGCGCCATCTCGCCCAAGCGCCCGCACGCCGCGCGCGCAAGAGCATGGCTTGAGCCAAAGTGGCTACGGAGTGCTGGTCTGCCGTGCTGGTCCGCCGTGCTGGTCCGCCGTGCTGGTCTGAGCCGTACTGGTCTGAGCTGTGCCGGTCTGCCGTGCCGGTCGGCCGTGGTGGTCGGCCGTGCTGTTCTGTTCATCTGCCGTGCTGGTCTGCCTTGCTGGCCTTGCTTCGCATTCTAGAACCAAGGCACGGCACGGCACGGCACTTGGGCACGACACGGCACGGCACATGTTCGCATTCTTGAATTTGGACAAGACACCGCATATTTCTCGCATTCTAGGGCCTAGGCACGGCACGGCATCCGGGCTTTCCATGGCACGGCACAGCACTTTTTCGTATTCTAGAATTTTGGCATGGCACGCGGGCGGCACATTTTTACATTCCGTGATCGAAAGCTGGGCCCTCACAACCAAAACGTGGACCCCCTTACAGCATTCGATGTTCAGGGGACTCCCGTGCACAGTCTGGACTGCTCGCGGAGATCGCAGCGCGCGCGAGTCGAGGGGCTGCAGAAGTCGCAAAGCCCTCGACGGGATACCCAGCCCCGCGAGACCGCCCGGAGACCGCCGGGAACCCCCCGAGTGCCGCCGAGGACTCGAGGAGCCGCCGCCGTCGCGGTCGTTGCTGGCGGCGCCTGGCGTGCGCCCGCCGCGCCGTCGTCGTCGAAGGCGAGGCCCGGCGTCTGCCGACTCTGACGGCGTCCACCCGTCTCGGGCTCCGCCGGCCCCACCCACTCCCCCCTCGGGGGCAACGATGGGGGGGGCAGGCATAGGGGGGGATGCATCGACCGCCATTCGCCCCGGTAGCCCCAACCTGCACAGGAAGGTGCGGATTCACTCACTCTCGGGGGCCTATCGCCGATCTATCGGCGATGTATCGTCGATTCCAGGTCGATGCATCCCCCCCTGCGCACCACGTCCTCCTCCTCCTCCTCCTCCCTCTGCTCCTCCTCCTCCTCCTTCTCCTCCTCCTGCCCCTCCTCCTCCTCCTCCTCCTCCTCCTCCTCCTCCTCCTCCTCCTCCTCCTCCTCCCCGCCACCTCAGGCGCAGGGTGCGGCCCCACGCGGACGGCTGGGCCCCCCGTCGGGGTCAACGAGACCACGGAGCGGCCCACCGTGTACTGCTTCCCAGGCCTGCCGGCCCGGCCCAGCGGCGGCTCGAGCACCGCCGATCAAGCAGTGGCGAAGCGTCCCGGCTCGCTGATAGGCCCACCAAATACGTAACGTTCTGAGAACCTGAGGTATGCACGACATGCTTTTAGAACATTTCTGGCTGGGACCGTCTTGTTTTAACTCATCAGACTTACATAGCACCCCGCAATTGCGGATAAGAGTGAGGCGGCGGGCGCGGGCGACGCGGGCGTCGAGCCGGCGGACCTCGTGGCCCTCACCGTCCCTGTCGATGGCGCCCTCCTCCTTCTCCTCCTCCTCCTCCTCCTCCTCCTCTTCCTCCTCCTCTTTCTCCACATTCTCCTTACATCCTCTCTTCTTCCGCGTCCTCCTCGTCCCCTGTTTACTCATCTGCCTCGCCCTTCTTTCTTAAGATAACGGCAAACCAATCCTTGCTTCCACTGAATGCTCCCCGACTTCTCTGATCCAGGCAATTCGCCAGGGTAAAGTTGCTGGATGGGCTGGTGTGGACGAGCGGAGCTTGAAGAGGTCTTGGGGGGCTCAGACGGCATGCAAAATCCGCCGCCGCGCTTGTGCGGCACTGGCGTGCTGTGTGGTAGGATTCGTGGACGCCCCCTTCAGGAGGGTCCTTGAGCGCCCCGAGGCCCCTTAATTGTGAGCGCCTTGAGGCAGCTTCCCCTGAACCCAGGCTTTGGGCACGGATACCGGATTGCAGCAGGCAGCTGGATTGTCAATGAGCGTGTTCAGACATAGCCCCGCCGCAGACGCCGATGTGCTGTTGCGTGGGCCACATCGGGGGAATGGCACGAGGGCGCGTTCCCAAACCAATGCGATCAAGCCCGCCGTAGGCGCCGATTTGCGTTCTCTGACAAGGTCAACGCGGGGGGATCGCTGGTGGGCCACCCAGAACGCATGCAAAAACAGCCCGCCGCAGGCGCCGAACTTTTGGCTTGTTCAGTGTACGTAGTTTGGGTCGCGGGTGGGTCGCGGGCTTTCCACCTCCACCTGGAAGGAATTCAAAAACAGTCCGCCGCAGGTGCCGAACACATTGTTTTGTACACTTTTCGCGGTTTGGGTCGCAGGTTCTCCATTTGGATCGAATGCAAAAGGGACCCGCCGCAGGCGCCGAAGTTTTGGCTTGTTCTGTGAACGTAGTTTGGGTCGCGGGTGGGTCGCGGGTTCTCCACCTCTACTTGGACGGAATTCAAAAACAGCCCGCCGCAGGCGCCGAAATTTTGATTTGTACACTGAACGCGGTTTGGGTCGCGGGTGGGTCGAAGGTTCTCCACTTGGAACGAATGTAAAACAAAACAAACACCGCAGGCGCCGAACATTTTGGGTGGGTCGCGGGGTGGGTCGCGGGTGGGAAGCGGGTGGGAAGCGGGTGGGTCGCGGGCGCGGTTTGGGTCGCGGGTGGGTCGCAGGTTCTCCACCTGAAGCGAATGCAAAAGAAACCCGCCGCAGGCGCCGAAATTTTTTGGTGGGTCGCTGGGTGGGTCGCGGGTGGGTCGCGGTGGCTCGCGGGTGGGTCGCGGTGGGTCGCGGGTGGGTCGAGGGTGGGTCGGGGTTGGTCGCGGGTGGGTCGCCGGTTGGTCGCGGGTGGGTCGCCGGGGGATTTCGGGGTGGGTCGCGAGGGGGTCGCGGGGTGGGTCGTGGGT
Source organism: Prorocentrum cordatum (assembly GCA_963575745.1). NCBI lineage: Eukaryota > Dinophyceae > Prorocentrales > Prorocentraceae > Prorocentrum > Prorocentrum cordatum. Next base: position 408,928 of record CAUYUJ010016216.1, on the reverse strand, counting down.
GGTTCGCGGGTGTGTCGCGGGTGGGTCGCGGGGTGGGTCGCGGGTGGGTCGCGGGGTGGGTCGCGGGTGGGTCGAGGGGTCGGTCGCGGGTGGATCGCGGGTGGGTCGCGGGGTGGGTCGTGGGTGGGTCGCGGGGCGGGTCGCGGGTGGGACGACGATAACAATTAACAAACACCAGACACCAAACACCAAACAACAAACAACAAACAAACAACAAACAACAAACAACAACAGCAACAACAACAACAACAACAACAACAACAACAACAGCAGCAACAACCACACCAACAACAACAACAACATCAACATCAACAACAACATAACCACAACAACAACAATAATCCGCATCGCGGAATTCCACTTCCGCCACGCACCCAGGGACAGTGAATGACCGCTCGGTTCAGCCCCCTCACTCTGATATTCGAAGAACATTGATTTTGTTATTAGAACGCTTTGAGTTCTAAGAACATGTGGCGGTATGCCTATAGGAACGCCGGGACGGTCGGTCCCTGCTCAAGCCGAGGTCTCGAAATTTGGGGCGTCGGCACCGTCGTCTTGGACCCCTCTGAAGGGGGGGGGCTTCCCGTCGCCACGGCCGGCTTCCCATTGGAATTCCGGCCAGAGCGCACGCCACGGGAGTTTCGTGGTTGCTTCTGAGGCCAGGGAACTCACTGTTTTTCTTAAACCATCTGGGCCACAACGCGCGTTACAGTGGGGGCCCATGCCAAGAGCCCCACTGCTTGCCTCCAGGGTGCCCTGGGTTTCTTGGGTTTCGATGGTTTTACATTGGAAAGCGTGAAGGTCCCACACCCAAAATCGATGGACGTCCTGGGGTCTCGGGGTTGAGTTTCTTGCGGAAGGTTTCTTGTGGACTGGCCTCCACTGTATGCCCCCCCCCCTGACCCCCCCTTCCCAGAACGCGACGCTCCCCCCACTCCCCCCCGTGGAGCGCGCCGCGTCGCCTGGGCCTACCTGCCCAGCCGCCAGGGTCCGCGAGACCATGGACAGAGAGAGAGAGAGAGAGGTCCTCGTCCGCCTTGAGTTTCTTCCGGGTCCGCCGACCTGGCCTGGGATTCTGGATTTTTGCCGTTCTCTTGGCTTCGGGGGGGGCCTTCTCGTGGCCACGACTGGACGCAGCTCGAAAGGTAGGCATGATTGGCCCATGGAACGGGTTTTGGTCGGCTGACCGATACCTCCAGTGGATTGGTTGGTTATGCTCAACTGTTCGTTGTTCCTCGACTTCGGCATCCGGAGGGAGGGTGCGGGGCCATCAGGCACCGATCCTGCACGAAACAGGAAGGAGCCGAGAGCCGAGAGTTCCGAGATCCCACTGATTGAACACAGATCACGGCGACGGAGGTCTGCTGAGGATCCGCGATGAGAGGGCCGGGGAGGATCTGTGAAGATCTGGGGAGGTTCGGGAAGAGGGCCAGCGAGAACAGCGGGGAGGGTCCGCGTGCTGACCCCCGATGCGCCGCCAGACCAGCGCGGGGAGGTCCGCGAGGAGCTGGGACAACAGGAGGAGGAGGAGGTGGAGGAGGAGGAGGAGGAGGAGGAGGACGAGGAGGTGGAGGAGAGGAGGAGGAGGAGGAGGAGGGAGGAGGAGCAGGAGGAGGAGGAGGAGGGGGCGGGGGAGCAGGAGAAGGTGGAGGAGGAGGAGGAGGAGGAGGAGGAGGAGGAGGAGGAGGAGGAGGAGCAGGAGCACGAGGAGAGGAGGGGCAGGTTCGATGAGGGCGGCCCTCGTGTGCACGCCCCCCGGGCCGCGGCGCGGCGCAGTGGGGCGAGAGCGCGGAGCAGAGTGCGAGGACGGAGAGCGACACGGGGGGCAGCTTCGCTGAGTGCGTGCTCGGATCGATCGCGGGGGGGGGGGGGAGGGAAGGAGGGCAAGGCTGAGGAGTGGAAGGTGGCGGAGGGGAGGGAGGAGGGAGGAAGGGGGAAGGAGCAGCGGCAGGGGAGGCAGGGATGGAGGACGAGAGCCGGGGGAGGCAGAGGAGGCCAAGGGACCCATCCCAGTGGCGCGCGCGCGCGGGCGCCCGCCAGGGCAGCCGAGGGTGCGCCTCTGGGACGTCCCGGGCGCGGGCACGCAGGCGGTGCCCAGCGACCAGTACGTGCAGAGGATGGGCCTGCGGTACTTCGACAGGCGGGGCGGGGCCGCTGTCTCGCCGCGACGGGGCAGGGGGCCCAGACTGTCAGAGGAGGGCGAGTTGAGACGACGGCAGTTGGCCTTCAAGAGGGCCCTTCGTCGCTACGGCTGGACGCAGCT
>CAUYUJ010016216.1:276665-404165 GCA_963575745.1 Prorocentrum cordatum | reverse complement strand
ATGATGATGATGATGATGATGATGATGATGATGCTGTTTGTCATGGCCGGACCCGCCCATCATGGTCCGCTCGCCGGATCCGAGCCGCCCATTAGGGCTCGCGCGAGCCAGCTCGATGACGCATCAGACTTTGGTGTCCCACCCGCCCGACCCGTTCCGCCCCTCATGATCTGCCTGACCGACCCGACCCGCCCGTCAGGGCCCGCCCGCTTGTCCCGACCCGCCCGTTAGGGTCTGACCGCCCGACCTGGCCGCTTGTCAGGGTCCGCTCTCCCGACCCGACTCGCCCGTTTGGGCTCGCGCGTATCATACTTTAGTGTCTCGCCCTCCCGACCCGATCCGCCCGATAGGGTCCGTTCGCCCGACCTGCTTGCCCGATATGGCTCCCGCATGCTGATTCGATGATGCGTCATACTTTAGTGTCCCCCCATCCGATCCTACCCGCCCGTCGCCGTTAGGGCCCGTTCCCCCGACCAGACCCGCCCGATAGGTTCTGTCTGCCCGCCGACCCGCCCAGTATGGTCCGCCCGCCCAGCCAGACCCGCCCGACATGGCCTGCCCGCCCGACCCGACCCTCCCTTTAGGGCTCGCGCGTGTTAGCTCGATGACGCATCATACTTTACTGGCCCACCCGCCCGACCCGACCCGCCGACCTCCCCAGACACCGGACACTCCAACGAGGGGGGGAGGCTGTCCAGGGGGCGGGGGTCGAACCAGGGGGGCAGAGCCCCTACCCAGGGGGGGGGGTCGAGCCGCCCCCCATTTCTCATTCAAAGAATCTTAGTACGCGACGCCATCAAGGCCTAATACAATCCTGTCACAGCTGGATACAGCTTTAGTCGCATCCTAGCCGAGTCGATCCAGTCCGGTAGAATCCTACTCGGGCTCGATCTATATTCAATGGAGTCTTACTCAAGCTGGGGTCAGCTTAAATAGCATATCCGGGCTCGATCCAACTTTCATAGGACCCCCTGTTGCCAGATCCGTTTGCAATGTAATGTTATCAAAGCTCGATCCATCTCAAACTGCATAGGGCTCGGTCCAGCTCTCATATAATCTCACTTGGGCTTGATACATCCTTAATTAATAGCATCCTACTAGGGCTCGATCGTCGCCGTCGTGCAACGCCGGCGCTGGCCGTCGTCGGTTGCCAATGGGGAGGGAGGGGAGGGGGCGGTTCAGGGGCGCGGGGCCGCTTCGACCCCCCCCCCACGCTTCCACATTTGAGGGGGGGGGGTCGACCCCCCTTCCCAGCGTCACAGAAAACGCTCATTATAATCTGGGGATCCCTTCCTTCCAGGCTCCTGGAAGTCAACACGTCAGTTCATGCCCACCCCCTCCCGACCGCGTGCCTTCACAATGCCGTTTGATTGTGTACAAGTGTGTTGGTTGCCCTCGGTTGGCGTTGAATTTGTACATGGTTTATTTATGTAGCACTCCGCATTTGCGGGTAAGAGTGAGGGGGCGGGCGCGGGGTGGGTCGCGGGTGGGTTGTGGTTGGGTCGCGGCTGGGTCGCGGCTGGGTCGCGGCTGCGGCTGGGTCGCGGGTGGGTGATGGCTGGGTCGCGGCCCGGGTTGCCAATAGGTTCACGACCAAACAATCACACCACCACCAACAACAGCAATCATTTTACCCAAATGCTCCAGGATCCCATATGCAGCATGCATCCATCATGATAGCTCCCCCCATCATGGGGGATCTTTTCTTGCACAGGGGGGGTCTGATATTCTTTTTCTCAGATTGTGCGCTCCTATCTGCGGGGTTGCGCTGAGCTCGGTGCCGAACGCAGAAGCACTGGACTGTGGTGGCAGGGTGGTTATCGTGTCCGCGGGTCGCTTCACGCAGATGGAAGTGGAGCTGCAGGCGCCTGTTTCCTCCTCCCCCTCTTCCGCCTGCTCCTCGCACGGCCCCCGCTCGCCTTTATGTGTGTCGTAATTGCCCTCGATCGTATATACAAACTTCTTATGTTTACAGAGAGAGAGAGAGAGAAAGAGAGAGAGAGAGAGCAATATATATCTATATATATATATATGCCTTAGCAGCTCTAAGCCGTGGCCAAGATGGAAACACAGAGACCGGCAGACAGACGATCCTTTTTTCATCTCTTCTGTGGCGGAGAATCGCCGCCGGTGCTTAAAGGCAAGCCCGCCGTGGGCCCAACAGAACGAGGCCGACTGCTGATCGGCAAGCCTCGAGGGTCCCAAGGGGGCACGACCCTTCCTGGGAGGGTGGGCTGGGAGCACAAGCTCTCGAGCTTTTATGGATACGGAAAGGTTTGAACGTCGTTTGAAGCTCCGAGACCTTCAACTATTAAATCTGCGGCCACTCTCTGACGCTGCATTGAATTTCACAGTGAAACAGTATACATGCCTTAGCAGCTCTAAACCGTGGCCAAGATGGAAACACAGAGACCGGCAGACAGACGATCCTTTTTTCATCTCTTCTGTGGCGGAGAATCGCCGCCGGTGCGTAAAGGCAAGCCCGCCGTGGGCCCAACAGAACGAGGCCGACTGCTGATCGGCAAGCCTCGAGGGTCCCAAGGGGGCACGACTCTTCCGCACTTGTCCAACATTTGGCGTCTCAGGGTGGGCGAGCAGGGTATTCTCCCACGGGCGGTCACACAAACTTATCCTAACCACACGCGAGAAGATTTGTGAATGTCTAAAGCAGCACGAGCGTTTGAAAAAGCGCGGGTCAATCGGGAGCACAACTCAATGGGATATTTCTCAGCCTTCTTTGTGAGCCATCCTCGCGGACCGTCGAAGCCAGACAAGGTAAGATGAGGTAGACCAGTACGACAGCATTTTCTTCCAGTGCAAATCCTCTGGATATCGGTCAGATCGATGCGGCAGCCCAAGAAACGCGTGGGCTTTTTCCATCTCTCCCCAAACATGCAGTAGCAGGTATCGATACAGGTGGCCGATTTCCACGACTTTGCCTTGAGGAGCCTAGGGAGCAGCCAGATTCTTGATGAGGATGGATTCTCTAGGGTAACTGGTCGCTGCTGATGATAGAGCTGCTCTATGATACTGATGCTCAGCCGGGCGAGCTCGTTTCCCACTCGAACGGCCTCAAGGTCGGCGGGATGACGCAGCTCAGGAAGGCCGAGCAAGTGCACGTCGCTGCGCAGCCGCGAGGGGGGGCCAGGCCGCGGCCGCTCTGGGTCACGGATCGGCCCGCGGTCGCGAGCACGACTCCAGAAGCTGCACGGCGTCCCCAGGTGCGCGCCCCAGATGCGCCCGCCGGCGATCCAGCCGCGGATGAGCCGCTGGTTGCTCCTGAGTGTCAGGTCCCAGCTCGGGCCCCGATCTCTAAAAAGATCTGCGGTTGTTGCCGCGACACGCGGTGGGCGGAAAGGAGGGGCTCGAAGGCCGCCCGAGGAGTGACCTCAGGCGGGCCGGCGCCCCCATCGCCCGCGCCAGCACGTGCCGTGGGAGGCGATGGAGCTGCTCCGACACCCGGCCCTCCTTGCGGTAGCGCTGCACGGCGGCGTCGCTCATCCAACGCCCGCGCAGCTTTATCTCCGCCAGCGTTCTGTACTTGATCGCCTGGTCGAAGGACGGGCCGCTGTGCCTCGGCATGTACAGTTCGGGCTTCAGCGCCTCCAGGCCGCACCTTTGCCCAGCCTGCCGGAACCTCTGAATGAAGTCGGCCTCGCTGAACGCGAAGGCGCGCTGCCCTGGAGGCGTGCTCAGCCTCACCCACGCCAACGCGGGGTCTAGGAGCAGCTTGAAGTCCGGCGCGTCCACCACCATGGATTCGTCGAACTGGTGCGTCTTGCTCGCGACCGTGAACTCGAACGGGTGGAGCACCAGGGACCAGTTGCCGTACCGGCTTCCCCCGAGGGGAGGCACCATCATCTCCCGCGTCAGCTTGAAGCCCTCGCTGGGCCTGAAGTAGCAGTGGAAGCTCAGCACCACCAGCACGGCCGTCGCCCAGTACCCGTCCAGCACCAGCTGCTCGGTGAGCAATGCCACCGCCTCCCACGGCAGGGGCAGGCGGGTGCGCCCAGGCGCGAGCCGGCGCCACCCACGCAGAGTCTGCCCTGCCCGCGGGAGGCGGCGGCTCCCTGACTTGCCGAAGTCTGGGAGGTGGAACTTCGCCACGGCCATCAGGTGCGACCCGACGTGCGCCTGCTCGCCGTTCAGGTACTCCTCGTCCATCCAGAGCGCGAGCCAGTCGTCGAGGAGGTCCTCGAACGGCGTCCCCTGGGCTTGGCGTTTCCGCAGCAGGGACGCCTCGGGGACGACGGACAGACGGCGCCACTCGAAGAAGCGGCGCCAGGCCAGCTCGTACTTGGCGAGGGTCAGCGGCGTCACCGACCTCTGCTGCAGTCGGGTCCGGCCCGCTGGGGGCGCTGCCCGAGTGGCCTCCAGCCGCTGCCGCCGCTCGGCGCGCACTCGGCGGGCGCCGAACTGGGGCGGCGGCCGCGCCGACGTCGGCAGGTCGGCCCGCGGCGTGCGGGCCGTGAGCCGTCGCCGCTTGGCCACCGCCGCCGAGCGACTGCCCTGGGCGCCGCCGCCGTCGCCTCGCGGCAAGACTGGCACCGGCGGACTCGCCGGCGTCCAGCTCGCGGAGCTCCTCGGCAGCGCTCCGACAGTCCCGCCGATGGCTGCCCTCGGCTCCGTCACGAGCCGGCCAGCGGCACCCCTCGGCAGCGTCGGCGCCGCACACGAAGGGGAGGCGCACGCCGATGGGCACGTGCCGCCGCGAAGGAGCATCTGCAGGATTGCGCTCCGACGGCAGCCAGCGCAGCGTCGGCGCGAGCGCGCCGGCCAGGCACCACGCCGCCCATTGCCGAGCGACCCACATCAGCCCACGTGAGGAAGAGCGTCCCTTGGTTAGAGTCAAGACCGACGAGAGGCTGTCCGACAAGAAGAGCACCCGCTTCCCGAACATCCGGCTGTCTCTTAGGGCATGGCGAACGGCATGCACGAGGGCCCGACCTTCGAGAACCACGATGTGCTCGGACCGGCCCCAGCCCCCGCTCGAGACGACCTGCCACTCCCCGTCGAGCACCGCCGCTGGCACGTCCTGGACTGGGCTGGGCCTGCAGGGGCCCGCGGACGGTTCCTCGTCCAGGCAGCCCCTCGGCCGCGTCTGTCCCTCGGGCCCTGGCGGGCCGCGGAACCTCCAGCGATCGTTCTCCCGGCCCAGAGACCGCACCCAGTCGATGTCCACCTCCCGCTGCACGACCCCATGGCCCTGCTCACTCGCGTCGGTAGCGTACACCCTTGTCTCCCACTCGGCCCGCAGATCGGCCCACAGAAGAGGCACTAATCCTACAGCCCAGCGAAGCTCCCGGCGAACTCCGTCCGACAACGGGCGAGCAACATCTTTGTATTTAGTGGCGAATCGATACACCGCATCGAAGATGGACAAAAAGGGCCTCCGAGCGAGCCCCGCAAACGTGAAATGACCTACAATCCTACTGATCTGTCTACCTGTGGCAACTCCTTTGTCGAGTATGGCCAAAGTCCTGATCCTAAGACGCCAGAGCCTACGGGCCCGTGGCCGCAGCACGCCCCGAGAGCCCTCGAATTCCCAACCAAGACTCTCGCAAGTCAAGGAGGCCTCCTGAGGCTCATGAAGAGGCAGGCCCGCCTTGGACAGCGACTCCGTCGCACACGCGAGGAGCTCGTTGGCCCGCTCGGCGGAGGTGGCGAAGCCTACACAATTATCGACATATTCGGCGTGCATCCCGAGGCTTAGCGGAGGAGGGACCCGCCCGTCGACGAGACGATCGTGATCCCCAAGCCCCGCTCGCTCTCTCAGAACAGTCTCGTGCACACGTTGACAGAAAGCTAGAGCATGCGACCAGCCCATGGGCAGGACAGCGAATCTGGGCCTCACCCAATCACGCGGCCCCAAGGCCTGGCCCTGGAGTTCGGAGATCCCCAGGTCTCCAGCACGGACGCGAGGGAGGGAGAAGAAAGGACGGAGGGCAGAGGGGAGACCCATGTGATAGAAAGCGTCACAGATATCAACGCCGGACATCCACAAATCCTGCCCTCCAGGAATCTCGATTGAGGACAAACTGGCACCAGAAGCGAGATCCACGTGCTCGGGATCCTCAAAGTGGAAGTCGCTTCCACGACAGTCTTCAACTAATCTCTTTGAACCATTCTTTTTCCACACCGTGAACAAACCCACTTCCTCGCGGTCTTCGACCGACTCGGGAACAAGGTCGAGCATCCCTGCCTCCAGCAGCCGCCGGGTGAACTCCGCCCGGCGGGCCGGCTCTCGGAGGCAGGGGTCGAGGTAGGGCTTCGAGACTTTTGCGGCAGCCTTCCGCTCCGCAGCAAGCCGACTTGGCAAAACCTTGCTGTCGAGAGAAACTTTGACAACATTGGGACCATCCCGTCCGAGAAGCTCCTCCAGAGGGCGCGCGATGTCTCCCGCCTTCGGAAGCGAGACGAGGTCGAATGTCAAAGGGGCCAGCGTCTGAGGCTCTTCAGCCCCATAAGCTGGACTGACCTGCAGCTCCCTCAGGGCCGCATCGGCCGTGAGCTCAGGCGGTGGGCTGCCTAGCTCCGCGCAACAGCTGGTGAGGTGAGCGAGCGCCAGCTCCTGGATGTGACAGGGCGTCCCTCTGATTCTGGTCCTCACCGGCGTCCCTCTGATTCAGAGTCAGAATCAGGTCTCGAAGTAGGCCCGCCAGGCGCGCCCGCCCAGCAGCACGGCTCCGTCCGCGACGCCCGCCTGAGCGCCCCGCAGGGCCCGAGCACCAGGCCGGCAGCGGCAGCGGCAGCAGGGACCGATTGCGATCCACGCCGGCCACCGCACCCCCCTCTGGCTCGCCGCCCGGGTGTGGGGGCCCCGGCGGCGCGAACTGCATCATGACTTCGCGAGAGGAGCCTTCTTGGACAAGGCGGCCTGCTCCTCCCGCAACTTCCTCGCGTTCTTCTTGATGCCCACAATCCTCTCCAGCTCCTTCGACACCTGCTCCAGCAGCCCGGGGCACACCATGCTGGCGGCGCGGCCTCCGCCTAAGAAGGCCTGCACCTCGTCCAGCGGCATCTTGGCGTTGGCCTGCTGCTGCTCCTGGCGCCGCTCGTCCCAGTAGTACTCGATCAGCTGCAGCTTGCGGTAGGCGACCTCCACCCCCGCCAAGTTGTAGAGGTCCAGCTGGTCGACGGTCCCGGGCCTCCACAACCTTGCTCAGCGTCTCGTGCTCGGACACGCCGAAATCGCTGTCCTGGAGCCGGCGGCGCGTCCGCCACATCTCCGAGTGCAAGATCGGCCCGCCATCACGGTGCTGGTAGGCAGCACACCACTTCACCGATCGAGGAGCCTTCACACCGAAGTCTGGGATGTCCTCCTCGCGGCAATCGGCGATGACGGACGTCCAGGCCCGCTCGCGCCCCACCGCGGAGTGCATCACCGGCAGCGTGTGCGCGTCCGAGCCCCTGAACTCTCGCTTGAGGTGGTCCACCTCCGTGTCCGCCACGAGGGCCACGAAGACCGAGTGCCCGCTGGGGAGCAGCGCCACCTGGCGCCGACCAGCCCCGCCGCCCAGGGTGAGGCCTCCTGGAGACCCCACGTCCACCGCCTGCCCGTACGTCACCAGCCCGGCGAGGTCCTCCATCGCGCGCCAGCTCCAGCCCAAGGGGGCCACCCCGCTGGCAGGGATGACCACTGGCAGCCCATCTGGGATGGCCGGCGCACGTGCGGGCGGGCCAGATCCCGCGGCCTGTGCCGCGACGGCCGCAGGCGGCGCCGGCACCACGGCCGCGGCCGGCTCGACGGCGGGCGCGGCGCCAGGCGCAGGACCCGCGGCGATGGGCACTGGGGGCAGCGCCGGGCCCGCCCCAGCCCCCTGGGGCGCGGGCCCCGCCGCGGCTCCGAGCTCCGCCACCACGCCGGCGATGGCCTCGAACGGCACGAACTCGTTCAGCGGGATGGGGCCCCCAGCACCCCCAGCAGCCACGTCCGCGGCAGCCCAGAGCGGGTTGGCCTCCACGCGGGCCGCTCCCCTCATCGCCGCGTACTCCAGGCCGGTGGGCTCGTCCCTGAACCGATAGACCTGGGCACGCGGCACGGTAGCAGGGGGCGGCCAGCGCTCGCTGCTGAACGCGACCCGCGCCACATCAACGCCGAGGGACCCCGTCCTGTAGTCCTCCTCGTACACATCTAGGTCCGGCGTTCCGATGATCACGCGGCCGAGCTCAGTCGCCGAGCACGCCGCGCGCCTGCATCCCAGCACCCGCCGCTGGTGGTACACCGGGGGCCCCGCCACAGTGTACAGCACGAACGCCCACTCCTCCAGGGCTGGGGGCGGGAGTGCAGGCGCCGCCAGCGCGGCCATCCTCCAGCCCCGGTGCCGGCGTCGCCGCTGCCGACCGTCTCGTGCCGCCCCAGCGCCCGACGGCCAGGAAGACCAGCGCGACCAGGAGGCCCCCCGAAGCTGAAGGCCGCCAGGGGGACTGCCCAGCCGCCTGAGATGGGCGGCGCGGACGGCCGCGCAGGGGACGGCGGCGCACCCGGGCAGGCCGGGCAGCTGGGAATCTCTGGCAGGGCTGGGCACGACGGGATCGGCGGGCAGGCCAGCACCTCTGGGCACCGACTCGACGCCAGCTGCGCGAGGCCGACCCAGTGGAGCGTCTCCCGCACCAGAGCCTCGGCCAGCGCCGCTTGCATCCCCCGCCGGGGACCGCCCGTGGTAGCCTCAATTCAGCACAAGCCCTCGAGCTTAAATGGATACGGAAAGGTTTGAACGTCGTTTGAAGCCCCGAGACCTTCAACTATTAAACCTGCTGCCACTCTCTGACGCTGCATTGCATTTCACAGTGAAACAGTACATATATATATATATATATATATATATATATATATATATAGATATATATATATATATAGAGAGAGAGAGAGAACAACAAAACAGACAGAGAGAGGAATCTTGACACACGTAGACACACCCACAAATAGTTCTGACACACGATGGGCACCAGCTTGTGTGCCTGATCATATCTCCATGCCACCCCGCCCCCGGCTGACTAGATCACGATCCGCTCATGCCAGTTCCACCTTTAATAACCATCTCCACGCGTTCATGTGCCCATGTTCATTATCGGCGTTGCGATTCCGCATCCAAGTTCAATCCCTCGACCGTTCGGGCATCGGTCTTTGAACATCCAGGTGCCTGCGGCAAGTACCACTACCAAGCCAGATCAGAACTCTGGATGGCGAAGCTTCGAGCACCGACCGCCGTCACAGGAAGCAACTCCCGCATCCGCTTATCAAGGAGCCTCATGGAGATTATTTGGGCCGTCTTTGTTGTCTCGGGCTCTAGTGGGGCAGTCTTGGGGCTCCCTTGATGCCATCTTTGGGGCATCTTGGACCGTCTCGGGGCTCTCTTGGGCCGTTTGGGAGCCCTCTTGATCGTCTGGGCCTCTCTCAGCCGTCTGCCAGGGATCTGAGGGAGGCGGTCCTGGGGCCGACTTGGGACGTCTGTGGGTTTCTATTGTTTTGGTTCTTCTCAAAAGCGCTCTGGGTTTTTTCGTGTCTTCACAGGTATTGCACTTTGGGCTCTTGATAAGCAAACAACGCTTAAATCCAAAACGCTACGCTGGTTTAGCGTTTTGTTACTGCGTTCTCTTTAGTGTTTTCAGGCCCATCGCTGTGGATCTCATTTGTCTGAATGTTTCTGGATTTCTTGTCACAGGCTGCTTCTTGTCTTGATTGCCGTCTTCGCTCCTGCTCTCCCGTTCTTCCTGCCTCCCGTTCCTCCCGCTCCGCGCGCAGAGCGTAGAGTTCAAAACGCCCCAAACCCGCCCTAATACCGGTCTGACACAAGCCGACCAGAGAAAGGCAAATCTATTATAATTGAAGATAGCGGGGACTGGACGCAAGGCGACGGAACTGAGGGCGTGGCAGGCGGCAATGTCAAGCAGCGCAACCAACTGGTCTGTAAGTGTCAAAGAAACGAAGCTCAAACCACAAAACATATTGATCGTTTTAAATGTTTTGGATGTTCTTGTTAATGCCTGAGAGCGCCACAAACATGATATCCAACATGCCGAGTCAAACACGGTAGGAAAACACGCCCGGAGCATATTTAAGACGAGCCACGCCTCTTGGGCCAGCCTGGGGCTCTCTTGCGGCGTTCTAGGGCGTGTTTGTGGCTCTCAGTGGGCACTTCGGTGTTGTTGCAAACCGCAAGGTAGCTGATCTTGGACTGAAGAGCGTTGAAAGGGAAAGAGATTGTACAAGCTTGGGGCAATCTATGTGTTCGGCCGTTCGAGGGCTTCATGGGGAGCGTCTTGGGGGTGCCTGGGCCTGCTCTTGGAGGCCTCGTGGTATATTTTCGGCGCTCCTTGGGAGCTGTTAGGTGCATCTTGAGGCGATGCTGGGCCATCTTGGCGGCCTTGGTGACATTCCTCGGCCTCCGCGGAAGCCTCGCAAAGACCTGGAGAGCGCCAGAGAGGCTTCAGGCTGCCTCTGAACGGGGGCAGTGCGCGCGGCTGAACTCGTTGAGAGCGGGAGAAGTGATTCCTATGAGACATTACGGACGTCTCAATGCGCCAGTGGGCACGGTGGCGGATTTCGAGCGAGTGACGGGGATTTGTCTCCGTATTTAAGCCGCTCTTCGTGTCTTCTGTTGGATCTACTTAGTTTGCCGCGTCATGCTATTGGGGGACGGCACCGCCAATCTCGATATGTTTCCAGGGCCGTCCAAACATGGGCGCGCTGCAAAAAAGAAACCGTGCAGTGAGGACGCGCATCAGGAAAGCGCTTGTGCTTTGCCAGGGTCTACTGCGCCTCTGTGATTCAAGGGTGCTTGGGAACTCTATGCCCTGGGTTTCGGGGCCTGCCATGATACAAGGATGAACCGAAATACGTGGGTTGTGGGGCGCAGGCTTTTCGAGAAGGTGTCTCGTGGCCCCGAAGTCTTGCTGTATGCATTCTCGACGCCAAGTGGCAGTCGACGCCCAGGGCGTGGTTAGCTCGGCCCCGCTGCGCCTCTGCACTGGAGTCCCTCGCGCCTCGTCGGGCCGTGGGGGGGCCTGGTGCCGGGAGGAGGAGCAGGAGCCGGCCAGGAGGGGCACGCCCGGCAGGCCTAGAGCTCACGGCATCGGCCAGTCGAGCCTTTCCCTTCTCGATGGGGGAGGAGTATAGCATGTGGGAGGACAGGGCATAGGAGGAGGAGGAAGAGGAGGAGGAGAAGGAGGATTATCCAGATGCCTGCGGCAAGACCCGCCAGCGGCAAGACCCGCCACCGCTCAAGCTCAGCACTCCGCGTGGCGAGGCTCCGAGTACCCAAGGCCGTCACATGTGACACTTCTCGTGTCCATTTCCTGAAGAGCCTTCTTTCCTGGAGCTGATTTTGTCGAAATGGGGCTGTCTTGGGCTCTTGTGGGACAGGTTTGGGGATCACTTGGGGCCCTGTTGGGCCGTCTTGGTTGGTCGTCCCAGAGCTCTCTTGGGTCGTCTTGGAAGCCTCTTGGCCGTCTTGGGATTTCTCTTGGGATTGTCTGTTGCGAAAATGTATGGCTTGGACCTTCCGAGAGATGTGAGCGTCTTGGGGGTGTTTGGGGGCCTCTTGGAGGCCTTTTGGATTGTATTCCTGGGGAGCAATCAGCAAATCCCCTCTCCCCTCTCATCCTATGAATGGATTACTCTGTTGGCACCGGGGCCGGTGTGAGGGCGATTTCCCCCAGCCAGAGCTCCAGGCGGCCGAGCAGTCATATCACTGGTCAGGCGAGCGGCGCAAATAATCGTTTGCTTGTTTTTTGAACTTACCCAGCAGTGCAGTGTTTGCGCTTACGCAGGGATTCTTCCCAGGATGGCTAACGAATGGGATCGGTCTGCTGAGGCTTCTGCTGGTGCCCGGCTAGCGGGCGTTTCGTGGGCGCCTCGTGTTGGGTGGGTCTGCGGCGAGGTTTCACCTGGTGCTCGCCCCTTCATGTTGGTTGGCCTGCCGATATTGCGAAGGCCTCACGGCCGTTGCCTCCGACCCTATGCGCTAGGAGGGAGGGGGAGGAGTAGGAAGATGATGATGATGAAGTGGAGGAGGAGGAGGAGGAGGAGGAGGAGGAGGAAGTGGATGATGATGATGATGATGATGATGATGATGATGAGGAGGAGGAGGAGGAGGAGGAGGAGGAGGAGGAGGAGGAGGAGGAGGAGAAGAATGAGGAGGACGAGGAGGAGGAGGGACGGAGCGACGACAACGACGCGACGACAACGACAACGAGGAGGAGGAGGGACGGAGGACCGCATCCACCAGGAGTGCGGTTTCCGCACGGCCCGACACGTCCTGGTCCCGGTTTGGGACCGCTGGCGCTGGCGCCGCGCCGCGGCTGGCTGCCGCGCCCGCGAGCGAGCCGCGCGCGGCGGGCTGGCTTCTGGCTGACGCTTCGCCGACGCCCCGCCGGGCGGGCCCTGCGGCGCTTGTGGGGGGCCTTTCGAGGTGGAGCGCCAGGAGGCCCTCCTTGACCTCGAGGCCCAGCGGGGCGGCTGCCCCCGGATGCTGGCGAGCTGCCGCGCTGTGGCGCGGTGCAGCGCGCAGCTCAGCTCCGCGCCCCAGCGGCGGGCCAGCGCGCTCGCGGCCGCTTCGGCCTCGGGGCCGTCGCCCAGCGCCTGCGCCTGGCCCCGGGCGAGCCAGCACAAGTGGCGCAGGGCGGCCAGGCCCAGCCGCCTGGCCGTCTCGTGGGCCAGGGGTAGGACTGGCCAGGGCGCCCGGCGTTCGGGGTAGCGCCGGCGCTTATGCGCCTCGCCCTCGGCGGCCACCGCGCCGTCGCTGTCAGCGGCCGCGGCCAGGGCGCGCTCGTCCCCCGGGACGCTGTAGCGGACGGTGATGTCGCAGCGCGCTCGGCCAGGAGCGCGAGTTGGCGGCGCGCGCCGCGCTGGCGGCCGAGGTGGCCGGCTAGGCCAGCCAGGCGGCGCGGGCAGGGCGCTGGGCGTGGCGCTGCACTACCGGGTCGTGGAGGAGGGCTACCTTGTCCTCGCGGTGGCGTTCGGCATCAGAGAGAGTGCGCGCGTGGCACAGGCCGCGTCGGCGCTCGCAGGAGGAGGAGCAGGAGGAGGAGGAGGAGGAGGAGGAGGAGGAGGAGGAGGGAAGGAGCGCCCGTTCGTGTTGGTTGGTGTGCCGATATTTTGCCTGATGCCCGTCCGTGGGCACTCGCGGGTGCATCGTGCGTTGCGCAGGTCTGAAGAGGTGTCGCCCATGTGTTCCCGGGGGGGGGGGGGCTCGTCGGCGCCTCGTGCGTTTGTGGGTTTTTCGAGGCTCTGTCTGGTGCCCACCCGTGGGCGCTTCGCTTGCGCCTCGTGCGCTTGGTGGCCGCAGGCGGCTACCACATAGCTGGCACCGCGTAGCTGGCACCACGCAGCTTACACCGCGTACGTTGCAATATGCAGCTTGTACCACAGCTTTCACCGCGGAACTTGCACCGCACAAATTGGACCACATCGCTCGCACCACCTAGCTTATACCACATATTGCCAGTTGTACGCTTCTTATCTGCAGTGGGAGGGGTTGGTTCCGAAGGCGTTGTGGTTCATGCCAATGCACTCCGACCAGCTGCCCTGGGCCACCGCTTTTGTGGCCGCGACCGCGTGGTTGCTGCAATCTGTCTGGCCCATCGCGCCTGTGGCGGCGCCGGTGGAGCCACCGGCGCCGTCGCACGAGCTGGCCTGCTCGTGCGACGAGGAGCTGCGCGAGCTCCTGCAGACGCGCGGGGACCTGGAGTGGTACCGGCTCGCCTGCGTCGCGCTCGCCTGCGCGGGCCTGGTGCTGGGCGTCGCGTCCAGCTGCCTCGCGCTGCTGGCGGCCGGGTGCTGTGGGGCCGGGGGCGGCCGCGCGGCCGCGAAGCCGACCCCTCCGCCAGCCCGGCGGGACGCCCCGGCGGCTGCGGCGACGCCCGCCGTGCTGGCAGCTCTCGCCGCTAGCGAGGTTCGGCGCTGAGGATGGCCATGGCAGGCTTTGGCGGTGCAGAGCGGGCGCTCGCGGTCGAGGAGCCGCAGATCCTGCTGCGGGACGACGCGCACGCGACGCACACGTGGCACCACCTGGTGCTGCTGCGGCGGCTGCGCGAGGCCGTGTGGGTCGCGTGTTTCCCGGACGAAGGGATCGAGAGCATCGACTTGGCTGGGCGGACGCTGCTGACGCTGGCCCCAGGTGCTCGTGTCGGGGACGCCCAGGCGGGCGACGTCAGGATGTGCGACGCGACGTTGCCCGAGCGCCTGGCGTCGCTGCACGCACAGGCGGCACGACTGGCTGCCGTGCTGACTGGAGGTGCGGCCCCGACTGGGGGCACCATCCCCCAGACCAGCTGGCGCGTGGCCGACACCTCAGCGGTCGAGTTCGGCGAGGAGGTGGCGGCCGACGTCGTCGAGGGCATGGCGACGGGGGTGAAGCGAGGTTCAGTCGGGCTGGCGCTGGTGGGCCAGCCGGGGCGCTGGCTGGCCGTCGAGCTCGTGCCGAACAGCGAGATGGGCGCGTGGCTGGTGGACAAGCACTCGGGTGCAGGCCGGGATCCTCGGCTGGCGTCCTCGGCGTCGCACGACGCCGCTGCGGGTGCCCAGCCGCTCGGCCTGGCCATGCAAAACTTCAGGCCCGTCGAGCTCACCAAGATGCCGTCGTGGCCCCACCCGGGGCCACGCGCGGTCGTCGAGCTGCTCCAGGGCATCCACGCGCTGGGGCTCACGACGGCGACGTACCACGTGCACTGGGTCCGCGAGTCCGGGGTGCACGCGGAGAGCGCCGTCGCCTGGGAGCACCGGATGCTGCTGCAGATCCTGGGGCTGGCGGTCGGGTACGACGGGCTCGACCCCACCAACTGCGGCTCGCTGGAGTTGGCGGCCCGGCGGATCGTGATGATCGAGCGGGCGGTGAAGGTCAATCCGAAGTCCCCATGCTTCGACGGCCTGCACAAGATGATCGAGCACAACCAGGACGAGAAGGGGGGAGTGGCGACGCAGCAGTTCACGACCTACTTTGCGCAGCAGGCCGAGGTCGAGGCCCGCATCCTCAAGCAGAACAGGCTGCTCCGGGAGGAGCTCGAGGCCAAGCGGAAGGAGAAGGACAAGAAGAAGCATGGCAAGGACGGCGACAACTAACGCAGTGGTGCGGTCCCGCCGGCGTGGGGTCCCAGCGTCCGGCGGCTCTTTCTCTTCGGGACACGCTACCGTTCCCTGTCCGTTTGGCGGGGGCGGAGTCTCCGCTGCCTCGGCAGCCGATCTCGAGGCTGGTGCAGGGCACGTCCTTGCGGGAGCGGCTCCTCGGCGACTACGCCGTGGCCCTCTCCAGCCTGTCTCGGGCGCAGCCGCGACGTCCACTTCTTCATGGGCTTCGTGGCAGTGAACTCGATTTCGATGCGTGCTCGGCCTGGCAGCGCCGGGCCTTGCAGCGCGCCTCCGCGGCCTTGGATCCCGTGCTTCAGGATCTGCCGCTGGAGAGCGAGTCGGCCGCGCTGGCCGACATCCTCCACTCAGATGACTTGTGCACCTTGACTGGCGGTGCCGCGCTGGGCACCTATGATATCTCTCGACTCCGTGTGGCTCGGGGCGACCTGCAGCCGAAGGAAGTATCTTCCATCACTTCAGCGACGGCTGCCGAGTTCATCCTCGACCCAGCCACCCACATTTTGAAGTCGGACGCCGAGCTGGCCGCCGACGTGGACAGCGGAGCGCTTAGAGGCAAGCCGTACTGGGACCCGGTTCTCAAAGGGTCCCGGCACAACATGATTGAGTTTCTGACGGCCTTGTCGGGCAGCGGTCTGCTCACCTGGCGGCGCCGGGTCCACAGTCGGGTCGGGTGCTTCTTCGTCAAGAAGAAGAACAACATGCTCCGGCTGGTGCTCGACGCGCGGTGGACCAACAAGCTCTGCAAGCGGCCACCACTCTCGCGGCTGGCCGTGCCCAGCGCCCTCGCCCGACTTTCGACTTCGCCGGAGGCCGTGGCGCTCGAGGGGGCTGAGCTGAAGGCTGCCGGCGTCTCGGTGACGCCGGCCGCGGTCGGCGGCGACACCGAGCTGTGCGGGTTCAGCGTGGACCTGACCGACGGGTTCTACCAGTTCAAGTGCGAGACCATGGCCAGCTACTTCGGCCTGGGCTTCGTCAGCACGGCGGCCGAGATCGCCACCGACTTCGGAACGACTCTCACCGAGGTATATGACGAGCGGGCCGGGGGCCCTTCCCAGGTGGACGCTCACGAACGTCTCGAGGCCTGCTTCCTGGGCATGGCCATGGGCTGGAGCTGGGCGCTCTACTTCTGCAACGAGACGATCAGTGACGTGATGCGGCAGGCGCTCGAGCACCACCTGCTGCCGACGACCATGGTTGGGGACCGTCAGCGGCCCGCGACTTTGCATCCCTTGGCCCCGGCCATGGCCCCGTACGTCGACAATGTCAATATGTTGGCGATGGGGGTTCAGAAAGGTCGCGAGGTGTTCAGCACGGTGCTCCGGCTTCTGGCAGAGCGGGGCCTCGTCCTCCGCGACCACGTCGACGGCGAGCGGGACTTCGAGTTCCTCGGTATGGTCCTTGATGGCGACCGCCGCCGCCTGCGCCACACCGCGCGACGGTCGTGGCGATTGTGGCTCGCGCTGGGGCGGCTGCTTCGCTTGGGGCGCTGCTCTGGCGACGCACTTCGTGTTGTTCTGGGGCACCTGTGTCATCACTTTGGGCTTCGTCCTACGGGACTCAGCTGCCTGCAGTTCGCGTACCGATTCGCCTTCGATCACGGGGGGAACGTGCGTCCGCTCTCGTCGACTGTGTGGGACGAGTTGTGGATCTGCCGCTCGCTCGTGCTGACGGTGGACGTCGACCTGAATCGCAGTTTCTCTAGACGCTTGTTCTGCTCGGACTCTTCCGGCGACGGCTACGCCCTCCACGAGGCCCCAGCAGCGCCTCGGGAGGTAGCAGGGCTCGCGCGCTGGAAGGAGCGCTGGAGGTTCCGCGAGGTTCTGCAGCCTGGCGGGGTGTCGGCCGGCGGCGAGGCCCCCAGTGAGCCCGCCGCTGGGTGGGCCGGCATCGGCTCGGCTTGGGCAGACGGGATGCTTGGCCCCGCGGCCCCAGATCAGCGGCCTGCGGCTGCCGACCTGATGTGCGTGGAGCGGCAGCCGAGGGCGATGTCCTTCAGCAAGACGGGCATCCCGGCCGTACCGCAGACGGTCACGCACCCGGGGCGCTGGCGGCTGGTGGTGGCCGGGGCGTGGTCTGGGAGCAGCACAAGGCTTCCGATCCACATCCTCGAGTGCCGGACCTCGCTGATGGGGCTGCGACGCGCGGCTGTCTGTCGGGCGGCCGAGGACTCGATCGTGGTCTCGCTCGGTGACAACATGGCGGACGTGCTGGCCACTGAAAGGGGCCGAGCCTCCGACTTCGGCCTGAACGCTCTCTGCCGACAGTCGTGTGCGTGGCAGTGGGCGGCGGGCGTTGACTGGAGGCGACGGCACGTGGAGTCGGCGCGGTGTGTCTCCGACTTTGACTCCCGCCGCGCCAACCGGGGCGAGCTCATGCCAGGCGAGACCTTCGTGCCGAGCGGGCCACAGCGACAGCGGGCGCGGCAGCGCTGCGCCGCCGTAGCGAGTTTGCTGCTGAGGCGGACCGAGGACTGTCAGGATCACTCGGGGAAGTTCTCTGCTTGTGGCGCGGACGCTGTCTCCTCGGGAGTTGCCGGTGAGGCTCGTCCCGGCCATGCGGCGGAGCGCGAGGCGCCCGCGGCTGCGCGGCCTAGGAGGCGCTTCTTTCTCGAGCTGTTCGCTGGTCACGGGCATCTCAGCGGCGCCGTGCTACACACCGGGCTCGAGGTCGCAGCCCCGTTTGAGACAAAGAACGGTGCCCACCTCGACCTTCTCAACCCGCGCATCATCAGCCTGGTCCTCCAGTGGATTGCTCAGGGGCGTGTCTGGTGGATCCACTTTGGGACTCCCTGCACGTGGGCTTCGCGGGCGAGGTCTACGGGGTCATCGCAGTCTGCAGCGGCCGTCTCGGGGCGCGAGTGCGCAGAGGTCACCGTGAGGTTCCTGAAAGCCATCAAGAGAGCCCTCAACAAGCACCTCATCTACATCACACTCGAGAACCCTGCTACTTCGGCCCTCTGGGAGTGGGAGCCCCTTAGTCAGGCCCTGTCGTCGCTGGAGGCCAAGTTCGTTGATTTCGACATGTGTAGGTTTGGCACACCGTATCGGAAGGCCACTCGCTTCGCTTTCACGCTACCGCGTCTTGAGGAGTATATCCAGCTTCGGTGTTCGTGTTCTGGGCCTCACCTCATCTTGCAAGGAAAGGTAACGATCCCACACGACAACGGATTCCGCAGTGTGTGGCTCACCGAGCTCGCGGGCAAGTACCCGCCGCGCCTGTGCCGGGCGGTGGCGCACTGCGCCCAGCTGGCCGCTCCCCCAGGCGCGGCGCTTGGCCATGGCGTCCCTGCCTGGAGGTGGACCGCCCTGGAGGCCTCCAGTCGCTCTCGGAGGGCGCTTGCCGGGGTTTGTGCGCCTCGATGCCCGTGCCGAATGGTCTTTGGGTGGGAGCACGCCGTGGGGAGCTGGGGCGTCAGTTGTCCCGCCGACTGGCGACACATCGGCCCCGGATGTCTCAACCCAGGCTTCCCGGGAGGCCAAGAGGGCGCGGACAGCCGACACCGAGCCAGACCCTCCCCCGCGACGGCGACCAGCGGCGGCTCCAGCAGCGGACCAGGCGCCGACCCCGGACGCTCTAGTGCTGGCCGCGACCCAGCCAGACGTGGAGGCTCCGACGCCGCTGCGCCGCCCCGCGACCGCCCTCGCGACGCCCGCGCGGCGCCCAGCGGCGGCCGCGCCGGGCCAGCGCGAGGTGCGGGCCGCCCGCAGGGCGAGTGCGGCGGCGAGTGCGGTGGCTGCCGCGGCGCCGGCCCTCACGGACCTGACGCAGGTCGAGGCGCAGTCCGTGTCAGAGGAGACCCGCCGGGCCTACGCCAAGGCATACAACGCGTTCGAGCTCCACGCGGTCCAGCACGGCCTGCAGCTGCACAGGATGAGCACAAACACCCTCGACGAGGCGGCGGCGCAGTACATCAACGACGAAATGTACCTGAAAGGGCTCGACGTCTCCGCGCCCCGCAACCTGCGGTGCGCGATCATCTTCGTGAAGGCGCTGCCCAAGGGGTCGCTTCCGCGCTGCCAGCGGGCCATCAAAGGTTTCCTCAAGGACGACCCGCCTCGGTCGGAGGATCCGTGCCCGATCGAGGCCGCCGCCATCCTGGCCTTCGACCTCCTGGGGCAGCCGACAGTCACGGCGGCCGCCGCCGGGCTCGCTTTTCTCACGCAGTACGACACGTTCGCGCGGCCCTCGGAGATCTTGAACCTGAAGAAGGAAGACGTCATCGTGCCGAGCGCCGCCAACTACAAGCAGACCTGCATCATCGTGGCCCCGCAGACGGCCAAAGGCAGCTCGACGCCGGCGAAGCCGGCAAAGTCAGGCGAGTTCGACGACACCGTCGTCGTGGGGCTCGAAGGGCTCGGGTTGCCGTTCATCCCTCAGCTGCTGCAGTCCCTCAGAAGCCAGGCGCCCAAAGGCACGAAGCTCTTGGCCCCGCTGACGCTGCCTCGCTACGAGAAGGAGATCAAAGACGCGGCAGTGCGCTGCCGCCTGACCGACCTGAACATCACGCCGCACTCAGCCCGCCACGGTGGGCCGTCCACGGCCGCCCACCGGAAGCTGCTCAGCCTGGCGGAGATCAAGAAGAGGGGCCGTTGGCTCACGTCCAAGTCGGTGGCCCGCTACGAGAAGACCGGGAAGCTCCTCCGCCAGGTCGCCGTCATGGGGGCCAGAGACGTCGCTCGCGGCTTGCAGCTCCTGGAAGGCAAGCGCGGCCCAGCCTCCTCAGAGCTGGCAGCTCGCGCGCTGCTAGTGGCCAAGAATATCCACCGGCTGCGCCGCGGCGTGCCGATGCGCGCCTGAGCACACCTGATAGGCAGAGGCCTGCTCAGAGCAGATAAGATCAGTCTTGAGGCATTGGCAACTTGTAAGAGTTTCCCGAACCCGCCCACCCTTCTTGTACAAGACCAAGATCTGGGATATTGGAAATTTGGCCGTAAGATGTCTCGACATTTGCTCTTGGGATCCTCGCCGGCTCCAGGCCTTGTGTCCAGCTCAGATCTCTTTCAGCAGCCTCGCTCGAGGCTGACAGTGAGTCACGAGAAATATGATATGTGAGTGAGTCGAGCCGTTGGCCCTTCCTCTCTCTCTGCCCTCGGCCCTCGTGGGGCCGCCGCTTTGTCCCGGGGACCCCCGGTGCTCGCACCGGCGGGTGGCGGGCCCTTGCGGGGCTCGTGGGCCTCCGGGGGTTTGCCTTTCGTCCCCTTCTCTCTCTCCCTCTTGCCTGGCGGCTCCCGTAATGTCCCCGCTAACGGTACAGATAATTGCCAGTTGTACGCTTCTTATCTGCAGTGGGAGGGGTTGGTTCCGAAGGCGCCCAGCCCGCCCTCCCCCTTTTAATGTTCCGAGTTTCGATTCCGTTCGACTCGAGCGTGCTCGAGGCCGTAAGATGTCTCGACATTTGCTCTTGGGTTCCTCGCCGGCTCCAGGCCTTGTGTCCAGCTCAGATCTCTTTCAGCAGCCTCGCTCGAGGCTGACAGTGAGTCACGAGAAATATGATATGTGAGTGAGTCGAGCCGTTGGCCCTTCCTCTCTCTCTGCCCTCGGCCCTCGTGGGGCCGCCGCTTTGTCCCGGGGACCCCCGGTGCTCGCACCGGCGGGTGGCGGGCCCTTGCGGGGCTCGTGGGCCTCCGGGGGTTTGCCTTTCGTCCCCTTCTCTCTCTCCCTCTTGCCTGGCGGCTCCCGTAATGTCCCCGCTAACGGTACAGATAACGTATGTTGCACCACAATGCTCGCACCACACAACTTTCACCATGCCAATGGCACGCCCACAGTGCAACAAATTACTATTTGGAGTCCACGCTGGCAAACTTCTGTGTACCAGAGATGTCGGCGGGAGGGCGTCGCTGAACAAATCCACAGAATCTGCTTGTACTCAGCTGAGGGACGCTTACTTCTGGGCGTAAGTCCTTCGCTTCGGGTGTCGGGGTGTTACCTGGTGCCGGGCTGGAGGCCCGTCGTCGGGCCTGGTGGGCGCCCCCTGCGTTGGGTGGGTGTGCCTGGGTTTCGCCTGGTGCCCGGTCGGTGGCCGCCCTTAGAGGCACCCTGTGGGCGCGCCGTGCGCTGGGTGGGCGTGGCGGAGGTTCGCTTGGGTACCCGGCTGGTGGCCGCCGATGGGCGCATCGCGGCCGACTGTTGGGCCGTGGTGGGCCATCTTGGCGGCCCTCCTCGGCCTCCGTGGAAGCCTCACGGAAACTCGGAGAGCGCCAGAGGGGCTCCAGGCTGCCCAGGAAGCCTCGGAGGGAGAGGTGGGGGGCGGTGCACGGGGCTGGACTCGTGGAGAAAGGGGGGGGCTAGCGGGCAACATCAGATATGCTACGACGCCTCAACGTGCCAGGGGGCACAGTGGCGGAGGATTAGGAAACGCAGGGTCAGTATGGCTTAGAACGGCGTCGCGCAGGATGGCGAGGAGCAGAGGAGGCCGTCGACGAGGAGGAGGGGGAGGAAGAGGAGGACGGCGGTGAGCAGGATGAGGGGGAGGATGAGGAGGATGAGGGGGTAAAGAATGACAGGAGGCGACGAAAGTGAGGAGAAATGATGTGGAGGGGCAGGAATGATAATGTGGAGAACGTGGAAAGTGGAGGAGGGGGGAAGAGGAGGAGGAGGAGGAGGAGGAGGAGGAGGAGGAGGAGGAGGAGGAGGAGGAGGAGGAGGAGGAGGAGGAGGAGGAGGAGGAGGAGGAGGAGAGGGAGGAGGAGCAGGAGCAGGACCAGGAGCAGGAGCAGGAGGAGGAGGAGGAGGAGGAGGAAGAAGAATAAGAAAAAGAGGAATAAGAAGAATAATGATAATACGCATAATAATACGACGCATAATAATAATAATAATAATAATAATAATAATAATAATCATAATAATCATAATAATAATACTAATAATAATAGTAAGAGTAATAGTAATAATAATATTATTAGTATTATTAATATTAATAATAGTAATAATAGTACTAACAATAATACTAGCACTACTAACAATAATAATACTAATAATACTACTAATACGAATAATAATACGAATAATAATACTAATAATAATAAGAAGAAGAAGACGAATAAGAATAATAATACTAATAACAATACTGATAATAATAATAACAACAATAATAATATCACTAAGAATAAGAAGAAGACGAATAATCAGAATACGAAGAAGACTAATAATAATAATAAGAATAATAAGAATCAGGAAGGAGGAGGAGGAGGAGGAGGAGGAGGAGGAGGAGGAGGGGGAGTAGGAGGTGGAAAAGGAGGAGGAGGAGAAGTAGGAGGAAGAGGAGGAGGAAGAGCACGAGGATGAGGAGGGGGGGATGGAGGAGGAAGGAATTGGAAGGAGGAGGGAGGAGGAGGGAGGAGGACGGAGAGCAGGGGGAAGGGGCATGAGAGTGGGGATCAGGGGCGGGAGGACGGAGAGCAGGGAGACGGAGAGCAGGGAGGGCGGAGAGCAGGAAGACGAGGAGGAGGGCGAGGGCCGAGCCCACCGACCGAGCCGCCCAAAACCCTTGGTCGACCCGCGACCTGACGACGAGCCGGAGCAGCCCCCCTAGCTGGGCATCGATCGAGAGATAGCTGGAGTGAGGCTGACGCTCAGGGAGTAGGGAGACTTCACAGGAGGAACAGGTGCCCATACTGGTGCCCTTTCCTCGTTTTCGCTGTTTTGTGCCTCCTGAGAGGCCCTCGTCGCCACCACTGGATTCGCTTCGAAATCCTGGTCGGAACGCACCCAGGAGAGGTCAGGGGAGTAGCGGTATCGGCACCGTTTGGTTTCCCCAGCATAAGGGGTAATTCTTGAGGAGTCACAGGAGGGGGTGTTGGAAGAGAAGGGTTGCGAGGCAGACGAGGTGGGCGGAGCGGAGCGGTGATTCCCAGACCGCCGCTCGACAACTCCCAGGCCTCCAGAGGGACCGAGGAAGCGGTCCCAGGGAAGGGAGATCCAGAATCCGCCCTGATCGGGCGACCTCGCGAGCAAGCGCTCCCCGACAAGACTGATTCTTCACGCGTCGAGAATGCCCGGAGCCCCCAAGGGGCACGGGGCCGCCCCGCAGTGCTGCTCGAGCTCGACGGCGCACCCCCGAGCGAGTGCACTCGCGTCACCCACCCCTCGGCGGTGCAGCCCTCCTCGCCCTGGGCCCCCTCGCCCATCCCGTCCACAGGTGACCCATCCCATCTATAGGTGAGGCGACGCAGATGAAGGAGGTCGTCTTCGCCGAGATTGGCGCGTAGGCTGCCCACGTGAGGTCGCGCGTGAGCGCCCTCGTTTCCAGTGCAGTGTGCCGCGTTGGCGGCCCGCGCAAGCCGCGGCGTAAGGTCTATGCCGTCCCGCGTGAGGCCCCTTCATCCTCGTCGCCCAGGTGGACCACTTGGGGCGAGGGGCCTCCTGCAGGCTCTTAGGCCCCCTGGCGCCGCGGGAGCCTCGGCCTCTCCCCGTGAACGGCGCAGCGCCGGCCCCCCTCCCCCCCCTGTGCCCGCTGCGGAGGCGGAGCTGGAGCGCCACTCGGTGCCGTTCTACATGGTCCGCACGAAGGTGGACATCGACGTGTGGAACAACCGGGAGGACTCGCCGCCCCACTCCCTTGCAGCGGGCGCCGCACCCCTCGCGTGCACTGGGGCTTCCCAGGCCTCTCTTCTCGGGAGGATCCGAGGCCGGGACGGTGGCGTCTGGGCTCCCAAACGTTGCTGGGCACGATCGACATGGGTACGGTAAGAATGGGACCGAAGACCGACAGCAGTCGGCGTCGCCGCGAACGTTGCTGGCGTCGCCGCGGACGTTGTCCATTCGAGACAGACGGCCGCCTGCCCAACAGAGGCCGCTGTCGGTTCTGGACAGCATGTGCTGCTGGGCATCGTACCCTTTTTTCGGTACCCATTTCGGGCGTCCACGGCTTCGGTGGCCACTTCGTGTGGTGAGTGCGCGGGGGGTTCGGGGTGGCCGCACGGTTTGGGAGGTTTGGGTCGTTCTCCGAGGGCGTCTCGGGTTTCCAAGGTCCCAAGGCCGTGCGGTGACGGACCGTGCGGTGAGGTTCTCTGGGATTCAGACCGACCGCGCGGTCTGTCACCGCACCGCTCTGGGACCCCACGCAGCGGGGACGGAAGTCAAACAGCAGCTCGTGCCCATCCTCGGGCAGTTCTCGCTGTCGTGCCGCCGCGGGCGTGGTCCGCTCGGGGCAGGCGTCGCCTGCCTGGCAGGGCAGGTGGCCGCGGTCGGTTTGGGATGGCTTTTGGCTGCTGGGCATCGTCGCCGTTCTCGCCATCCCCCCCGTCGGGCGTGCCAGTCTGGTTTCGGCCCCGCCGCCAGGCGCTTCCCTCGCAGCACGGCCGCCCTCGGCGGTGGGGAGGCTCCGGGAAAGCCGGCCGCATGCGGCCGACTCCCCTGACATTCGCCGACATGTTTTGTTTCAATCCGCGGCCCCAGAGCTTGACGAGCGAACAGCACACACCTATACACACAGGGGGTCGGAGGGGGCTCTGGATGCGTGTTGTCAGATGGGGTTCCCCGCTCGAACGGGAGACTCCCCCGCGGTCCGACAACCCGCACCCACACCCACAGCCAGTCCTCCTCCCAACGACCCCCCTATGGGTATGGGTGTTTGTGTGTGTGAGTTGTCCGCCCTGCTCTTCGCGGAACTCTTCCACGTCTGAGCGCTTCCCCCCCCCCCTCCTCCCCTCGCGCGGCCGCCCTCGTCTTCGTTCCTTCCCCTTCACGCCAGGCAATTCGCCTTTCGGTTGCCCCGATTAGCCCCACGCTGGTGCGGACTGCCTCTGACTCGCCGCCGACCAAGAATCGGGGAACAGCGCTGGGATTGAACCAATCATCGAAGAGAGGGGGCCGAACGGTTATTCTACGCATGTTTCGCAGGTTCGACGAACAGTTGTTTTGGGGTAAAACCAATTCTGTAGTCGATCTACTGGCGCACTGTCTCTGACCCGGGCAGCCCGTTCCCGATTCTGACCAAGTCGCCCCAGAAAAGGGCGCACACGTTCAGTCTTACTCGCGCTTCGATGTGCTCGCGTTCAGGTTTTCACATAGGAGGTGTCATAGCCTGAGGTGCACATGATTGAGATCCCCGCGTCAGATACTTCAGCTCAGGGGTCGAACGGTCACTCATTGTCCCTTGGTGCGTGGCAGAATTGGCGTTCCGTGCGGCGGAATCTCCTTGTTGTTGCGTCGTCGTCGTCTTCGCCCGCGACCCGCCCGCGACCCACCCGTCACCCCCCCAGCGACCCACCCCGCGACCCACCTTGCGACCCACCCGCGACCCACCCCGCACGCGCCCTCACTCTCATCCTCAGTTGTGGGGTGCTGCGTACCTTGTGCGATCCGGGTCACCAGCTGCCCCCTCCCCTAACGAAGTGGAGAGATCAAACCCCAACAATGTCGAGATGATGTGTGATCGAAGACTCTTCAACGACTCAACGTCCAACTGTATCGCTGCCCCCCCCTCCTGGCACATACTCCCCCTCCCCAGCATCCCCCGTCCCTCCCCCCGCCCTCCCGACGGCGGCCTTGGCCGCGCGGCGGGGAGGCCCGAGGCGGGCCGCGCTGCTGCGGCGGTGCTGCGGCGGTGCTGCCGCCGTCGGCCCTAGGGACGGCCAGGGCCAGTCGGTCGTCTGCACCACTGCGGCCTCGGCCGCGCGCTGGGGCACTCGCCGTGGGAGGACGCGTTGAAGCAAGAAGAAGCGCCACGAGATCTCGGGAAATATCCTGACCCCCGGCCACGATATCCCCCCCAGTCATCACCCCCTCTTGGCCGCTCCCGGCCTTACCCTCCTTCCCCCACTCTCCCCTCCCACGATCTCCTGCTGCTGGGAGGGAATCGGGTTTTGAGGAGAAGGGTCCTTGGGTTTTGCACCGTTTTTTGGCCTCCCGGGGCCGTTCCCGAGCCCCACGGCTGTCAGAGAACGACTCAGGGTGACGAGTTGGTCCTGGGGGAGGCCCTCAGGTCTGGGACCCGTATCTTCAGAACCCGCTTCCCCCATACTAGGGCACACCGTCCTTGGGCCTCGGGGCCGTGGAGGGGAACCCGTCCTTAGGATGCAGCTCCTGGTGTCGTGGAGCCAACTTCGCAGATCCAGCTCCGATCGGGAAAATAAGGCAACGGGAAAGTAAGAAAGAGCGTTGCATTGTCCTGTGAATGTACTTTCGGATTCTGTTGTGGATTTCGAACAGGATATGTTAGTCTGGAAATGAAGCTTCCAACTTATCCCGGCGTTCGACCCAACCGCATGCGGATGCGAGCAAGTGGGACGGAAGATGGGCAGCTCACCATGGGGCCACGAAAGGTCTGGGGGGTGTACACCGCTGTGCCGAATCGGGCGCGATGCCGCCATGCGAACGCAGCCAGTGCGGCCTTCGGTTGAGCTCCCTATGGGGTCACGAAACGTGCGAGGGGTGTGCCGATTCGGGGGCGGGCACGCCATGCGAACGCAGCCATTGCTGCCTTGGGTGGACCTCTCTTCTGGGTGTGCCGGATGGTTGGCGAGTACGCCATGCGAAAGCAGCCACTGGGGCTTTTGGTTGAGCCAGCTGTGAGGTGACGAAACGTGTGGGGTAGGGTGCCGAACAGAGTGCGGGTGCGCCATGCGAACGCAGCCAATGTGACCTTCGCTGGAGCCCCCGACGGGGCCACGGAACGTGTGAGGAGTGTGCCGAATCAGATGCGGTGCCGCCATGCGAACGCAGCCAACGCGGCCTTCAGTGGAGCTCCCTAGGGGGCCACGAAACGTGCGAGGGGTGCACCGATTTGGGTGCGGGTGCGCCATGCGAACGCAGCCACTGGGGCCTTTGGTGGAGCCGGAATCTGTGAAAGGGGTGTGTCGAATCGGGGCCGTGTACGCCAAGCGAACGCTGGCATTTGGGCATTCGTTGGGGCTCCCCATGGGACCACGAAATATGCGAGGGGTGTGCCGACACGGGTGCGGGTATGCGAGGGGTCTGCCGACAGGGGGTTGCGGGGTTGGGCCTTAGTTTGTGCCCCCTTATGGGGCCACGAAACGTGTCAGGGGTGTGCCAGATGGGGTGCGGGTGCGCCACGCGAGCGCAGCCAGTACTGCCTTCGGTGGAGCTCCCTCCCTTCGGGGACACAGAGCGTATGACGGTTGTGCCGAACCAGGGGCGGGTGCGCCATGCGAACGCTGGTTTTTGGTACTCACTTGGAGCTCCATATGGGGCCACGAGACGTGGGGTAAATGTGCCGGACCAGGGGTGGGTATGCCATGCGAACGTTGGCATTCCGCTCAATCCCGTCTAATCTGGTTTCGTCGGTCTTGATATTGGGCTGCATTTTATTTGGTCCAGCTCGATGGTCGATGGGACCTGAAGCGAGCTTCATAATAATCTTTAGTCATTCTTCCGAAGACCTCCCAGGAGTTGACTCCTGACCGTCCGAATGGGTTGAGGACTCAGGTGCCAGTACTCGAAGCAGACACACAGCATAAACATGAACTGCTGGAGGTCCACACTGATTTCTTGGATTTGCGCTGGAACCCCCCTGCCTGGCGCGCGTAGCGCACCAGGGGCGGTGCCCAAGGGGCTGCCAGGGGCGTCAGCGCCGATCCAAGAAACTCGCGCGTTCCTCCGAACTGATTTTTTTGTTGTCCGGTGTCCATCCCTTGTCGCCACGGGTGGATTCGCTTCAAAACCATAGCCAGAACGCATCCCAGGAGAGATGCGGGGAAGTGGCGGCGTTTGTATCGTTTTGTTCCGGCGGGGACGAGGGCTCTGGGCCCCCGTCGCAAGCAACAATCATGACATCTGATGACTGGGAGTGGAGCGTTCACTCCGAGTTCACTCCCGCCCGCCGATTGGGTCGATCGTAGGCGCAAGGCTACGTGTTGATTACGTGCCGATGGTGTCGCTGGAAATACATGAATGTGTTTTGATGGTATCCCGATGTTGCCCAGTCGTAGTGGCAGAGACCGCCACGCAGTCGATCACGGAAACAGGTTGTGTACTGCTTTGGGGATGTGGTGCGTATTTTCGCCGACGTCACACGGGACAAGTTGTAATCCCATGTGCTGCGCAACGAAGGTATTTTCCCACTGTCCGTCTCCTTCCTCCCTCACCCCCTCCTCTTCTCGACGATGTTCTACTTGCAGAGACTGTCTTTCTACCCTCTGGTGCGTAACAGTCGTTACCCAGGCCAACCCCACCCAGGTGGTTAACAGTACATAACGCTCGTGTGTGGTGGGGGGGGGCTTGGACCTCCACCCCACATGCTGGCGCTCGCGCGCATATTGTGGCGACCGGCGCACACCCCGGGTCCCAGGTCTTGCGTGCCCCACCCCGCCCAAGCGTTCTTGTTACCCAGCGCTTCCCCCCCAGGTATCATGGCGCCAGCATAGCAGAGCGGATTCGTTCCGAAAACGATAGGATGGGCCCGGAGTA
Organism: Prorocentrum cordatum; assembly: GCA_963575745.1. NCBI lineage: Eukaryota > Dinophyceae > Prorocentrales > Prorocentraceae > Prorocentrum > Prorocentrum cordatum. The sequence continues at coordinate 375,706 of CAUYUJ010016216.1, read as the reverse complement.
TCCTGAATAATATCGTTCCGGATTTCGAGGTTAATTTCGTGCGGATTTTTTTTTCCATGGATGAAGACTGAAAACTCCACGTGAAATTCACGTCGTTTTTCGTTCGCCATGTCGGGGTGTTGCACGGAGAGAATCCACGAAGAGATCCGCTGAAGCACGTCTGCAAGGCCAGCGCAATGACAGGTAATGTTTCAAAACAACCTCAGGGAGAGGAGGAAGCGGGGGGAGTCCGTTCGCCTGCTGCCCCTTGGCTCGCCACGCCCGACCGCCCGCTCGCTTTGTCCCGCCAGCCCGGGCTTCGCCGCTGCGACAGCGGGCAGCTCATGGCGGGCCGGGGCGCGTGGGCTCTCCCCGCTGCGCCGCGGCAGGACAACAATGCGAACGAGGCAGAGACGCTGAAGCAGATCAGGGAGGATCGCCTCCTCCGCCCAAATCCTGATGTTTTCCTTCTTCTCAGGTTATTTTCTTGTGAAGGTATTGCTTTCTCTTCTTCCTCCTCCCCCTCCCTCCTTGTCCCCCTTCTCATTGCCGCCCTCATCTTATTCCTCCCCCCGCTCCTCCCCCACCGCGCCCTCGCGCCGCCCGGGACGCCGCGAGGGCGGGGGCGAGGCAGATTGGTACGACCGTTGATCGCCTCGCCTCGCGTTCAGGCATTTACACTGCAGCCTCTTCGGACCTGACTGGAACCCCTAAGGACCCAGGCGGCAGCTTGTGCGCCAGCCACCCATCGGAATCCTTAGGCCACAGGTACCCAGCGGCCTCCAGAAAGTGCGCCAGTCACACGTAGGGGGCCCATATGAGCGCAAGCGGCCACTGGAGGGTGCGCCAACCATCTACGGGAGTCCACAGGAACCCAAGCACAGCAACCAGAACACCTTACAGACAACCCTGTGGGTGACAAGGGGGAGGGGGGGGACGTTTATAGCTTGTGCTAGATATTATTTGCGTAACTCTGCTCAACATGTTTCATTGTTCGACGTGTTTCGAACAACGAAAGTAGCATATCGACTCTGATTTCATTAAGTCGCCGGCTTTATTTGCTTTGCAGATTCCAGTCCACTTCATTTGCATCTTGTATACAGCGGTACAAACTTGCTTACATGCATGACCACTCATAGAGCTACGATTTGAATCCAGATTTGCATGTCGAGTATATGCTCAGACACCTGTCTCAGACTCGACCCATCTCAATATCTTGGATCCGCATTTATATATATAAATATTGATGTGTTATATTGAATCGCTTCGCTCATTCCGCCGGCCCGTGATATGGCATCGCTGGTTTTTGTCTGTGTGTTCGTTGCCCATGTTGCGCTCTTGGGGGCGGGTGTCGTTCGGACGCGTTGCGTGGGGAGTTTTGATGGTGAAGCAGTTCCCTGGGGGTCGTCTCTCGATGGGGCGAAATAGAGTCGTCGTCAAGATGCTTCTTTGGGGGGCCTCTTGGGGTCTGTTGAGAGGCCGTTCGGGGGCGCCTGGGAGACATGTTTGAAGCCTTCTGGGGCTTCTTTTGGGCCTCCTGGGAGTCTCCTGGGGCCTCTTGGCGACATCTTGGGGCCTCTTGGAGGCCTCTTGGGGCCTCTTTGGGACCTCCTGGGCGCCTTCTGGGACGGAGGGCTCCATTTTTGAGTTCTCGGTATCCCTCCTGAGTCCCTCTTGGGCCCGTCTTGGGGCCTCTTGGTCCGTCTTGGGCGGCACTTGGGCCGTCTTGAGGGCTCTCTTGGGTCGTTTCGGCGCCGTCTTGGGAGCTTCGTGGGCCGTCTTGGAGCGGTCTTGGGGGCCTCTTGGGCCGTCTTGGAGCGTCCGGAAGCCGAAAAAGCCAGAACACAAAAAACATCGAACAAACCAATGAAAATCAACGATTTTGGCCTCTTGGGGCTCTCTTCGGAGGCCTCTTGGAAGGCTCTTGGGGCGTCTTGGAGGCCTCTTGGGCTGTCTTGGGGGCCTTTTGGGCCGTCTTGGGGTCATCTTCGGCGTCTTCGAGCGCTCTTTGGGCGTCTCGGGGGCCTCTTGGGCAGTCTTGGGGGCCTCTTGGGGCACTCTGAGCAGAGAGCGCGCTCTGGGGAGCCTGAGAGGCCGCACCCAGAAGGAAAACCATCTCTGAGTAGACTTGGTCGGGCGGCGACCGGGCGTTGGTCGGGGTACTTTTCGCCGGGGGACCCCCAGGGGCCGCCCCGCGCGCGCGAACTAGAAATACTGTTAATACTGTTAACCAGTTACCGGAGATCTTAGCACGCCCTGGCCCGTTGGGCCGGCGAATTATGCATGTGTATCGATGTATGTGTATATCTATATATATATATATATGTACAAACGCCATCTTCCATGTACGTATTTCAGCGGTTTGTTGCATGCCGTTTTTCATGTCGAATTGCAGTTCCAAAGGGGCAACAACGAGATAACCGCATGAACACCCACATGCCAGCCAATCGAACACCAAAGAAAAAACGCCCAGGAGAGTTAACGGGACAACCCACGGGCAAACCCATGGGACACCCACGTGACAACCCACGTGATACCCATGGGCCAACCTACAGGACAATCCACGGGACAATTCACCAGACAACCCATGGGATGACCCGCGGGACATCCCACCAGACAACCCACCAGACAAGTCACCAGACATTGTACGGGACAACCACGGGACAATCCACGGGACATCCTATGGAACAACCATGGCACGACCAACGGGACAACCATGCGATGATCCCTGGAACAGCCACGGGAGAAGCCATGGCACATTAACAGAACAACCCACTGGACAACCCACCAACAAACCACAGGACGTCCCACAGGAAAAACCGTTGGACAACCGCAGGATACCACCCGCAGGACAAACAACCAGACAACCTGCGGGACAACCCGCTGGACAAAAACACAGGACAGCACATTGGAGAACCGATAGGAAAGCCCACAGGACAACCCACGGGACAACCCGCGATGCCCACGGAGAAGATTTTTGTACGATTTAGTTCTAGCGTCGCTTGGCACATCGTCGCCCCTGTGGAGTTTCGCTTCTCTCACGCACACGGCACAAATCGAAGCCAACATTGGTTTCCCGGTTGGGGTCATTTCGCTTTCGCCCGCGAACCTACCACACCAGACAGATGCCCAATGTCCTTTATTGCCGAATCTGACTGCACTTGAGGTGGCGGTATACTGCGCGTCCTGAGTGTCAGTGTTGGTTTCGAGGCGATTCCTCGCGGTGATGCGAGCGCTGCCTGCCAAACGACGGTCGGTGTGTGTTGCTTGTCTGTGCAGTGATCGTTGCCGGGCGTGCGCACAATCCGATGTCCCCGTTCTGATCATTCAGGGGCCGTTGAGCTCAGAGGAGGCGGAATGACGTAAAGGGGGAGCAGGAGGAGGAGGAGGAGGAGGAGGAGGAGGAGAAACAGGAAGTGGGTGGGGGGGGGGGGCGAGAAGGGACCTCTGCGCTCGTGCGTGCACCCTTGCGGGTGGACGTTGGCCTGCACATTGTGTATTTACTTTTCCTCTGGTGCGGTTGGCATCCGACGGGCCATCAGTCGTTGACCTCGGATATAAGCCACCACGCTGTGTCTTTCTTATTTCTAAGCTGCAGTCCCTTCTTTCTGTTTGGTTGGGGCTGGTACAGGATTCCCCCAAGCTGCGTCATACACTCACAGTATGGCTAAATAGATGTGAGCACCTGGGGCGGAACATCCTTGTTGTTCTTGCCTTTGTTTCTCCTCCCACTTCCGTGATGCGCCTTCCGTCTCCCTCTTCCGCGCGCGGTGCGGTTCCCGTCGTCCCTCACTCTTCACCACGAGCAGAGAAAGCCCCACTCCTTTCTTGAAGTAATGGACAGGCCGGGAGAAGGACGTATAGGAGTGCGGGAAGGAAGAGGAGGAGGAGGAGATGGAGGAGGAGGAGATGGAGGAGGAGGAGGAGGAGGAGGAGGAGGAGGAAGGAGAGAGTGATAATAATGAGACGGTGACCATTCGGAAGAGGAGAACGAGGAAGTGCAGGGTCAGGAAGGGTAACAGGCGAACGATCAGGATGGGAATGGAGAACGGGAATCTGGTCAGAAGGATGAGTGGACTGGGTCCAGTTGAGGACGAGGCGCAGGGGGGGGAATGTGCGGAGGATAGGGCTGCGGAAGAGCAAAATAATGGGGAAGGTGGGGTGAGGAGGGGCAGGATGACGATGCATGGGGTCTGCAGTCGATCAGTTATCAGCAAAGGGCAGCCCAGTTGCTCATGCAATGCTGCGACCAACTAGTAATTGCTGTGATCATGCAGTGCCGATGCGGCGCCCTCCCCTCGACCTCGCCCGTTGCCGACTCCCGCCTCGCTGCCTGGCTTGGGAGGGCGGGGGGGGGGGGCGGCGGCGACCAGGACGTGCTCCAGAAGGCGGGCCTGAAGCAGGCGCGAGCGGGGCAGGGAGCCCTCGATCCTCAATCGTCCTCGATCCTCGACCTTCCTCGATCCTCCTCGATCGAGGATCCTCGATCCTCGATCTCCCTGGAGGATCCTCGGTCACGAGGGGGAGGGAGGAGGATCGAGGATCGGGACGCGATCATCGACAGGAAGGAGGGCAGAAGAAGACGACAATCGTCAAGTCTGGCGTGCGTCGCCAGATGGGCCCACCCTTAATCAAAGCAATGGAAAGAGACACACCCGTCAGGGTAGACCCTGACGGTCAGATCACCCCATCACGCGCGGTGCCTCTTTTTCATCACGGTGACTCGTGGCAGGTTGTGGTGGCAGTCGTTCATTTTTCGACTCCTTCATCTCCAGCATGGCGCAGGAACAATAACAACACCACCAATTACAATCATTTAACTCTTGATCGTTCTTATATGTTCGCGCGTACCTCACCACGTATATCCCAACCCCCGATACCCGCCCTCTTCGTCTTCGATCGTACCCCCTCTGGGGGGACATCTTCCTGACCTGCCACGTGATTGGGCGCAGCCCCTAAAAAAGCACGAGGAGTGAGAAAGGAGAGAAAGAGAGAGAGAGAGAGAGAGAGCACACGGGGCTACACTGGGGCCACGAAGGGCAGCATGGGGCCACTGAGGGCACGAGCGACTCGGGGCCACGAAGGTCGTATACATGGGCCACAAAGGGCAGCGAGGGGCCACAGGGGGCAGTAGCGGGGCCGCGAAGGGCAGCAATGGGGCCACTGAGGGCACGAGCGACTAGGGGCCACGAAGGTTGTCTATATGGGCCATAAAGGGCAGCGAGGGGCCACTGAGGACAGCATCAGGGCCACGAAGGGCAGCGACGGGCCACAAGGGGAGAGGCCACGAAGGGCAGCAATAAGGCACATATTGCACGAGCGAGCATGGGGCACGAAGGGCATGACCCTGACGGGCGGGCCGAGCGGGCGGATCGATCGTGAGTTCTGTCTGCGTGATAAGCCAGGAAATTTCCAGCGAGAGAGCGATTGCTGAGTAAATTTGAGGAAGTCCCCAGCGAACGCGCGATTCCTGAATTGCAAGAGCGCGGCGCCTGAGTAAATTGCGAGGAAGTCTCAAGCGGGAGCGGGGGACCTGAGTAAATTCCGAGGAAGTATCAAGCGGGTGCCGTTATTGTTGTAAACCAGGGGCCAACAACACAGTTTGAGGAGGAAGGCTTTCCCTGATACAAAAAAGGTGCAAGCGACGGGAGGGGCACTTCAATGGAAAAACAATGTGCACCGGAGGGAGGGGGGATCAACAATAATTACTCTTCAGTAGTGCGAGCTCAACAACCGCATCAGCAACAACAACAACACACCGCCATTGGAAGACCGGGGTGGCGGCTGGCCTACGGCAGTGCTCTGGGGGGCAAGGCGCTGGCCGCGCTCGGGACCGGTCCTGGCCCACGGGCCGGCCGCCCCCCAGGGTCTATCACGAGGGGTGGTCGTGCAGCAGAGTAGGCCCGCCGCTTCCCCTGACACTGCTCAGTGCGTCTCCTCCCGCCTTCAGGTGTCGAAGAAGACGAACAAATGATACGTAGCACCCCGCAATTGCGGATAAGAGTGAGGGGACGGGCGCGGGCGACGTGGGCGTCGAGCCGGCGGACCTCGTGGCCCTCACCTTCCCTGTCGATGGCGCCCTCCTCCTCCTCCTCCTCCTCCTCTTCCTCCTCCTGCTCCTCCTCCTCCTCCTCTTCCTTGTCCGCGTCCTCGTCCTCATCGTCGTCGTCGTCCGCTCCCTTTTCCTCCTCCTCTTCTTCCTCCTTTTCCTCCTCCTCCTTCTCCTCCTCCTCCTCCTCCTCCTCCTCCTCCTCCTCTTCCTCCCCCATCCCGATCCTCCCCCCTCCTCCTTTCCGTCGTCGTCGTCCTCCTCCTCCCCCCCTCCTCCCTCCTTTCTCGTCGTTTCCCTCCGTCCCCCCCTCCTTTTCCTCCTCGCCGTCGTCGTCGGCCTCCTCTTCGTCCTCGTACTCGTCGTCGTCGTCGTCGTCGTCTTCCTCCTGCTCCTCGCCCTGCTCCTCCCCTCCTCCGCGGAGCGCGCTTGTTCAGTGAACGTAGTTTGGGTCGCGGGTGGGTCGCGGGCTCCTCCACCTCCACCTGGAAGGAATTCAAAAACAGCCCGCCGCAGGCGCCAAAAATTTTGGGTGGGTCGCGGGGTGGGTCGCGGATGGGTCGCGGGTGGGTAGCGGTGGGTCGCGGGTGGGTCGCGGGTGGGTCGCGGGGCGGGTCGCGGGTGGGTCTCGGTGTGGGTCGTGGGTGGGTCGCGGGTGGGTCGCCGATGCAAAAGAAACCCGCCGCAGGCGCCGAAGTTTTGGCTTGTTCAGTGAACGTAGTTTGGGTCGCGAGTGGGTCGCGGCTCTCCACCTCCACCAGGAAGGAATTCAAAAACAGCCCCCCGCAGGCGCCGAAAATTTTGATTTGTACACTGAACGCGGTTTGGGTCGCGGGTGGGTCGCAGGTTCTCCACTTGGAACGAATGCAAAAGAAACCCGCCGCAGGCGCCGAAAATTTTGGGTGGGTCGCGGGGTGGGTCGCGGGTGGGTCGCGGGTGGGTCGCGGTGGGTCGCGGGTGCGGTCGCGGGTGGGTCGCGGGGCGGGTCGCGGGTGGGTCGCGGGTGGGTCGTTGGTGGGTCGCGGGTGGATCGCCGGGGGGGTCTCGGGGTGGTCGCGGGTGGGTCGCGGGGTGGGTCGCGGGTGGGTTGCGGGGTGGGTCGCGGGTGGGTTGCGGGGTGGGTCGCGGGTCGGTCGGGGGGTGGGTCGCGGGTGGGTTGCGGGTGGGTCGCGGGGTTGGTCGCGGGTGGGTCGCGGGGCGGGTCGCGGGTGGGACGACGACAACAACAAACAACAAACAACACACAACACACAACACACATTAACAACAACAACAACAACAACAACAACAACAACAACAACAACAACAACAGCAACAACAACAACACCAACAACAACAACAACAACAACAATAATCCGCATCGCGGAAGTCCTTTTGAGCCACGCACCCAGGGAGAGTGAATGACCGTTCGGCTCAGTCCCCTCACTCTGGTTAAGAAGGAGGTGAAGATGAAGAAGAATAATACCAATTTGCATCAATACAAACTTTCGAAGCTCCGTGTGGAATTGTAGGATCCGTGGTGGGCCTTCTTGGCGGCGCCTCTCTGGCGCCCGGACTGACCATCACAGTGAGAGCGTCGGCCTGCTCTGGCCCCCCTGTCGTCCAGGTGATTTTTCGCTGGTCGGGGAAGCTCTTGGGGGCTGCCAGAGGCCCCCGGAGGCATCTGCAGGCCTGTCAAAGACAACGCATGTCAAGCAAGAGCGAGAAGTACGGCGGCGGCATTGGACAAGGAACGTCTACCTGGGGCCCAGACCCTGGCGCATTCCTTCTTGTCTCAAGGCAAGACGGGTGGCCCGTGTTTGACCGCCCATCGGTCGCGAGACCCTGGGTTCCTTGTCGAAGGCATCCTTACTTGAAACCTACACCGTATCAAACAAAATGTTGCCTCCGCCCTGCCGCCCCCCCCCCCCGTCCATCCTCGTGGTCTGGGCTCGCGCCCGTACGATGGCCTCGTCTCGTTGCAGCGGGGGCCGCCGCTGGCCCGCCGTGGGACGTCGCCCCTCTCCGCGGTGCACACGGAGTCGGCCAAGAACCAGTCGACACCACCCCGCCTGCGACCCACCTGGTCGTAGGCGGCTCGCAGGCGGGGTGGCGTGGTAGGCGAGTCGTAGTTGGTCGTAGGTGCCTGAACGCTCAACGCCGCCGGGTCTTAGGCGGGGTGGTGTCGTTTGGTTTCTGGCCCACACAGGCCCCCTCCGATATCCACACCTCGCTCTTACTGTTTTGTCCTTCGCTGATCTGTGCTGCTCCCCCCCCTCTCCCCCTCCTTCCCCCCCCCTCCCCTCTCCCCCCCTCCCCTCCCTCCTCCCCCTCCCCTCCCTCCTCCCCCTCCCTCCTGCCCCTCCCTCCTCGAGGGGAGGGCGCGTCTTCGCCATCGCAGGTGTTCCTCGTGTCCGCCCGGGACCCCGAGAACTGGGACATGCCGTTGTTGCTTAAGGAGCCATCGACCGCCAAAGCCGTTCCGCCTGGCCTTGCTCAGCGTGCAGGAAGTGGGCCTTTGGAGGTGTAGGGTCTTATGATTTGGATATTGTGCGGACTTTTTTGGGCCATTGGGCTGGGTCCTCGTCGCCGCGGTTGGATTCCTTTCGGAAATTCTGATCGGAACGCAACGCGAGAGAACTGCTGATGCCGATGTAAGAGTCGCCCTGGAGAGAAGGTGTCCTGGATGAAAGGGGTCTTGGAGGAGTTTCGCCGTTCTCTCCCCTCCTCCCCCGCTCTCCCTCGCCGCAGAGGCCAAGCCCTCCTCTTCCTGGTCTTAGCTAGACCCAGACGCCTGTCCGCACTTGTCGTGGTCGCTCGATCGCTCGCTCCCCCTCTGCTTTCTCCCGCCCATCCCTCCGTCTCAGTTCTCAGGGCAGAGGCTGGTGATCTAGACCGGCACACCTGGGCCTCCTCCTATTTCTTCTTCTCTCCCTCCTGGGAGGTCCCAGAGAAGCGCCGAACACGCCTCAAAGCTCGACAGATGGACCCCCCTTGGCGGGCGCCACGCCAGATGCGCCTTCGGCCCTCGTGGGCGAAGCCGGGGCTGCTCAGCACGTGCGCCCGGGGAAACTTCGGCGCCGAGCCCACATCGTTTTCGGGATGCTGGGGCCAGCGGTTTCGTCGGAGCGCGCCCGCTTTCGGCAGGGCCCAGGGCACCGGATGGGGCTGGGAGCTCTCACATCCCCTGCCCTCGGAGGGACAGAGACGTTCCGGCCGCTCCATGCTCCATCCCTGAAGGAGGGTCCTCACGCAGGATGGTGAAATGGGTGGGAGGGCAATGTAGAGGTTTCGACGGCGTTTGGTCTCAAGTTCGGCCGGATTCGCATGGCGTGCCCCCACCCCATGCGGCCGAGGAGCGCTGGGCCCGACGGCTTCGGGCGTGCAAAGCCCTTCGATCGTGCTCGGCTGCAGAGCGGCCGCGTCAGATCCGCGGAGCAGTGCCCGGCGAGCGAGGCATCGCCGATCCACGTGCATTTGCTCCCCGCACGACCGGTGGCCGCAGCTCGTCTGATGGACGCGGTGAGCAGCTGCGACAAGCCGGCACTCGAGGAGGAGGAGGAGGAGGAGGAGGAGGAGGAGGAGGAGGAGGAGGAGGAGGAGGAGGAGGAAGGAGCAGGGGGAGCAGGAGGAGCACGAGGGCGAGGAGGGAGGAGGAGGCCGCAGAGTGCGTGGAGAGCACGCTCGTCGAGGCAGGCGGCGGGGGCGACGGTAGCCACCGCGGGGGCCGCGGGGCAGCCACTGCGGGCCTGAGGGGGGCGCGGGGAATCACCCCCAGGGTGCGGGGAGGGTGTCAATCGCAGGTGCCGTTGCCGCCCCCAATCCCCAACTTTTCCACGAAAAGTCAAGCCGCTCAGAAAGTGGGGGGAACTCGGGGATACACCTCCAGGGGGCTATTCGGACGCACCCCATATCGAGTACGGACGCCTGCCCATCGAATATCCAAGGGTTGGGCCTCAAATGTCTGGTCCATTCGGAAATCCACGAAGCCTGGGATAGGGGTCGACATACCCCCTGTTAGTCAAGTGGCAACCCAAGAGTTCCGCGCGGACCTCCAAGAGCTTGTGTGTGCATCTCGTGCTATTCGTTGTGCCTCTTTCCCCGGGGCTTGCGCAGAGTACCCCCCTGCACCGATCCTGGTCGGGCCAAGGAGGCGATGGAGGCCGCTTCTTGGCCTGGCCAGGAAGGAGCAGGCATTCTGGGGTCCGGCGTGGGTGGATAGCTTGCGCTCCCCCGATCTGATCTGGGGGAGCACGTGGAGCTAGCCAAAATCTGGAAATGGCGCTGTCAGCAGCGAAGCTGTCAGCACGAAGCTTTGGTTTGAAACACGGGACGGGATTCACATGTTGTGATTTCACTGTCACTCCAATCTTCCTTGTCGGCTGATGGTCAGCAGGGTATTTTTCACGAACCACCGACAACCAACCCAGCGGGTGGAGTCAGGGACAAGGAAGAGGGTCAGGACGGACATGGGCGGAAGAGGTTTCTTCCCCGTGCTGTCCACTCGTCCCACTTGGAAGAGCTCATGGCTCTCAGGGTGGCAGGGGGGTCAGGGGAGGGGCGGTGACGGAGGGAAGGTGGGGAATCGGGATGGGGCGGGAGAGGCAGAGGGGCGGTATCGAGGGGAGGCAGACACGGAAGGCAGCGCAGTGGAAGGAGGCAGATGAGGAGCGGGGCACGGTGGTGGCACGTACAGTCAACTCGCGTAGTAAGGATGAGCGCATTTCCAAGGTCAGAATTGCATCCTTCCCTTTCGGCCCGTCCTTGGCCGCTTGCGCTGGCCGCGCCCCGCTCGCAAAGTGTCGACATGGCTTTCCAAGGCCCTTGCATCCTTGTTGTGCGCCCTTATCGTACGGTCGACTGTATGTGATGTGAGCGGAGGGGGTTGAATGCTTTGGCCTTGGCTCGGCGTCACCCCGACACACTTATACTATATGTATATGTGCGTCGCCCCCCCAGGGGCGACGCGCGCACCGAGAAATGTTCTAGTATATGCGTCATAGCGTGCGCTTTCTTGCCACGCCGCTCGTAAAACGATCTACTACAAGATGGTTATACTAAATGTTCCGGTCGGACGCGCGCCTCAAAGGAGGACATATAGTATTAGTGTGCCTTTGTGCATCCCATTGGCCTTGCTTGGGCCCGCGGTGGGCAATGTGGTGCGCCTGGGTGCACGCAGCGGGCAGCCGAGAGAGCAGCGCTGCAGCTGGAATTGCTGCCTGGGCCGGTATGCGATGATTCTCAGGGCAAAGATTGGCTGCCACTGGCACCAGTACGGAGAGAGAGAGAGAGAGAGAGGGACGAGGAGAGCGAGAGGGAGAGAGAGAGAGATAGAGAGACAGAAAGACAGCCAGAGAGAGAGAGAGCGAGAGCGAGAGATTGAGAGCGACATCGAGAGGGTGAGGGAGAGAGGGAGAGAGAGAGCCAGTGGTGGGGCAGCCTGAACTGGCGCAGGGCGATACTTTGTCACATGCCCGTCGCCTCTCATGCTGGGAAAGCCGACCGCCCGTTCGGGCTCCTTCCGCTGCGTGCTACGATTTTCTGAACAACGCATCGCCCACTGATGTCAATGTGTGTTGCTTCCGCTTGCGCCTTCGGCCTCGCGCCCTGGTATTTTGTTGGCAGCGGATGACCCTCTGGACCAGGCGGATGCATGCCATGCGCAGCCGCCCCTGACACGCATTAACCGTTCGGTCGAGTATGACGGGCTTACTTACTTAGTTGCATTCGTCCGTTTGTTAAATGTGTCCTGCATCTTGATTTGTTTGTCCTCTGTCGGTTTTGCTTCATCCGTTCGCTCGTCCTCTGCCCCCTTTTCCTTCCCTTGGCAGTTAGCCCGAACGACTACCTTAGCTGTCAATTCCACCCGCAGGCGTGTCCAGACCAACCATGATCTTCCTGATAATTGTGTGTTGCGGCTTCTCAGTCGCGCCTGCAGGTGGTCATCGGAGACACAGGAGGAGAAGAAGCAAGAGGAAGAGGACGATTAACTGATGACCGCAACGGAATTGGGACATCAGCAGGACGAGGAACCGGGCGTCACTTGGAGTTCATTCTGCGCTGGGCTATCTGGCGGAAGAAGAACGAGCGCGATAGCGAGGACGAGTGCGAGGCAGGCAGGAGGAGGTGGAGGAGGCGGAATGCCAGCGCGGAGAAGGAAAGAGCCCGCAGGCCAGTCTACTCAAGCTTGCAGGCGAGGGAGGCAGCAGGGTGCCTAGGAATTGCTGATTCCCAGGGGGATGGATTTCGATGGCGAAATGGCGCTTCGCCTTTAAGGGGTCTCCCGAGGGTCCTTGTGATACTATCAGGAGGAAGAGCAGGAACAGCTTCAGGAGCAGGAGGATGAGGGAGACAGAAAGATGAGGATGATAAGGAGGACGAGGAGGAGGAGGAGCAGGAGGAAGAGAAGGAGGAGGAGGAGCAGGAGGAAGAGGACGAGGAGGAGGAGGAGGAGGAGGAGGAGGACGAGAGCGAAACAAACAGGGAGGACGAGGAGGAGGAAGTGGAGGAGGAGGAGGAGGAGGAGTTGGAGGAGGAGGAGGAGAAGGAGGAGGAGGAGGAGGAGGAGGAGGAGGAGGAGGAGGAGGAGGAGGAGGAGGAGGAGAGAGAGAACAAAGACGCAGAAGAAGGAGATGAGGTGCATATACTACATCCGATGTCCCAATTGCTTATTTCCTGCTTCCCTGGAACTCTCGACCCCTTCCAGGGGATCAGCTTGTCGCTTCTGGACAGTCAGAACTGAAAAAAACATCAGAATCGCCGCTTCGTCGGAGGTTCAAGGAGGGGGGGGCAGGACGAGCAGGACGGGGAGTGGGATGAGGAGTGAAACAACGAGGAAGGATGCCACGGGAGCCTGGCGAGCACGAGGAGAAGTGCGAGGGCGGACTCGGAGGGGATCTCCAGAGCCTCCCTCTGCCCCCCCCTTCCTCCCCCCCTTCCTTGCCACCTCTACTCCCCCTCCTTCCAGGAATGAGGCGGAGGAGGATGAGGAGGAGGAGCCCGAGGAAGAAGGGAGGAGGATAGAGGGAGGGAAGCCTTTGATTATTTGCAGGCTCAGGGGGAATACATAGGGAACATTTTGCTTTGAGGAGGGTCTACGGTGTCACCAGATCTCTGGGAACCCTCCAGAATCTTCTGCGGACCACCAGTGCCTCCCTGATTGGCACCTGTCGCCCATTTCCTGCGCCCCCCGAGGTTGCAGCGCTGTGGCGTCACACGCAGATCCAAACGTGGCGTCACACCCCAGGGTTGCTGCTTCGCGTGGAACTCCCGCCCCTCCTCGCGTCCACGGGGGACTCATCTGAACGGCGCCACGCGCAGATCCAAACTAGACACCGTGTCCCTCCCCCCATGGTTCCATGCGTGCACTTGGCGCCACGTTCCTGCGCCCCTGGGGTGTCTGCAGTACCCCCATGTTGTTCGCCCCTGGGGGGTCCAGGGGAATGCCGCCACACTCAGATCCGAACTGCTAGACCTCGCCCTTCCCCGGTGCTGTCATGCGTGTACATGTAAGCCCTTCCATCGGGGGCGGCCAAGAGGGGGGTGATGACTAGGGAGGGGTGGATATCGTGGCGTGGGCCATGATATGTCCTTAGATTTCATGGCGCCTCTTTTTATTTCAATGCGAATACGTCTCCGGCCACCCCCTGGGCCGTGCACATGCCGCCGGCCATGATTTGCGCCGCCCCCTCTTGGACGCTCTCCCCCTTGGACGCCCCCGACTCCAGTGCCCCAGGAGGTGGACCGGAATGACATCGCATGCAAATCCAGGCGAGTCTTCGCCCCCCCTGGGTGCTGCAGCGTAGCCTATGTCGCAACTTTCGCTCGCTATTGGGGGTCGAGATGTATGTTTCGGTTGGTCGAGGCTCTTCGTCACTGTTCTGCGGTCCTCGGCCTCTGCGTACACTGCTTGGACACTCCGTTGTACGATCTTCTCATCCCTTCTCGTCTGCCATCCTGCTCCTCTCCACGGTCCCCTGTTCGTTTTCCCCCGTCGCCCTTCTCCGTCTCCTCCTCACCCCTCCTCCTCGCCCTCGTCTTCATCCACTTCGTGCTTTGAGCTCCCAGAGCGTTCTCAGGGTTGCCAGGCGTTGCGAAGTCGTCAACATCGGAGCCCCTGTGGCGTCTAGCGCAAACGCTGCACACGTTCAAAATGTGTTCCTGGCCATTGTGATACCCGAACCTTCTGGGTTAGTTGGGAATGTCCCATGGTGATTTCTCATGAGACTGGCGGTTGACAACTGGCAGCTGTCAACCTACTGAACTATCCGTGCACTCCGTGCGGCCCACATGCGGGTTCTCGATTACCCCCCCTCCAACTTCTCTCGCTCTCTCTCTTCCTCCTCAAACTGCTCGCTCACCCTCCTTGCATCGTGCAGGAATAAAGATGCAACTACCACACTTACGTCATAACGCATACCTTCAGCATGCCATATAAACTAGCACATAAGTATTATGTACACGATAAGTCACGCTAGCATATTCATGATTTAGATGTGTAATCCTGTGGCAAACACATACGACGCTCATACATCTGCAACACATGCAGCCCACATATCAAGCATTTGACACATACGAGCATACATGTCGCGCAAAGTATCACACACATGATTGCATGTGCACCGGATCGATTGGCATCATGTCTAGCGCACCTTCTCAATGACCCAATCGCTGTCCTCCACATGCTTGCCCAACATGTGTAGCATACGCTAAAACCCCGTGTGTTGCGTCAGTGACACGTCGGCAGGCTCTACGCCCCCCCGAAGTTGCCTCCAGAGAGGCCTCCGCGTGCGTAGCCCTGGGCCTGAGCAGCCTTCGGGGCGGGGAGGCCCCGGGCCTCAGCTTCTGGGCCTCGGTGTCCAGGGGAGGAAAAATCACCCGGACCGGACAGCGGGCGTTTACTAGACGGTCTTGGGCGTTTACGAAACAGCCCTGCCCTGCTTGATTCCCTCTTTGGGGTGCATTTACTAAACGGCTTCGCGTGTCGGGGTGGTTATTATAAGGGTGGATTTTCTGCCCTCTACGGTGGGCATGCCCGAGAGCCGCAGCACCTGAGCCTCGGCATCTCGGCCCCGTCACGGATAGCAGTGATTACAACGAAAGCGATCACAACGACCACGACACCAACGACAACGATGACGACGATGAGAACGATCACGAAAACAGCTGCAGCAACGACAGCAACGATAACAATCATCATCAGTAGCCTCAGCACAGCCCTGAGCCTCCGCAAGCCTGCCCGATACCCAGGCGCCGTGCACAGCAACAAAAAACGACGGGCGTTATTTTCCCGTTCCGGTCACCGGGGGGGGGCCCGCAGATCGGTCCGGCTAGAGCAAACCCCGATGCCGTGCCAAGATGGGGTTGGGAGGTTCCAGTCGTGACCTCTGTCGCGGCGTCGTGTCTTGATCACGGCGGAGGTCGGGCGAGGAGGACGGCAGGAGGAGCGAGGAGATCGAGGGCGCCGAGACAGATCCGGCAGGAGGGGGGGCGAGCTCTACGGACACGAGGGCAGCACACGCGACTGCAGCCCCTGCCTGCCGGGCTCCGAGGCGGTCCTGCTGCTCCCGCCCCGGGAGGCAGCACGCTCCAGGAAAGAGGGAGATCGCGCGAGGAGGATGGCGAGGAGGAGGAGGAGGAGGAGTGCGGAGGAGGCAGGGCCACGAAGAGAACGAGCGGCGCGAGGCCGAGGAGGCTGAGGGCCCGCGGGCGGTGCCCTGTGCAGAGGGGGCCCGCCGCCGCTCGGGCCAGCCATGGCCGTGGAAGTGCGCAGCCGCTCCCGGAGCCCAGACGCGAAGGAGCCGACCGCCTCTGCTCCGGACTCGGAAAAAAGAGAGAAGAGAACTGGCACGGACACGATTTCGAGGATCGGTCGGCGCCGTGTCCCTCCTGGTGGCGTCTCCGGCGCCGCCCCTGGCGCGCTCCGCGCGCCAGGGAAGGGGTCCGGCACGGATCCAAGAGGTCCGCGTGGGCCTACGAGAGAGGTCGTTCACGTTGTCGTCCAGCTCCTCTCTTGCCGTCACGAGCGACGAGCGGGTCCGTGTGCCTGCCCTCGCCTCCCCCTCCTTTTGTCTATGTATTATGAAGTTGCACAGGAGGAATATTCAAACATTGTCAAAAATCGTCAGGGGACGAATTTTGTTCTACCATGTTTGATTATGTTGGTGTATAGTTTGGTTATTTTGCATTTTTCATCCAAAATCCGCCTGTAGGGGGCCATGCCCGACCTGACTCTATTGCCCATCCCGGCATCCATCCTCGGGAAAGACGCATCCACAGAATTGCGCTTTTGCTCTCAGCATTTCTTCCAGGGCCCCGTTGGCTATGCTCGCAGAGACGTTGCTCCAGCCCTTGCCTCTTTGCTCATGAGAGGATCGGGGGCCCCCAAACGGGGTGGTGGCCGTGGCCACACCGTGTGGTGAGTCGGTAGGGATTCGATGTCACCGCACGGTTTTGGGACTCGGGTCGTTCTCCGAGGACGTCTCGGGCGACTGGGGCATCCGAGGTCCCAAAACCGTGCGTTGACGGACCGTGCGGTGAGGTCTTGGGGGATTTCGAGGTCACCGCACGGTCTGTCACCGCACCGTTTCGGGACTCCAACGGAGAAGAGGTGCAGACGCAGTAGGCTACACCAGCCCATTCGCTCTGAGCGGATCGACCCGAGCTGTACGAGCCTGACTTTGTGCAGCATCACTGGCGGCAGAGACAGTGTTCCCCCCCCCACTGCTCGTCCTCTCTCGGCTGCACGCGGTCAGAGAATCAGGGATCTTGGGGAAGGAGAGCCCCGTAGACGCGCTAACTGTGTGGTAGCTAACGGCGAAGTAGGACAACCAACCGTAGGGAGGCGTGATCCGTGGCCAAACCAAATGTAGGAAGGTGTGGTTCGTGGCTCGGGTTTTCCTACAAGCCGCTGTGTCGTTTTGGTTCGATATATTCGCATAGTTGAAATCTAGGAAGCGGTGTTTCGTGATTTCTTCATTTTTTTCCGTGAGCTCGGTGCCACAAAAACATGATTCCCAATCGCATCGTTAACCAAGCACGCCGTCAGCGCGGCCTTGGGGATCCGGGATTTGGACCTGCTGGAGATCCTGCAGAGCGAACGGCCCCCGCCTCCCAGGAGG
The DNA here is from genome assembly GCA_963575745.1 of Prorocentrum cordatum. Classification (NCBI taxonomy): domain Eukaryota; class Dinophyceae; order Prorocentrales; family Prorocentraceae; genus Prorocentrum; species Prorocentrum cordatum. The sequence continues at coordinate 358,579 of CAUYUJ010016216.1, read as the reverse complement.
CGCCCTCCGAGGACCCGAAGCTGGCCGCCTTCCGCGAGCGCTACCCCGTCGACGACCGCGCCTTCGACTTCCTGGCGAAGCAGCCGGGCGAGATCCAGACCGCGGTGATCTCCGACTTCCGCCCGCGGGAGGAGGGCCAGGCCGACTACTCGGCGCTGCTGACGAACTTTGTCCGCAGGTGCATGAACCAGGCCCGCGCGCGGCGGCCTGTGGTCGCGCCGGTGCGGGCCAACCAGGCCGAGCGCCTCGGGGTCAGAAGGAAGCCCCCGGGCGGCCCCCGGAGGTGGGAGGGGGCGGCCCAAGCCCCTTCGCGCCTCGGAGGAAGCACGACGGAGAGCCCTAGCCCGTTGCAGTTTTGGGCCCCCCCCTGCCTCCTCTTCCTCTCCTTCTTCCTCGTCTTCCTCTCCTTCTTCTCTCCCCCCCCACGATCTGCCCCTAAGGGGGGAGGAGGGCGCCCGCTGATCATCGGAACGGGGCGCCCCGGAGCGGCGCCGCGTGCCCCGCGCGGCGCGAGGCGTCCTCGGCGAGGAGGGGCGCTCAAGAAGGGGCTTGGCTTCGCTTTGGGCCCCCTGGGGCCGTCACCAGGCCCCGCGGACGGTCAAGAGTCGGGTCGGGATGAAGAGCCAGCTCCGGGGTCCAGGGGCCCAGGCCTCCCGGGGTCCACAACGTGGGAAAGATCATCGCGACGTCGGGGGTCTGGGTGGTCCTGACGGCGTGGGGGGCAGCGGGGCGGGGGCAGGGCTGGCCACGATCCGATCGAAACGATAGCCCGTACCAACGTCTGCCAGCGGCGCCGATCGACTGCGCCACCCCTCCGCGGGCGGGGTTCGGCTTGGCCGTTCATGGTTGTCGAAGAGGTCTGATCAGTCGTCGATCAAGGACAGCCCCAGGAAGGCCAGTAGGGCCCCGTTCTCCATCCCTCCTCCTGCCCCTCCTCCTCCCCCTCCTTCTCGTGCCCGAGCCATGAGGTCCTGGCGCTCCTCCATCCCCTCCTCCATTCCCTGTCCTTAAAGATAACTCCTCCCTGTCTCACCCCAAGGCTGGTCGAAAGGGTGGGCCAGGCGTTTCGCTTGAGATTTTCCCATGTGTGATCCTGAAGCTTCAGAATTTGCAACAGTTTCAGGGATGGAGGGCGGGCGGTGTTCAACAGATCCCTCGGTCTTGGGGCCATCTTGGGGCCACCTGGAGGCTATCCTAGGGCAAGTTTGGGCCATTTGGTTTTTCTTGGGCACTTTGAAGCTTCACCGAGGCTATCTGCAGCCGGAAGGCTTCGGGAGCAAAACGCATAGATGCTCTTCAGTTGTTTCAGCGTGTGGTTCCTCTGAGCGCGTTGCTGGATGCCTCTTCCTTCGGGCGTCCCTTGTAGGCCTCGTCACGCATCTTGGGGCATATGAGGGAGTTCTCGCTTGCGCTGGTTCGCTTGATTGACTGCATTTGGATGGTCTCGGGGTGTATCGCTTCCCTGGTTGGGCGGTCTTCGGCTGGCTCGGAGCCGCCTGAAGGCAGTACATGCCGCCGTGGAGCAACACTAGGGTGCGGCTTGTTACGGATGGTCGGGCCAGGGGAGCACGGGCTGGGGGCAGCCGTAGGAATATTGCAGAGACCGTACCGGGCATTACGGCAGCATTCTTCCAGCGTCGCAACACGCCAACAGCACGGTAGCGGATCCTCCTGCTCCCAGGAGCAGGGCGCCAAGACTTACAGCCAAGACGTTGAAGTAAGGACCGCTAAAGAAGGACCGCTTTGGGTTCGGAAAGGGGTTCGCTCTTCCGTGGTTCCTTCCATGGCTGCTCCTCCGTACGCAGGTGCTTGTGTGGCCAAACAAAGGGCTCAGTTTCTTTTTCCCCTTCCTTTTTTCAGCAGCCCGACTGTACGACGACGTCCTGTTACGGCAGGTTCGCGTCGTGCCGACCAGCGGCGACCCCACCGCGTGCGTGTAAGGTTAAACGCCGCCCGTGGCCCAGAATCGGCCCGTCGTTGAACGATCCGGCGTTCACGGAACGTCCGATCGTTCAAGTTTGGACGATCCCCGCGGTGTCAGGAACCATTGCCGGGGGTCGACACGACGCGAACCTGCCGTAATTCGGAGTCACAACAGCCTCTGGACCTCGCGACCTCTTCGGCCGTCTTCTGTGAGGCCCTGGGTCTGGGGGTCTGGCCTCTGGAGGCCAGCACTGGCGGAAAACCGTCGGCGCGGCGTTCTGACCTCCAGCGGTCTGGTTGGCTAGTTGGCGCTGGCCAGGAGAGGTCGGAGGCTGTTGGGGAGAGCGAGCGAGGGGGGGAAGCGAGAAGGAGGCTTTCTCGGAAGGCGGCGGGACTTCTCCGAAGCCTTCGCACCTTCTGAGAAGTTTCCTCTTCGGAAAAGGCTCAGAGAACTTCTCAGACGGCCGGGGCACTCCGAGCCTTCTGAGAAGGCCCGCCCCTGCTCCCCCCCCCCCCGGCTCGCCGCCGATTTGTTTTGGGAGGGGGGAGGGGGGCCCATCTGCCCCAGGCGAGGTGGAAGGACGTGCGGCATGTGCGGCAGGAGGCGTCCAGCCCCGGGAGGAGTCCCCCGCGCAGGACCGGGCGCGGGCCTCCCCGCGGGAAGCGCCGTGGCGCAAGCCAAGGGAGGAGGAGGAGGAGGAGGAGGAGGAGGAGGAGGAGGAGGAGGAGGAGGAGGAGGAGGAGGAGGAGGAGGAGGAGGAGGAGGAGGAGGAGGAGGAGGAGGAGGAGGAGGAGGAGGAGGAGGAGGAGCGGCGGCTGTCTCGTTGTCTTGTGCTGTCGCCCTTGCTGTCCGCGTTCGCTGCGTTCGCGTTCGTGTGGCTCCGCTTCTCTCCCTCCTCCCTGCTGGCTGCCGCCCAGGCGACCTCGCGATGGCTCCTTCCTGGCGTTGGGCCCCTCCCCTCGGCTGCCTCCCCAGGGGACCCCCCCCGGGATCACCCCTGGGGACCACCCTCCTAGGACCACCCCTGGGACCACCCCCCGGGACCACCCCCCAGGACCACCCCCCGGCTGGGATCACCCCCGCGGGACCCCCCTGGACCCCCCCTCCGCCCCGGGAAGGGATCCAAGGGAAGGGCTTCGCCTTCACCTCCATGTGAACGATGTAATGTGGCGTATTGGCTGGAGTGGATAGCTTCGCCTCCACCTCCACGTCAACGGTAGGTGGCGTAGTGGCTGGAGTGGATTGCTGCAAGAGGGATGGCGGCGACCGCACGGGCGAAAGCGTCTTACACACGCCGACAGGGTCGGTGGATTTTCGTTTCCGGGTTCGCGGGTCGATCATATTTGTTCGTCTTGGGATCCCCAGAGGCCCAAATTGACGAACCACAGCCCGTCAAGGCCACTTCCTGACGAGGGAGGCCTGTGCAGATCTGTCCGAAAGCCTCCGAGGAGGCGCGAGCGCCGGGTGAAGCGGCGGTGCCGCTCGCGGCGGCGGGCCCGTGGCAGCAGCGCCGACGGGTCCGTGAGCGTGAGCAGCGTCGACGTCTCCGCCGACTCGGAGGACCCTGGGCGCGGGCCTGAAGGCCCGAATGCAGGAGCAGGGAGGGAGGGAGGGAGGGAGGACGGGAGGAGGAGGAGGAGGAGGAGGAGGAGGAGGAGGAGGAGGACACTGATGTCATTGCTGCCTGGAGTCGCCCGTGCGTTGCAGGGAGGGAGGGGAAGGGAAGGAAGGGCGCCCGGAGGACCGCGACAGGAAACTGGCCGACATGCTTCGTGGCAGCAGCTCCGCGGGCGGTTCCGGCGGCAGCTGCAGCAGCGACGAGAGCAGCATGAGCTGCAGCCTGGAGGACGAGGCCAGGGGGTTCGTAGAGGGGGAGTTCTCCACCGCTAGATGCTGATACTTTCTTATTCAATCGCTTCGCTCATTCCGCCTGCCCGTATTCCTCTGGGTGCCTCTTGGGGCCGTTTAAGGGCCTCTTGGGGCCTCTTGTTCGGCCTCTTGGGGGCCTCGTGCGGCCTCCAGAGGGCCTCCTGGGCTCTCATGGGGGCCTATTGTGGCCTCTTGGGGGTCTCTTGGAAGGCTCGAATTGGTGGTTCGTGTTCCCCCTCTTGGGCCCCTCTCAGGGCCCTCGTAGCCAGAAGAACCGTTTCGTTCCTTCTTGGCCTTCGGCCCATCCCGCCATCGTGCCTAGGTGGTGGGTCAGAGGCCTCATGGATGTTGGTTGGGCTCTCGTGGTTGGCCTCTCGGGGGCCTCTGGGAGGCAGTTTTGATGCCTCTTGGGGGCCGTGTTGGTGCCTCTTGGGGGCCCCTTGGGGCCTCTTGGGGCCTCTTGGGGGCCTCTTGCAGCCTCCTGGGGGCCTCTTGGGGCTGAAGGCTGGACTTTTGGGTTCCTGGTACCCTTCTTGGGCTCCTCTTGGGGCTGTTCTGGGGCCCTCTTGGGCCGTCTTGGGCGCCTCTTGGGCTATCTTGGGGCTATCTTGGGCCGTCTTGGGGCCCTCTTGGAGGCCTCTTGGGCCGTCTTGGGGTTGTCTTGGGGGCCTCTTGGACTGTCTTGGAGCGTTGGAGAACCGAAAAGGCGAGAATGCCAAAATCTGTCAAAACCCATCGTAAAATCTACGATGTCGGCCTCTCGGGGCCCTCTTGGGGCTCTCGTGGGAGGCCTCTTGGTGGCCTCTTGGTGGGCCGTCTGGAAGTCATCGTCGGTGTCTCGGACCGATCGTTCGACGACTCGGAGCTCTCTTGGACCGTCTTGGGCGCCTCTCGGGGCCTTCATTGATCGCTCTGAGGCGCATGAAAGCCGCGCCCAGAAGGAACACCATCTCTGGCCCGACCCTGCCGGGGACCTGGCCGGGGTACCTTGCGTCCAGGGACCCCTGTAGGGGCCGCCCCCCGCGCGCGAAGTCGGAATACTGTGAAGCAGTTACCGGGGATCGTAGCACGCCTCTGGCCCGTTGGGCCGGCGAATTCCAGGAACCGTTCAGAGCGATGTTCTTGCAACCCCACCTCTGGCCCTACGGCAGATTCGTGTCGCGCCGACCCGGCGGCGACCCCGCCGCGTGAGTTCAAGGTGGAAGGTTGCCAGCGGCCTGGAATCGGCCAACATGATACGATCTGGCGACCAGAAAATTGCCGATATATCAATGTTGAAAGATCCATGCGGTGTAAGGAAGACCAACGCTGAAGTCGTCGCGACACGCACCTGCCTTGCCGTCCCTTCTGCGCCCCCCGAGAGGCGCGGGCCCGCAAGAAGGCGGAGTACGCCTGCGCACGGACGGTGGCAGCCGCGCAGGACGCCTCCTGAGCACCTCCAGTCAAGGGAGGAAGAACCACCCGGACACGACAATTGTCGTTTACTAAACGACCCTGGGCGTTTACTAAACAGCTTTGCCCTGTTGGATTCCTTCTGTGGACGCGTTTACTGAACGGCTTCGTGTGTCGGGGTGGTTATTATCGGGGTGGATTTGTTGACCCTGCCCAGGTCGCCGGTCGCCTGGAGGTTTGGCATCGCTCGGACGTGTGCGTTTTGCTGCGGCGAGGGCCATCGAGGAGAATCGTGGATCATCTCGCGAGAGACGCGCGATAGGGGGGGATTTTTTGCCCTCTAACTATTTTGTTTCGGCGAGGACCATCAGGGATAATCGTGGATTATCTCGCGAAAGGCGCACGAGAAAGGCGCGCCAAAGGCACGGGGGGTGGACGTCCGAGCGATGGCAGGGAGGGGGGGCGCGGAGCGCAGAGAGACAACTCGGGGCTGGACCTGAACGCTGCTTTGCTGGACTTCGGCTGTGCTTCGGCAGGGAGGTACAGGGAAGCAAGTAGAGCAAAACGACCAGCAAGACGAAGACAAAACGAAAAACAACGTTTAGGTCCAGCCCTGGGACAACTGTCGGATTGGGAGGAGGGGGCTGGGAACAACGATCACAGCATCAATGTTACCGTATATGTTGAAGGTGCGTATTTCGCAGTCGTACCCCGTATCTTTTACAGCCCCTCCCTCACAGCACGATGATTGTTCCCCACATCCTGAGTGGGGTTCTTGTTTCCCCAGAACACCCTCTCCTTCCCACCTTCCCACCTTCCCACCTCCCGTTCCCTTTTCCATACCATCCGTACAATACCATACCATACCTACCACATCAGAGCTACCATACCATACCTTCCATACCACACCATGCCATATCTGCCATACAATACCATACCTTCCACACCATACTATACCTTCCCACACCTCCAGGGAGGCCCCGCCTGAGCGAGCAGGGTATTCGAATACCATACTAGTTATGAGGTTTCGTGCCCCTCCCACACCTCCAGGGAGGCCCCGCCTGAGCGAGCAGGGTATTCGAATACCATTTTACCAGGTTTCGTGCCCCTCCCACCCCTCCAGGGAGGCCCCGCCTGAGCGAGCAGGGTATCCGAATACCATACTATTTATCAGGTTTCGTGCCCCTCCCACCCCTCCAGGGAGACCCCGCGTGAGCGAGCATGGTATACGATGACCATACTATTTATCAGGTGTCGTGCCTCTCCACCCCTCCAGGGGGGCCCCGCGTGAGCGAGATACCATATTCTTTATCAGGTTTCGTGCACCTCCCACCCCTCCAGGGAGGCCCCGCCTGAGCGAGCAGGGTATTCGAATACCATACTATTTATCAGGTTTCGCGCCCCTCCCACCCCTCCAAGGAGGCTCCGCCTGAGCGAGCAGGGTATTCGAATACCATACTATTTATCAGATTTCGTGCCCCTCCCACCCCTCCAGGGAGGCACCGCCTGAGCGAGCAGGGTATTCGAATACCATACTGTTTATCAGGTTTCGTGCCCCTCCCACCCCTCCAGGGGGGCCCCGCCTGAGCGAGCAGGGTATTCGAAAACATGATTATTTATTTCAGGTTTCGTGCACCTCCCTCCCCTCCAGGGAGGCCCAGCCTGAGCGAGCAGGGTATTTGAACACCATAGTGTTTATCAGACTTCGTGCCCCTCCCACCCCTCCAGGGAGGCCCCGCTTGAGCGAGCAGGGTATTCCAATCCCATACTATTTATCAGGCTTCGTGCCCCTCCAACCCCTCCAAGGAGGCCCCGCGTGAGCGCGCAGGGTATTCGAATACCATACTATTTATCAGGTTTCGTGCCCTCTCCTGCTCCTCTTCGCCCACCTTCATGTTGTCCTCCTCCTCCTCCTCCTCCTCCTCCGCAGGCCCCGCCTGGAGTGCCTGGGCACGACGGCCGCAAGGTCATCGGACATACCGCGACGCGACACCATTGTTGACCCTTCTACTACCCCCAACCAGCACATCCAGAAACGATGCTCTTGGGAGCTAATGAGGAAAGGAGGGCGACATTCTAGATGACAGTGTGACCCACGGGAGGGCGCCGGGAGATCTCCAGGTGCATGACAGAGTCTTCGAATGCTTCCCGCGGCAATCCTTGACACCTCCGCACGAGGCACGCGGGGACAGGGCGATATCGAAGACACCGAGGAGGTGGAGGAACGGGAGGAGGAGGGGGAGGAGAACGAAGAGGACAAAAAAGAGGGAAACTAGAAAAACGAGGAAGAGGAGGAGGAGGAGGCGGAGGACGAGGAGGAGGAGGAGAACGAGGGGGAGGATGAGGAGAAGGAGGAGGAGAACGAGGACAAAGAAGACGAGGAGCAAAAGAGTGATGATGATGGGGGAGGCGCACAACGACGAAGAGGAGACAGGAGGAGGAGGAGGAGGAGGATGATAGAAGAAGATGGAGAAGGCGAGGGCGGGTGGCAGACAAGAAGCAATGTAACCCCGTAGCATCCTTATGTGGGGAACCCCGTTCGCATAATTTTTCTCCGGGAAGAGAGCTCGCGCTTTTCGCGCTTCGCGCCCTGGGCCCCCAGGACTTGCTCTTTTGTCATGGGGTCTGGGGCGGGCTTGAGAGCGCGGAGAGCGGCGCGCCTCGCGCATCGCGGAGCACTTGGTGGCCTGCTCCCTCGTCGGTTTGCTGTGCGTCAGCTTCACGTGGTCGTCTCGAAGAAGAAACGACGGCATGGACATGAACTTCGACGCTCCGCTCGGGTTTCCAGGATCCGCGCTGGAGCCCCCTGGCGGCGCCTCCGGCGCCGCCCCTGGTGCGCTCCGCGCGACAGGGAGGGTGGTTCAGCGCAAACCTAAGACATCCGCGCGGAGCATCGAACGTTTTTAGTTTTGCAGTTTGTGCTTCCTGTGCCGTCGCAGTCGCTGTGCGCTGTCCTCTCGCTCTCCCCTGCAGGCCGCCCAGATGGGAGCAGAGCATGCCGCGTCGCCGATGCATGGGCGATGCGGAGCCCGATCTTCTTCATTCCCGCGTCGTTGGGTCTGTCGCCCATGCATCGGCGATGAGGTACAGTTCTCTGCAGGTCGGAAAAGGGGTGTGGCAGAAAGGGGTGTGTTGCCAATGCTGAATCTGGCGATGTAAACGATCGTAGACTAACATTTCCATTTCCACGATTGGGACCACACCCCTTTATGCCGCACCCCGTTCCTACCTCCAGAAGTTCCTCCTACCCCGAATGCTCCGTCACCGTTGTGGCGGCGCCCACGTGCGTCTTCCTCTCGCTCGCTCTCGGCCTTGCCCCGCGCACCGCTCAGGAAGACGAGCAGCACAACAACAAAGAGGAGGAGGCGAAGGCCATGAAGGCCGCGGGCGAGCAGGCCCCTGCCGCTGCCGCCGCCCCCGCTGATGCTACTGCTGCTGCACCTCCTCCTGCTCCCCCCCCCCTTTCGGCTCCTTCTCCCCCTACTCACACCCCCTCCCACTGCTGTTCCTCTTCCAACTCCAGATTCTCATCCGCCTCCGATTCGTCCTCCTTCTCCTTCATTTCTGGCCATAGCAGCGAGAAACCGCGGCTTCGATGCCTTCCCGAGGCAGCGACCTTGTTCTGCATTCCTTGTCATCCCACATCATCCTCACCCTCACCATCGCTATCCTCATCCCCACCCTCTGCACTCTGCATCATCAAATTCCGCACCCGCTTCCACCCGTGGTCCTCCTTCTCCTCGTTTCCTTCCCACTTGTCCTCCTCCTCTTCCTCCTCCTCTTCCTCCTCCTTCTGCTCGTCTTCCTTCGTCGTCTGGGCAGGTGGCCCGGGTCATCACGGTGGAGGACAAGCTTATGAAGGACAAGTTGAAGGAGTACGAGGAGATGCTCAATTCCGAGAAGATGGCGAGGATAGCCGAGGCGACCAAGGTAGCGGAGACCGAAGCAAAGGACCGGATCAAGAAGATGCAGGACGGGGAGCCGACGAACGCATGCCCACCCGACCCCCACGTCGGACTCGCAGGACGAGTGGGAGCAGGATCAGTTGTGTGGAGAGGGGGGCGGCGAGGAGGGGCGGGCACGGAAGCAGAGTGGAAGGACACGTGAAGGGAAGGGGGAAGGGCGCACCCGACCCGGGGGGGGGGGGGCTTGGAAGATGCTGATGGGGAGGGAGGGGGGCTGTGCGGGGGGAAAGGCCCCACGCCCTCAGGACGAGGCCGCCGAGATCCGTGCCGAGAAGGTACGGAGAGCCGAGGCCCACCTCGAGGAGACGCTGCGGCTGCAGAAGGGCGAGCGAGAGGCCGCCAGGGCCAAGAAGCAGAAGTCGAAGGAGGAGAAGGCCAAGGCCAAGGGGGAGAAGGGCGCGAAGGCCAAGAAGCAGAGGAGGGCGAAGAAGGCCGCCAGGTGCAGCGAGTCCGACAGCCCCCGGCGCGAGAAGCGCCGCCGGCGAAAGGTCCGCAGGGTCGTGCGCGAGCGCCCCAGGCGGCGCTCGAGGTCCCGCGACGGCGCGGGCAGCCCCAGCGGCAGCAGGGGCCGCTCGCTGGCCCACCGGGAGAGCGCGGAGCTGCTGGCCTTCAGGCCGCCCGGGGGACGCGTGGCCCCGAAGCCCCCCCCCCGGGTTCGGAGCCTCCTCGAGGTGTTCGCCTCGTGCCAGGATGTCAGGAGACACTATCCCCCCCCCCCCACCCCACGATTTCTGAGGGGGGGGTTGGTCCTCGAAGCGCCCCCCGGTCCGAATCCTCTCGAGGTGCCTGCCTCGTGTCAGTCGGCGGCGAGCGAGGGGGGGAAGTGAGAAGGAGGGGGCCTTCTCAGATGGTTCGGAAGTCCCCCGGCCTTCTGAGAAGTTTTCTGAGCCTTCCCCGAAGACACAACAAAATCTTCTCAGATGGCGCGAGGGCTTCTCAGAAGCCCTGCCGCCTTCTGGGAAGGCCTTCTCCTTCTCACTTCCCCCTCGCTCGCCGCCGAGTCAGGATGTCAGGGGCAACGTTGGGGGGGGGGATGGGCCCAGGGGGGGCCTGATGGCCCCCCCCGCCCTGGAACGTCGGGCTTCGCAAGCGAGGGTCAATCACTAGCCCATCGGCGATCTACCGGCGATGCGTCGCCGATTCCAGGCCACGTCCACCCCCCCGACCCGGTCACCCGCTATCGTTCCTCCTCAAATCAAATCCTCAGTGTCTTCTGGCTTCTCGCACCGCCTGGTGCGCGTCGGGGCGTCCCCGCGGCGCCCTCCCCCGCAACGTCTCGAAGGCTCGACGGTGCCCCCAGGGTGCCCCGCCGCCCCCCCCCCCTCTCTTCGGGCCTTCGCTCGCGGGGGGGGGACAGCCTCTTGGCCTCCCAGGGGGCATCACGGTGACCTTGAGACCGGGGTCGATGCAAACGGGGGCCCGTCAGAGCGCCGGATTCTTGCAGCATCCTGCAGAGCCAGGGGTGCACTGACCCGGTGTAGGGCGCAGGATCTTGCAAGGTCGTGCGGGATCTTGCAGGATCCTGTAAGGCCTGACTGACCCTGGATTGGATTGATCCGGGTCAGTAGATTCACGGGGGGGAAAACCACCAGACCCGACAATTGGCGTTTACTGAACGGCCCTGGGCGTTTACTGAACAGCCCTGCCCTGTTCGGTTCCTTCCGTGGGTTCCCTTACTACACGGCTTCGCGTGTCGGGGTGCTCATTATGGGGGTGGATTTTCTGCCCTCGAAAGATGCCCGAGTGCGTCGGAGGACCTCGGAGAACCTCGGGGGCCCTCCGGGGGGCCTCGAGGGGGCCTCGAGGGGCCGCCTCGGGAGGCCTCGGGGAGGCATCGGGGGGGCCTCCAGTTGCTATGTCCCGCTGGCACCAGTTACAGTTGGGGCCGCCCCCTGCTGCTGCCGTTGCTCGCGTTGGTATCGTATTCTTCTTCTTCTCGTTATCATTGTGATAGTTATTAGTATTGCTCCTCGTCCTCGTCCTCCTCCTCGTCCTCCTACTAACGACTACTACTACTACTACTACTACTACTACTACTACTACTACTACTACTACTACTACTACTACTACTACTACTACTACTACTACTACTACTACTACTACTACTACTACTACTACTACTACTACTACTACTACTACTACTACTACTACTACTACTACTACTACTACTACTACTACTACTACTACTACTACTACTACTACTACTACTACTACTACTACTACTACTACTACTACTACTACTACTACTACTACTACTACTACTACTACTACTACTACTACTACTATACTACTACTACTACTACTACTACTACTACTACTACTACTACTACTACTACTACTACTACTACTACTACTACTACTACTACTACTACTACTACTACTACTACTACTACTACTACTACTACTACTACTACTACTACTACTACTACTACTACTACTACTACTACTACTACTACTACTACTACAGTACTACTACTACTGCTACTACTACTACTACTACTACCACCACTACTACTACTACTAGTACTAATAATAATAATAAGATTGCTCATACTACCACCTACTACTACTACTAACTACTACTACCACTACTGCTACTACTTTTACTACCACTACTACTACTACTGCTGCTACTACTACTACTACTACTTCTTCTTCTACTACTACTATTACTACTACCACTACTGCTGCTGCTGCTGCTGCTGCTACTACTACTACTGCTACAACTGCTACGACTACTATTGCTACTGCTACTACTACTACTACTACTACTACTACGACTACTACTACTACTACGACTACTACTACTACTACTACTACTACTACTACTACTACTACTACTACTACTACTACTACTACTACTACTACTACTACTACTACGACTACTACTACTACTACTACTACTACTACTACTACTACTACTACTACTACTACTACTGCGACTACTGCGACTACGACTACGACTTCGACTATTACTACTACGACGACGACGACGACGACTACTACTACTGTTCCTACCACTACTACTACTACGACTACTACTACTACTACGACTACTACTACTACTACTACTACTACTCCTACTTCTACTACTACTTCTACTTCTTCTACTACTACTACTACTACTACTACTACTGCTGCTGCTGCTGCTGCTGCTACTACTACTACTACTACAACTTCTTCGTACTCTTCTTCTTCTTCGTATTACGACTACTACTACTACTACTACTACTACTACTACGACTACTACGACTACTACTACTACTACTACTACTACTACTACTACTACTACTACTACTACTACTACTACTACTACTACTACTACTACTACTACTACTACTACTACTACTACTACTACTACTACTACTACTACTACTACTACTACTACTACTACTACTACTACTACTACTACTACTACTACTACTACTACTACTACTACTACTACTACTACTACTACTACTACTACTACTACTACTACTACTACTACTACTACTACTACTACTACTACTACGACTACTACTACTACTACTACTACTACTACTACTCGGCTGCCGCCTCCTTATCCTCCCTCTGCTTCTCCGCCTGTCCGTGTCGCCGGTGGATGTTTCGGATCTTGCTTCGTTCGATTACGTGTCTCCCTCGACGCCGACCACCTGCCCTCATACCGTTACCTTGCTTCCGCGCAAGGCAGGCCCAGAAGCGACGAGGACAAGTTCGGTCAACACACACACACACTCTGAATCACGTTGTAAGCGCTGCGCGGTTGAGCCGCTTGAGTGCTTCTCGCAGGCGGATTCCTTCAACGTTTGAGTCGGCGGCGAGCGAGGGGGGGAAGTGAGAAGGAGAAGGCCATCTCAGGAGGCGGCGGGACTTCTCAGAAGCCCTCGCGCCTTCTGAGAAGTTTTCTCTGTCTTCTGGGAAGGCTTAGAAAACTTTTCAGAAGGCTGGGGGACTTCCGAGCCTTCTGAGAAGACCCTCCCCTTCGCGCTTCCCCCCCGCGCTCGCCGCCGATTGAGAGGAGGGAGTCCGACTGGATTCGCATGCTCCGCTTGCAACGCAAACGATACCTGATGGCATTGAAATATCGCTAACGCTGCAATGCGGAGGTTTGGGAGGCGGGGGGGCGGCCCTCCGGGGAAGCCGCCGCTTTCATTCGAAGCTACGGCGGTGGCCTCGTGGATGAGGAGCGCTCAGAACTTCTGAGCAGGCTGTGGCGGGAGATCTCCGTGACGCTCCACACGGGGAACGCCGAGATGCTCGTCAGCGCACTGGGCCAGTGACCTGGCGTCTACAACGGCCGCAGCGAGCACGGCCACCACCCGTTCGACTAGCACTACAGTCCCTCCAAGCAGCGCCAGCAGCATGACCACCACACACCCCAGCACGACCACCATCACGACAATGACATCCACCGCCTCCGACTACCACCGCGACTAGCACGGCCCCCCCGACAACGTTTCCACCTATCACTTTGACGATTCCCGCGCACTCGCCAGCACTACCACCACAACCACCACGACCACCACGACCGCCAACACGCCCACCATATTAGGCTCGACCACCAGCATGACCACCACGATCACCACGGCCCCTTCGACCGCCAATTCGCCCTCTTCTCCTGCCCCCCGCCCGCCTGCCCCCGCCCCCTCCCCCGCCCTCCCTTCCTCCCGCCGGGCCGCCCCTGCAGCTGCGCTGGCTTTTGGCCTCTCCCCCGGCTCCTCCTCCTGCTGCTCGTTTTCCTCCTTGCGTTTAGCTGCGTGTGGACACGGACAAAGCTCAGGACAGCCCCCTGAGGGCCAGCGGGTCCGCCACGTCCGCGGCTGGCACTGGACACGACGACGACGACGACGATGGCGCATACGCCCCCTCCAGCCCCGCGCCAGGGAGCGCTACCCGATGGACGAGCGGGCTTGGGGCGCGCTGTGCGTCTCGGGGGAGGACCTCCAGAGGCGCGGGGCGAGCAGACAGATGCACCTCGAGGGGGAGGGACGGTGTGTGGACAAAAAGTGTCCACACCCATCGCGGCGAGCCACATGTACATTGCAATTGCTAATGCCATCGTGCCTGATTGTCTTCACGCCGTCGGCGTGGACAATTTTTGTCCAGGCACCGGAGGGGGGAGGACCGCAAAGCACCCGCACCGGGTGCCGGCGTCGGTCCGTCCCCGGCGTCGGGTGCCGGTGTCGGGTGGTTTCGCGTCTCTGTTTCGAGCAGGGGGGAGGTTCACCAGTGATTTCGGAAGGCATTTGGTCGTTTATTTATGCTTTCGGCGAATATCCCCAGTCCTCTGGATTTTGAACTGATCGGATGTTTTCGGAGTGGAGGAGGATAGACAAGGATGAGGAGCGAAGAGGACAAGGTGGAGGATGCTGGGAGGCGGCGGCGGATGAGGAAGATCAGGAGGTTGAAGTTTTCGATCGATTCCAGACAGTTTTCTGTCGTGTTCGGCATTTGTCGGTGATCTTCGGTGGTTTCTGATGGTTGTCATTTCGTTTCGGAGGTCTCCCAATTTTTGAAAGAGTTTTCTGACGGGAGGAGGAGAAGGTAGCAGAGGGGAGGACGAGGAGGGAGGATGACTAGACTTGAGAGTTCTTGGCCACAGCTCGGGAGAACGTCTCAGGCGATAAGGAGCCACCCCTCAGCATTTCAAGTCTCCTCCGCGTATGTAGCGTATAAGCGAATGTTTTCGGTGCAAGTGGGAAGGCAACATATTGAAATCGGATCGTCATCTGTGTACCTACCTATTGGAGGATGTGGCATACGACTCGTGTGCCCTTCGGTGGTGTTGGGGCAACGTTATAGTAATAGCCCACTATCCATCTGGGTAGCTGGAGGCATTCCGAATTCAATGGCCAGAGATCTGCGGATAGACCACGAGAAATTGCCGGTAATCGGTGCCGACATGCTTGGTGGTCCGATGAGAATGAGTTTGAGAAGGATTGCCAATCGGTGAATGAAGGATGAGTGCGGAGGAAGAGATTTTGCGATGATGGTAATGATGAGGCGAGAGAAGGCAGAGGGGGATTAACTGAACAGGAGGTCGGAGGGCATGTCGGCAGACGTGCCTCCGAATCATCCTCGCATCCAATTCCTCAACAAACGTAATTCGAAATCCAGTATCAAAGGACCCCAGAAAGTACACTTATCCATCTCCATTGTAGTCTTCTTCTGCGGGTCCCTCCGTTTCCGAGAATGACGCCTTGATATCCTTGCCACCCGCGAAATTTCAAGGCAAGTTCGTGTTGTGAAGAAGACACGGATTCTGCAGTTCACGAGTGCTTCTTTATATTAGGGCGAGGGGCTTCCGCTCACGCCGTTCCTTTCAAACCGCAGGCATGCTGCCTGGGGTCGGGGGACAGGCAGACGCCACCGGGCTTACCTTCTTCCTCCTCAATGGGCCCAAGTGCTCTAAGCCTCGCGCCTCTTCGCAGTAAGTAGTGCAGCGCGCCTATGTGCTAACGCGGATCTTTAAGGCTCCCCTCGGGCTGATGGGTCTTTCAAGCTTGCCCGAGGAGCGCGTTAAAGCCACCAGCCACAGTTGTCGTGCTCATTGGCCTCGCCAGTCAGACGGGTGAGCCAGAGGAGGAGACAGCAGCTGCCCGGGTCTTGCCTCGTCTTGTCCTCTGGCCGAGGGGAGGCCCAGCGGGGGGGGGGGGGGGGGCTGCGGCCACGGGGGGGCCCAGCGTCCGGGGGGGGCGCTTGGAGCCCGGCCACGGGGCCCGCTGCACCGCGCCCCCCCCCCCTCTCCTGGGGGCGCCCAGCTCCCGCCGCCGGGGTGCCCAGCGGTGGCTCCAGTTTGGGCCACGCAGGGACGCACGGTTTGAGCAGACATCGGCGCACGCGGTGAGCCTTCGGATTCTCTTTCGCGCGATGAGTGCGGGCGGGCGGGGGGGGATTCCCTTCATCCGCGTCTGCGGAGATTGTGGTACGCGTGCAGCAGAAGCTCAGGTTTGCAAGTTGATTTTGAGCTCCATATGTGCATGCGACATGCCCTCATGTTTTGAACACAGTGCGAGTTTCTTCTCGCTCGACAAATCCGCCTTGACACTCAGTGTTCTGTTCGCCCCACACTTTCGCCTGTCAATGGGGAAATGGGGCACCTCTTTTAGCTTGCCTGTCCACCCTCTCTCCTGCACTTCCAAGGGAGCTGGCCCAACGCGCAGGCCCCTGCACATGTGTGTGGTCCTGCGTGCGGGGCCAGCCCAGCATTTGCCTAGGGATTGTGCCATGGCCTTGACTGCAAGGCAGCTGATGTCCCAGTTCAAGCCGCGCAGCGAGGGGGACTCTGACTACTCCGCGCTCATCTCGACCTTCTTGCGGTCCCTGCTGCTCCGGAAGCAGCAGTCGCGCCCCGCAGCGCACGAGCGGCCGCGCGGCCATGGGGGCGAGTTCTCCGGCCGGGTGGCCCGCGCGGCCATAGAGGACGCCTCCGAAGTCCTCGTCCTCGTCTCCGTCGGCGGGGGGAGGGGAGATACATTGGGGGTTGAAGAAGCTGCACCTTTCGTACCCTAACGGGGCACCCCGGGGCCCAAAAGGGGCATGAACAGTGCACGTGCCCCCCCCCCCCACACACTTATCACCCACCCATGAAGCAATGCCCAACGTCGTGGTCTTTGCCGTCCCACCCACCCCCCAATGCCTTGCAGGACGCGGGGCGCGGCCGCAGGGACGACTCGCGAAGCCGCAGCCGCAGCGGGAGCCGCGACAGGGGAAGCAGGCGGACGAACAGCGGGCTCGCTGCCTTCCGGGACAGGTACCCCATGGACGATCGCGCGTTCGACAACTTGAAGGCAGGCGGGAGCAGGAGGAGGAGGAGGAGGAGGATGAGAAGGAACAGGAGAAGGGACAGGAGAGGGAACAAGATGAGAAGGAGACACGACCAAATCGAATCCGAGCGCGCCGAGACAGGAAAACGGGAATATATAGATGGGTGGAAAAGGCGATTACGCACGACTCGACGATTAAAGAGGATACACACGCGAGCCAATTACCGAAGACGAATCCACAAGCAGGCATCGTCAGAAGTGTGGAAATGACGTGGGTTGCCCCTCCACGCCCCCGGGATGGGATCTTTACCGACCTCGAGGGACTTCGAATACACCGCGTCCTTGCTGGATGCAATGCCCGAGTACTGCAATGCCCGAGTACTCGCCCCACAGGCACGAACGCGCGGCCGTCGGCTGGGCCCAAGCGCCACAGCGACGGCAGAATGCAAGTGTGCCTCCAGCCACAAGGATACGGTGGGGGGCTTTGGTTAAGGAATGCGCCCAGGAGGCTGCAGACCCTGGAGGATTCCTTAGCTGATGAGGGGGGCGGTGATATCCATGGCCACGCTTCGATTGGAGTTCACCGGCCTCCAGACCCAGGATTCCTTATCTAAGAGTTCCTTTTCCAATGCCCCCAGCGTCCGTAGCCTTTTTGGCTCAAGGCCATGGAGCGCCCGACGACCGCGAGTCGTCCGCGGCGTTCTGAGCGCGAGGGTCTCCTCGCTTTGGGTCAAGCGACTAATGTGTTGACTGAGGGCACTGGTCCGAGCGGCGGCGGGCCCGTGAGATGGCGCCTCCCGCGGCTCCTGGCGGCGCTGCTGGTGCCCGCGGCGGCCTCCGCGGCGACGGTGCATACTGGATCTGCGCCAGCCGTGCGTGCAAGCAGTGGAACTACTGCTTTCGCAGCACGTGCATCGGCTGTCAGGCCAAGGCGCCGCCCTGGGCCGTGCGCCACGCAGCCGCCCAGCCGGTGGTGGACGAGCAGGGCTGGATGCGGCCTGGCAAGGGCAAGAAGGGGCGATGCAAGGCCCGCGCGGCGGCCGCGGCGGCTGCAGCCCCAGGCAACGGCTCGGGCGCTGGCTTCGCCGAGAGCTGGCGGCTCAGGCGGGGGCGCGGTGTCGGGCGCCAGCGGGCGCCTGGGGCGCTGCAGCGCGACATCGAGTACCTCGAGGGCTTCCCCAGCGTGGGCGGAGGCCATGCTGGGCTGGTGGAGGAGCAGCTGGCGGCCCTCCGAGCTCAGCGCGACGAGCTGGCCGCGTCCATGGCCGCGGACAAGGAGGCAGGGTTCTCGCGAGCTGCCAAGCTCCGCCGAGAGGCCAACTCCGCCAGCAAGGCCGAGCGGAAAGCGGCGAGCGCGCGGCGGGTCTTCGAGGCGGCCAACCAGGCCGTCGGCGGCGCCGAGGCCGAGCTCCAGGCGGCGCAGGAGAAGCTGGCGCTGGCAGAGGAGCAGGGGCAGGCGGCGAAGGAGCGGCTCGCCAACCTGGAGGCGGCGGCTGCGGAGGCTAGGGATAGCCAGGAGCGCCACCAGGTGTCGGGCGCCGACCTCGCGGCCGTGCGTGGGCTGTTGGTGCAGCTGCGCACGCTGTCGACGGCTCAGACGGCGGGCAACTTCTCCAGCGCCTGGGAGGCCACGATGCGGCAGATGGCGGCGGTCGAGGCCATGCTCCCGCTGGCGCACGCGGTGCCAGCGCCGTCTCCGCGAGAACGCTGGGGTGACGGCCACTTGCCGATCGACGGCTGGATCCGCTGGCCACGGTCGCCCCCGTCCCCGTGGCGGAGGCGGCCAGCCGGCGGGTGCTCTAGCGCGGCGGAGGGCTCGGGGCTCGCGGCGAGCGCGGCCAGGCCCGAGAAGCATGCGGTGCGCCAACTTTCGCTGGCGGAGCTCGCCCCGAGGGCGCGGGCCGCCGCCGCCAGCATTGTCACGCTGAACGGATCGACGCGGGCCCAAGCCCAGACGGAGCTGGAGCAGCTGCGCGGCGCTGGAGCCTCGGATGACTTGTACTTGATTCAGGAGAGCAGGTTTCACTCAGGCCGTACGGCGGATACCGCCAGAGGGTGGTGCCATCGCAACGGCCTCCAGGCGGCTCTCGGCCTTTGCAGGTGCACAGGAAACACGGCCCAGGAGGTGTCATCCGGAGTAGCCATCCTGACCGGCCAGTTCCGCGGGGCGGCGCCCACTGAGCAGGACTGGGGCGACTTCGGCCCCAGGGTGCTGTCGCGACGCGCTGCCTTCGGCGACCTGGTGCTCGTGGCGGCCAGCATCTACCTGGGGCACTCTTCCCGCCTGTCGGGCCTCAACGTCGAGCTGCTCGGCCGCCTGCAGGGGTTCCTCAATTGCTTGACGGAGCCGTTCGTGGTGGGCGGCGACTGGAACATGGAGCCGCATGAGCTAGCTGGATCCGGGTGGCCCCGGTCGGTTGGCGGGGCGATTCCGGGGGCCGAGCACGCGACCTGAATGGCGAAGAAATGCGACTTCTTCGTGGTCTCGTCGGCGCTGGCGGCCCTGGAGCCCCGCGTGGTGGCCATTCGCACATCCACGCTGCGCCCGCGCGTGCCCGTGCGCTTGTCCTTCGCCCGCCTCGGCTCGCAGGCGCAGGTTTGGGTTCCTCAGTCGCCTCGGCGCTTCGACCTGGAGCGGGTCGGGGCCCCCGCCCTTGAGGCCGAGGCGGATCAGACTGCCGAGGGCCTCTGCTGGACGGCGCCGACGAAAGACGACCAGGGCCTGCCAGAGGCGGCGGTGAAGGAGTTCTACGAGCAGGCGGAGCAGCACCTGGTCGACCTCCTTGACTTGGGAGCTGATGCCGACCAGTATCGCGGGCGAGCCCGCGGGGTGCGGAGGGTCAGGAAGTCTCTGAATGACCTGCGGCGCTCCGAGACCACGCGCAAGGTCTGCCCGCTGACTCGGCACTGGATCTCGCTGGGTCGGCTGGCAAGGCAGATGGCAGGGGCCGCGGCGCAGCTGTCGCCTGGCGTGGGGCACGCAGCCCACATGCGCCACCTGGGGGCGGCGGCCGTCTCGCTGGCGCCGCACTTCACCCAGCATGGCTGCAACATGTTCACGGCTTCAAGCATGCAGCTAATGTTGGGCGAAGTCAAGGCGTCGTCGAGCGCTGGCAGCTTCCTCCTCGATGCCATAGAGGCTGCCACTGCCAGCCACGTCCTTGCGGACGCTGCTGCTGCCCGCGTCCGCTGGCGCGACTTCGCGGGCGACGCCTTGGCAGCTGGCGGGCGCATTGCCCACGCGGTCAGCAAGCCACCTGCCGGGGAAACCTTCGCGGTGACGTCTGCAGCGGGGCCCGAAATCCCACCTGTGCCGCTGGCGGGGCAGGCAGCGCTGGACCAGACCGTGCAGGGGTGGAAGCGGCCCTGGATAGACGGGCGAGGCGCGAACGAGCCTGCTGGTGGAGGAGGCAGCGTGCCGATCCCGCCCGCCCAGTGGCAGACCATCATGGATCCCCCTGACATCGCGCCCGAGGAGGTGCTGGCCGCTGCCGAGTTCCTTCCCCGAAAGGATTGCGCTGCTGCTGCTGCTGCTGCTGCTGCTAGGCCGCCCGTTCGCCGAGCGGGTAGCAGAGGTTCTCGCGGCGTGGGGGCGCGACCCCAAGCCAACGGGCCTCTTCGCCACTCTGACCGTCTTCCTGGGCAAGCCCGGCGGCGGCCGTCGCCCGATCGGTCCGATGGCCTTCTGGATGTGGATCTGGGGCCGCATCCACGGAAGTATTGTGCGAAGTGAAGGCCGAGCACCAGCTGCCAGAGATCTGGGGCAGCCATCGGACACCAGCTGTGACAGGGCTGCGTACCTCCACAACCTGTATCTCGGCCTGGCGCGAGCCCGAGGGTTCGACGGCGCCTCGGTTTACTTCGACATCAACGCGTTCTACGAGTGGATCGACCACGAGCTGCTGCGGGACGCCGCCCCGGCGCAAGGCTTCAGCGCCGGCCTGGTCAAAGCCTTGTGCGCGGCCAATGCGGGGCCGAGGCGCGCTACCGTGGGCGGCGCGGTCAGCGAGGAGATCTGCGCTGCTGGTTCGGCGATCGCTGGGTGCTTTTGCGCCGCGACCCTCTCGCGGCTCATGCTGCGCGACTTGCTGCTTCGCGGGCGCGCGCTCCTGCAGGTCGGCAGAGTGGTCAACGTGATCGACGAGGTGGCGGGCCATGGCATAGGCTCGAGAGGCGTCCTGGTTCGCCAGATCACCCAGCTCGCGGAAGGGATCGTCCAGATGCTGTCAGACAAGCGGCTCCCCATCAACTGGGCCAAGACGAAGGTGCTGGTGTCCTCCGCTGAGCTGCAGAGGGACTTGCTGGCGCAGTCGCGCTGGCCTCTGCCGGCGGCCGCCTTCGCGTCAGGCCACCGCGACCTGGGAGGCGATGCTACTGCTGGAGGCCACCGCCGCGTGACGACGCTGGTGGCGCGGGAACTGGCCGCCCTGCGCCAGGCCTCCCGCCTGGCGCGCATCTTCGGTCCTGGCCTGCGGCAGCCCCGCGCGATGCGAGCGGGGCGCCGACGGCCAAGGCCCTCCTGGGGATCAGCCACCTCATGAGCGCCCCCTGGCAGGATGCGCGCCCTGCGTGCGGCGGCGGCCAAGAGCGCTGGCAGGCTGCCCCCTGGAGCGGCGCTGAGCTATATGTGCAACAGCGCGCCCCGCGCGGCTGGCGGCAGGACCCGCTGGCGATTGCCGCTGGCACGGCAGCCCAGGCCTTCTGCAGCGCCACCTGGGCCAAGCGGGCCCGGCCTGCTGCGGTTCAGGCTTGCCTGCAGAATTCGGAGCGGCTCATTGCCAAAGGCCCTGGGCTGCGGTGCGGGGCCCGATGGCGGCGCTGGCGCTCGCCCTTCAGCGCAAAGGTTGGCAGCTGACCGCAGGGGGCGCCCGCCTACAGGACGAGCGAGGATGCGAGTTCGACGTCGCCTCCTACCCCCCCTTCTTCCTGGCGGAGCGGGCGCGCGAGGCGACGCGCGTGGCTGCAGCTCTTGAGGAGGCTGGAGCCCGCCCTGGGTCTCTCTGGCCCATCAATGTGCTTCTAGGCCGCGCAGGCTCCGAGGTTTGGACAAGCCACCACAAGGGTTGCCTTCGCTGGCTGGTCTCGCTGGCGCACTGGCCCCAGGCTCGGCTGGCTAGGCACCAGGAGGGCATCGACCCTCTCTGCCTGCAGTGCCAGTAGGACGAGGGCACGATGTTCCACCGGCGCTTCGTTTGCCTCGCGCGGCAGGCATGGCGCAGGGACCGGCTGCCTCCCCGCCTCCTGGAGGCGGCCCATGTGGCCAACAGCATGGGGCCGCTCTTCGGCGAGCTGTTCGCCCAGGGCCTTTTCGTGGACGCCTCCAGCCTGGCGCAGAGGCCGCGCTGGCAACCGCAGCGGGCTTGGCGACGCATTGCCAGTCGGCGCGAGCAGGCGAGGACTACGCGGCGGCGTTGGCGCTGAAGGACTGCGTGGGCTCCTACACGATCACCGTGGACTGCATCAAGGATCTGGCGAGCCTACCGCCCCACCTCCTTGCATGCCCACCTCTGGGCTCGAGTGGGCGACGCAGTGGAGGGGGCATCGGCCAAGCACATCCCTGCCCGCGCCTCAGAGGCAGCGGTGGCCGAAGGCCAGATCACCGCCCCGGGGCGCGACGGCAACGCGATCGCCGACAATCGCGCCAAGGAAGGGGCTGCCCTTCAGGCGGCGTCGGACGACGATGTCCTGGTGCTGGAGGGCTTGCAGTCGCGGGCCCGAGAGGCCGCGCGCTTCGCCGCCGAGATGGAGGTCGCATCTCGGACAGCGGGTGCCGCGACTGCTGGCCCGTCGAGGCGCTCGACGTCCTCGACCCCGGCTTCATGGGCGACGACGCGCTGGAGATGGCCGAGGCGGAGACCAGCACTGCGCAGCGCCCTGGCGCGGCGGCGGCGGCAGGCGCGGCTGCGCTGACGGCGGCGGCTGCGGCGATCGCGGGGCCGAGCGCAGCCAGTGCCCCGCGGGGGAAGACGAAGGCGACTGGCAAGGTGGCAGCGGCTCGCACGGCTTGCCAAAAGCCCGCTGCAGCTCCGCCGCCGAGCCCGCTGGGCCAGGCCGTGGGCGACGAGACGCCGGGCGAAGTCATGTGCAGGGTCGCCCGCGGGATCCGGCACGAGGGAGAGCAGCTGGCGCAGGCGGCCCCGCCACGACCACCTGGCGAGACAGGCCGCCTCGGGCCGTGGGAGGTCCACGGGCACATGCTGATGCAGGGCCAGGTGCTCCGCATGGGCTCAGAGCCATTCCTGGTGTGCACCTCGTGTTACCTGTATGCGAGGGCGCCCAGGATGGCGCGGCATGGCCTGCGGGGCCCGTGCAAGGGCGCCGACGAGCGGGCCAAGACAGGTTCGCGGGCCCAGGCACGCAACGACCTGGGCAAGAACCTGCTGCCTGGGACCAAGGAGCCCATCGGCGCCCTTCTGACCCCGACGGCGGCCACGCGCCAGCGCTGGGCCGAGAAGCTGGGCGCCAGCGCAGGAGCGGGGGTCGCGGCGGGGGAGACCGCCAGCGAGCCTGCTGGCGCGGGCGTCGGCGCCCAGTCTGGCGGAGGGGCTGCGGCCAGCGCGGAGGCCGCGGGGCCCGCGCGGCAGGTGCCTGCGGCGGGAGCTGCCGGCGGCGCTGCAAGGCAGCGGCCAGGCGGCAGGACGCTCATCGTGTCGCCGCTCGAGAGCGTAGCCAGGTCGCACGGCTTCGCGACACTGGACGAGGCGCGGCACCACGGGCGCCTGGCTCGCGAGCGGAGGGCGGCGGCGGCGCGCGGGGACAGTGGGCCCCAGGAAGACGAGCTCTAGTCAGGGGGCTTGTTCCTGGGAGCACCGCCCGCGCCTTTGTGCATGTTATTCGAATCACGGGTGGGCCCGCCCGCCCTCGAAGAGTTTTTACCCAACAGCTTTTGCTGATAGGTTTCAGAGAGCACCTTGACGCCCCAGGGGGGTCTGGGCGGGATCCGGACAAATCCCCACAGATCCGGCAGCCCCAGGAATCCTTAGGAATCCTTGGGCATTCTTAGGAATCCATTCCCAGAACACCATTCCCAGGCCACATTTTGAACGCCCCGAGCCAGCTGTAGGCCACTTCGTGTTCTTCGTCTTCCCAGAACACCATTCCCACGCCACATGTTGAATGCCCGGAGCCAGCTGTAGGCCACCTCGTGTTCTTCGTCTTCTCAGAACACAACTCCCAGGCCACATGTTGAATGCCCAGAGCCAACTGTAGGCCACTTCGTGTTTTTCGTGGTCCCAGAACACCACTCCCAGGCAACATTTTGAATGCCCGGAGCCAGCTGTAGGCCACTTCGTGTTCTTCGTGTTCCCAGAAAACCATTCCCAGGCTACATATTGAATGCCCGGGGCCGCCAGAACACCACTCCTGTACCATATTTTGATTGTCTTCGTGTTCCCACAACACCAGTCCTGTGCTATATTTTGAATGCCCGAGCTGAGGCAGGCTGAGGCCGAGGCAGGCTGAGACCGAGGCAGGCTGAGGCTGAGGCACGCCGAGGCAGGCTGAGGCTGAGGCTGAGGCAGGAGGCTGAGGCAGGCTGAGGCTGAGGCTGAGGCTGACGCGGGCTGAGGCTGAGGCTGAGGCAGGCTCAGACTGGGGCAGGCTGAGACTGAGGCAGAGGCAGGCTGAGGCTGAGGCTGAGGCTGATGCAGGCTGAGGCCGAGAGGCTGACGCTGAGGCTGAGGCAGGCTGAGGATGAGGATGAGGCTGAGGCAAGCCGAGGCAGGCTGAGGCTGAAGCTGAGGCAGGCTGAGGCTGAGGCTGCGGCTGAGGCTGAGGCAAGCTGCGGCTGAGGCAGGCTGACTCTGAGGCTGATGCAGGCTGAGGCTGAGGCAGGCTGAGGCTGAGGCTGAGGCAGGCTGAGGCTGAGGCTGAGGCCGAGGCAGGCTGAGGCTGATGCCGAGGCAGGCTGAGGCTGAGGCTGAGGCTGATGCTGAGGCAGGCTGAGGTTGAGACAGGCTGAGGCTGAGACAGGCTGAGGCTCAGGCTGAGGCAGGCTGAGGCTGAGGCCGAGACAGGCTCAGGCCGAGGCAGGCTAAGGCTGAGACTGAGGATGAGGCTGAGGATGAGGCCGAGGCAGGCCGAAGCTGAGACAAGGTGAATCTTAAGGGGCATGCTTCCAGATGTGCTTATACACATCGCTGTTAGGTTGCTTTGCCGGGATCATTTTATTAAAAAGAAGCCCCCAGCGTGCGACTGCCCCTAGCACTACTTGTGCCCACAGGGCCCTGAGCGGGGGGGCGAGTCGGTCGGGACGGGGCGCTTCGCGGGCAGCCCCGAAGCGAGGGCCCTCCGATGGCCCGAGCCGCTTCGACGGCGGCGGGCCAGCAGGGCCAGAAGGCATCGGGAGGCGCCCACCCAACGGCCGCGGGTAAGCACTCCGGGCGAGGAGCCTTCGGGCACGGGCCGCCCTCGGGCTCCTCCTCGCTCCTAGCAAGAGCAGGCCAGGCAGGCGTGGATCGACTACCTCGCCTAGGCCCCGCCTGCTTCTCTCTCGTTTTTTCCAAACCCTCCTATGGTTGGGTATTCGTTTTGAACAGAGCAGTGTGGTCGCCCCGTCCTCCTCCTCCTGCCCTCCCCTCCCCTCCTCCTCTCCTGTTTCCTGTGTTCCCCTCTCCTCTTCTCTCGTGCCGTCGGGCTTGCGATCTGCGCAACCGTCGCCACTTTCGTGGGCTCCTGGGAGGCCCAGCGGAGGTGGGTCCCACGCGGATCACCTCGGTGGCTCGCCGCCCCCTGAGGGGCTTGCGGTCTGCGCAACCGTCGCCACTTTCGCGGGCTCCTGGGAGGCCCAGCGGAGGTGGGTCCCACGCGGATCACCTCGGTAGCTTGCCGCCCCCTGGGGGGCTTGCGATCTGCGCAACCGTCGCCACTTTCGTGGGCTCCTGGGAGGCCCAGCGGAGGTGGGTCCCACGCGGATCACCTCGGTAGCTCGCCGCCCCCCTGTGGGGCTTGCGATCTGCGCAACCGTCGCCACTTTCGTGGGCTCCTGGGAGGCCCAGCGGAGGTGGGTCCCACGCGGATCACCTCGGTAGCTCGCCGCCCCCTGTGGGGCTTGCGATCTGCGCAACCGTCGCCTCTTTCGCGGGCTCCTGGGAGGCCCAGCGGAGGTGTGTACCACGCGGATCACCTCGGTAGCTCGCCGCCCCCTGGGGGCTTGCGACCTGCGCAACCGTCGCCACTTTCGCGGGCTCCTGGGAGGCCCAGCGGAGGTGGGTCCCACGCGGGTCACCTCGGTAGCTCGCCGCCCCTTGGGGGGCTTGCGACCTGCGCAACCGTCGCCACTTTCGTGGGCTCCTGGGAGGCCCAGCGGAGGTGGGTCCACGCGGATCACCTCGGTAGCTCGCCGCCCCTTGGGGGGCTTGCGATCTGCGCAACCGTCGCCACTTTCGTGGGCTCCTGGGAGGCCCAGCGGAGGTGGGTCCCACGCGGATCACCTCGGTAGCTCGCCGCCCCTTGGGGGGCTTATGACCTGCGCAATTATCGCCACTTTCGTGGGCTCCTGGGAGGCCCAGCGGAGGTGGGTCCCACGCGGATCACCTCGGTGGCTCGCCGCCCCCTGGGGGGCTTGCAATCTGCGCAACCGTCGCCACTTTCGTGGGCTCCTGGGAGGCCCAGCGGAGGTGGGTCCCACGCGGATCACCTCGGTAAATCGCCGCCCCTTGGGGGGCTTACGACCTGCGCAATTGTCGCCACTTTCGTGGGCTCCTGGGAGGCCCAGCGGAGGTGGGTCCCACGCGGATCACCTCGGTAGCTCGCCGCCCCCTGGGGGGCTTGCGATCTGCGCAACCGTCGCCACTTTCGTGGGCTCCTGGGAGGCCCAGCGGAGGTGGGTCCCACGCGGATCACCTCGGTAGCTCGCCGCCCCTTGGGGGGCTTGCGATCTGCGCAACCGTCGCCACTTTCGCGGGCTCCTGGGAGGCCCAGCGGAGGTGGGTCCCACGCGGATCACCTCGGTAGCTCGCCGCCCCCTGGGGGGCTGCGATCTGTGCAGCTGTCGCCACTTTCGTGGGCTCCTGGGAGGCCCAGCGGAAGTGGGTTCCATGCGGATCACCTTGGTAGCTCACCGCCCCCTGCGGGGCTTGCAATCTGCGCAATTGTCGCCACTTTCGTGGGCTCCTGGGAGGCCCAGCGGAGGTGGGTCCCACGCGGATCACCTCGAGACCTCGCGGTGCCCTGGGAGTTGCGATCTGCGCAACTGTCGCCACATTCGTGGGCTCCTGGGAGGCCCAGCGGAGGTGGGTCCCACGCGGATCATTTCGGTAGCTCGCCGACCCCTGGGGGGCTTGCGATCTGCGCAACCGTCGCCACTTTCGTGGGCTCCTGGGAGGCCCAGCGGAGGTGGGTCCCACGCAGATCACACCGGGAGCTCGCCACCCATTGGGGGGCTTGCGATCTGCGCAACCGTCGCCACTTTCGTGGGCTCCTGGGAGGCCCAGCGGAGGTACGTCCCACGCGGATCACCTCGGGACCTCGCGGTGCCCTGGGGGCTGCGATCTGCGCAACCGTCGCCACTTTCGTGGGCTCCTGGTAGGCCCAACGGAGGTACGTCCCACGCGGATCACCTCGGGACCTTGCGGTGCCCTGGGGGCTGCGATCTGTGCAACCGTCGCCAGTTTCGTGGGCTCCTGGGAGGCCCAGCGGAGGTACGTCCCACGCGGATCACCTCGGTAGCTCGCCGACCCCTGGGGGGCGATCTGCGCAACCGTCGCCACTTTCGTGGGCTCCTGGGGCCCAGGCGCGGATCACCTCGTCGCATCTGCGCAACTGTCGCCACTTTCGTGGGCTCCTGGGAGGCCCAGCGGAGGTGGTCCCACGCGGATCACCTCGAGACCTCGCGGTGCCCTGGGGGCTGCGATCTGCGCAACTGTCGCCACTTTCGTGGGCTCCTGGGAGGCCCAGCGGAGGTACGTCCCACGCGGATCACCTCGGGACCTCGCGGTGCCCTGGGGGCTGCGATCTGCGCAACTGTCGCCACATTCGTGGGCTCCTGGGAGGCCCAGCGGAGGTACGTCCCACGCGGATCACCTCGGTAAATCGCCGCCCCCTGGGGGGCTTGCGATCTGCGCAACTGTCGCCACTTTCGTGGGCTCCTGGGAGGCCCAGCGGAGGTGGGTCCCACGCGGATCATTTCAGTAGCTCGCCGCCCCCTGGGGGGCTTGCGATCTGCGCAACCGTCGCCACTTTCGTGGGCTCCTGGGAGGCCCAGCGGAGGTAGGTTCCACGCGGATCACCTCGAGACCTCGCTGCCCCCTGGGGTTTCCACTTTCGTGGGCTCCTGGGAGGCCCAGCTGAGGTGGGTCCCACGCGGATCACCTCGGTAGCTCTCCGCCCCCTGGGGGGCTGCGATCTGTGCAGCTGTCGCCACTTTCGTGGGCTCCTGATAGGCCCAACGGAGGTACGTCCACGCGGATCACCTCAGGACCTCGCGGTGCCTTGGGGGCTGCGATCTGTGCAACCGTCGCCAGTTTCGTGGGCTCCTGGGAGGCCCAGCGGAGGTGGGTCCCACGCGGATCACCTCGGTAGCTCGCCGCCCCTTGGGGGGCTTGCGATCTGCGCAACTGTCGCCGCTTTCGTGGGCTCTCTTGGGAGGCCCAGCGGAGGTACGTCCCACGCGGATCACCTCGGGACCTCGCGGTGCCCTGGGGGCTGCGATCTGCGCAACCGTCGCCATTTTCGTGGGCTCCTGGGAGGCCCAGCGGAGGTACGTCCAACGCGGATCGCCTCGGTACCTCGCCGCCCCCTGGGGGGCTTGCGATCTGCGCAACTGTCGCCACTTTCGTGGGCTCCTGGGAAGCCCAGCGGAGGTGGGTCCCACGCGGACCACCTCGGTAGCTCGCGGTGCCCTGGGGGTGTTGTGATCTGCGCAACTGTCGCCACAAAGTATGACTTCGGACGAGCTGCTTTAAGACGTCTTCTGTTCAGAATTGGGTTCTCGCTCTAGATATGTTCGAAACTAGCGAAATGGGGCTCTCGCTCTGGACATCGCTCTGTTCAAAATGGGGCTCTCGCTCTGGAGACGTCGAGGGAGCTTGCGAAACTAGACGGCCCAAGAGAGACTCAAGAGAGCTCCAAGACTGCTTAGTATATCTACTGGCCTTCGGCCCATCCCGCCCGCCACCGTGCCCGGGTGGTGGGCCAGAGGCCACTGGAGTGCTCGTTGGGATCTCGTGGTTGGCGGCTTGGGGGCCTCTTGGAAACAGCTTTGGGGCCCGTGGGGCTCGCGCAGGAGGCGAGCGTGCGCCTTGGAGGTGGGCGCGGGGCCCGGAGGAGGTCCCTGGGCGGCTCCCACACCTGGAAGGGGCAGAAGAGGGGGAGGGAGGAGGAGGAGGAGGTGGGAGGAGGAGGAGGGCGAGGAGGAGGAGGAGGAGGAAGAGGAGGAGGAGGAGGAGGAGGAGGAGGTAGGGACGGCGGTGACGACGACGATGACGACGAGGACGACGACGACGAAGACGACGACGACAAGGACGATGACGACGACGACGAGGACGACGACGACGACGACGACGACGACGACGACGACGACGACGACGACGACGACGACGACATTGACCACGGCGACGACGACGAGTATGGGTGGTGTTTTGGCGGCTTGGGGTCTTGGAGCCGTTTGTCTGAAGGCGTAGGGGACGCCCAGAGCGTCGTCCGCCTCGAGCTGGAGCAGTGTTTTGGCGGACCTGGGGTCTTGGAGCCGTTTGTCGGAAGGTGTAGGGGGTGCCAAGAGCGCCGTCCGCCTCCTCCTTCTCCTCCTTTGCCACATGATTTTGTCTGGCGCTGAACCCTCCGGGGCTCGTGCCTTTGGCGCTGACCCCTTCGGGGCTCGTGCCAACCGCGTTGAGGGCGCTGAACCCTTCGGGGCTCGTGCTTTCGACGTCTACAGCGCTGAACCCTTCGGGGCTCGTGCTTTCGACATCTTGAGCGCTGAACCCTTCGGGGCTCGTGCTTGCGGCGCTGAACCCTTCTGGGCTCGTGCCTGTGGCGCTGAACCCTGCGGGGCTCGTGCCTTGGCGCTGAACCCTTCGGGGCTCGTGCCAGTAGCGCTGAACCCTCCAGGGCTCGTGCTACACTGGGAGCGCTGAACCCTAACGGGGCTCGTGTTCGCAGTCGCCTGTCGCAGAAATCTCCGGGGCTAGTGCCGGGCAGTTTCACGGTTTTTGCAATTTTCGTTTGCTCGCTTGCACTAGTTTTGAAGCAGAAAACTATGGTGTTTTTGCCTTTGTCGGGGGCTTGGGGGAAAAGGAGAACCAGGCGCTGGAATCTTCCGGGGCTCGTGCCGGACAGTTCTACGGTTTCTGCGATTTTTGAATGTTTTTTGTTATGTATTTCCCAACCCTCCTATGGTTGGGCACTCGTGCCGTCGGGCTGCGATCTGCGCAACTGTCGCCACTTTCGTGGGCTCCTGGGAGGCCCAGCGGAGGTGGGTCACACGCGGACCACCTCGAGACCTCGCGGTGCCCTGGGGGCTGCAATCTGCGCAACTGTCGCCACTTTCGTGGGCCCCTGGGAGGCCCAGCGGAGGTGGGTCCCACGCGGATCACCTCGTCGTGTGAGAGAGTTTCACCAATTCTTCTCTCCGTCGGGTCTCAACGTGCCTGAGCTTCCAGCGCCGACCAGGAGGGAGGAGGAGGAGGAGGAGGAGGAGGAGGAGGAGGAGGAGGAGGAGGAGGAGGAGGGTGAGGGGGAGGGGGGACCAGGGAGCGTAGGGGTAGGGGGGGGGGAGGAGGAGGAAGAGGAGGAGGAGGAAGAGGAGGAGGAGGAGGAGGAGGAGGAGGAGGAGGAGGAGGAGGAGGAGGAGGAGGAGGAAGACGTGAAAAGGTGGAGGAGGAGAAGGCGTGACGGCGTCGGACTGTGCCTCTGTTCGGGAAGGGGCAGCGTAGGAGGAGTAATCAGCCTCGGCAGCATGCGGGGAGCAGGCAGGCTTCAGTGAGCCTGCTGCCCATCGACTCCGACGACGTAGGGGCTCACCAGTGGGAGGTCCGACACTGCGAGCGGGCTCGAGCGAAGTGAAACCCTACCGGCGAAACCGTACCAGTCCAGCTCGATGGGCGGCGGGGGGTGGATTTCGCACGCGGCTGCCAAGGGAAGGAGCCGTGCTGTCCACCAATCGATTGGATCGATGGCGCATTCCGATCTCCGCGCGCGGCGCCGACTGGGCCGGTCCAGTGCGGGGCGGCTGGCGGCGGGATGCCGCCCGCTTTTCTTGGGGGTTTCCGGGGTGCTTCCAAAAGGCTTCCAGGATTGCCCCGCCCCTGGTGCCTCGGGGCGAGGGGTAACCAAGGGGCTTCCAGATGCTTCCGAAGAGCTGGGCTTCGAGGGGCTCGTGGCATTTCACATTGGCCTCCAGGAGCTACACGGGTGGTTCCAGATGTTTCCACGGGAGTTTGCAAGGGTTGGAATCGGTATCCAGGCGCCTCTTGGGGCACAGGGGCACTTCCGAGGGGCAACGGGGTCTCCAGGGGCATCCATTGGCGTCAAGAGGGGCTTTCAGAAGGCCTCCAGGGGCTTCCTGGTGGCCTCAGGGGGGCCCCCCTCAGGTTTCCAGGGATCCCACGGCGGGCTTTAGATGTGTCTTGGGGCCTTCAGAGAGCTCCCACAGGCTCCGCGCGGGGACGGCTAACGCATACCGTACATACCCCCTCGGGGACGACGCACACCGTATGCCCCTGAAGGCGCGCAGGTCGCTCCACCTGGTGACGCAGACCCGTTCGAACGTCTTCTGGGCGTAGGGGTCTTTCGAGCTGGACTGGCGCAGATCCCCTTCAAGCTTTGCATGCCTTCGTAATTCCGCTTTCAAAGGGTACTGGCGTGCGCCAGCGTCTGGTAGTCGATGAGAAAGCTCAGGTTCAGCGTCGCCTTAGCATGGGCTGGCGTAAGTTGTCGTCAGTTCGCGTCGGTTCGCACGAGCCAGCAAGACGGTATGGGAGGCTCCCATGAGTGAGTTGCCACCGATCCTTCGACAGCTTCCGCGGCGCAGTGACACGCGCAGCCGTGGTGGCCCTCGGATTGACGGGCGGGCTGCAAACCTTCCCTGATCGCCCTCCTGCCCCAGTCGAGGCTCGGTTGGGCCGACCCGGTTGCCCAAAAGTTTGGAGAAAGCTGCACTCGTTGGGGGCGGGGAGCCGGGCATGGAGGCCTGGACCCCCGGATGCCTGTTTTCGTCTTGGGGGAGCTCCTCCCGTGATTTTACACGACGCCAGGGGGGGCCCTGTGAGCCAGCCTGCGTCAGGGCCTCTACCCGCGCAGTTCCGCGTCCGTCGTCAGAGCGCCCTCGGGGCACGCCCGCTCAGCCTCTGGCTGCCCGCGGGGGGTGTTCGAAGAACAAGGGGGGCCCTGGACAGGCGTGCACTACCGACATCCAGGCCGTGGTGATCTCGGACTTCAAGCCGAAGAGGGAGGGAGAGTCCGACTACTCGGCGCTCGTGATGTCCTTCCTGCGCTCGGTGCAGATGCGAGTGCAGTCGGGCCGGGGCCCCCCTCCGCACGCTGGACGCTGAGCGGGCTGCGGGCCACCCTGAGCGGCTTTCCCGAGCTCCTCGTCTCACTCCCGACTGGCCTTGCGGGTGTAGGGGAACGGGACGGCAGCAGGTGGAGCCGGAGAGAGGCCCGATGGCCGCGCAGGCCCACGAGCGACGAAGAGACTCGCGTCCCAGGTTCATGCCCCCGCAGTCTGGACATCGAGGCACGACCCCACGGATACGTTGTCCCACGGATGCATTCCGCGCGGGGCACCCGCGCAACGCCGCCCTGTGTCCGTGGGGTCGTGGCTGGGGAGTGCAGACCGCGAGGCCGTGGATCCGGATACGTACGGTTCCCTCCCCGCTACCAGGCAGTTGGCCTTCCGAGCAGCTTCTCCCTGACTGCCGCTGCGCCCCCGGCCTGAGCAGCCTGCGCCGCGCCCCTGCGCCTCTAGGGGAACGACGAATGACATTAATGTAAACACTGGGAGGTCCGCGCGGATTTCTCGGATCCGCGCTGGAGCCCCCTTGGCGGCGCCTCTGTGGGTCCAGCGCGGATCCGAGAAATCCGCGCGGACCTCTGAGTTGTTATGTTTATGTCATTCTTCGTTCCCCTAGCCTCCACATCAGCCCTGCTGCTGGTGGCCGAGGGTTTCCGCACTGCCCTCGCCTTGATAGGCCAGAGCGGGACGCCCTGCGCAGCATGTTTCGGGCCGTATGATCCAAAAGATGGACGGCCGTTGCCGGGGAAGGGAGGGCCCAGGCCACCCTCGCGTCGCGAAGAGAGCACCGCAGGAGGTGTCTGGCGGCAGTCTGTCGGCTTCTCTGGGATCTCTGCTTGGCCCTGGGACCGTCAGCAGGCGCAACTCGGGATGGAACGGTGGTCCAAGGGCAGCGGTCCCGAGCTCGGGGGGTCCAGCTCCCATCCCTGCCTCTGCTCTCCGCATGCCCATTTCGGCACTCCCGACACAAGTTTCGTGGCCCCATGATCCACCGAAGGCCCAAATGGCAGGGTTCGCATGGCGGCACCGCACACGTGTCGGCACACCATCACACGTTTCGTGGCCCCATGGGGAGACCCACCGAAGACCCAAATGGCAGGGCTCGCATGCGTGACTACGCTCATTCTGGCACACCCCTGACACGTTTCGTGGACCAAGCTCACCACACATAGAGGGGTTTGCATGGCGGCACCTCGCCATCTTCGTCATACCACTTAGACGTTTCGCGCCCCTGATTCGCGCTGAGCCAGCCAACCAGTCAACGCCAGTTAACCCCAGGTTTCATTCCTTTTGCAGAGCGCTACGTTCGGTGAGAGGGCTACAGCTTGTGTTATTCGCAGCTGCACATGGTTGGGTCGTTCGCAGAGCGATTTATGCCCATGCCGCCCTCCACCCCTCTCTCTCACTCCCTCCCTCTCTCTCGCGCGCGCACCTCCTCGCCCCTCACCTCCTCGCCCCTCACCTCTGCCCGCCCTGCTCGCCCGCCTCCGCCTGCGCTCCTCCTTGTCCCTTACTGCAGTCAAGACGCTGAAGTAAGGACCGCTCTGGCTTCGGAAGGGGCTCGTGGTTGTTCCCCTCGCCCTCCTCGTGCACCCAGGCGCTGTTGGCGCCAAACAGGGACTTCGTTCCTGATTGAGCGTTCCTCAATTAAGCAGCCCTTTTGTATCGATCCAGGTCGAGAACTTTCGCAGAAAATGGAGTCGAAGGCCCTGGGCGCAGCTCTGCTGTCTCAACGAAGTGTGTTTTGGTTGCCCTCGCCCAGGAATCTCTCGGAATCCGTCGCTCTCCGCCCGTTTGGGGGCCTGGAGTGGGGCGCCGTGGGGCCCTGGGGGCCCTCCCTGGAAAGCCGGGGGTCATCGCGGGGCCAGGAGCGACTCAGGCAACACCCTATCATGAAGTCGGGCATGTCCCTCTACAGGAGAAATATTCAAAAATAGCAGAGCATCGTCTGGGACGATTTGTTGACCATGTTTGAATAGGTTTGAGCATTTTTGGCGTATTGCTTATTTATTTTTCGTCCACGATCCGCATGTATGAGGACCTGCCCGACCTAACCCTATCAAAAAGGAGTGTTTGAGGGATCGGTGTTATTCCCCCTTTCACCCCCCCCCCCCACCCACCCACCCCGTCTCCCGCCGCAAGGGTCTCGGAGGCTGCGTGGCCCGCTCCTCACTCCCACGGGCAGGAGGAGGAGGAGCAGGCGGGCGGCACAGTAGTGCGAAGGCGACAGGGAAGAGGATGTGGACGAATGGGGGTTACACGGGGAGAAAGCGAAATACTCAGAAAGAGATGGAGGAAGAGGAGGAGGAGGAGGAGGAGGAGGAGGAGGAGGAGAAGGAGGAGGAGGAGGAGGACAACGACGAAGACGAGGAAGGGAAGGAGGCGGGGGAGGAGGGGAAACAGGGTGGAGACGGGAGAAAGAGGTGGTTCAAAGGAGCCTCCTTTTCCTCTCGACTCCCTCCCGCCTGTGTCGCCTTCTGCATCCTCCCTCCTCTATGTTCTTCTGTCCGACTCTCCTCATTAGCACATAATGTCTTTCTCTTGCTGGACACGTCGTTCCAGATCTGGCCGTCCTTGGTTGAGACACGGTGGCCACATCCTCACTGTTCAATGTCAGAGTGACGATAGCGCTGAAAGGTGGCTCGTCAATTTTTCGGTGCCGTGCCCGCCATCACTTTCTCTCTCTTCGCCGCTCCTGTACCCCCCCCCCCCGTGCTGTCCCAGGAGATCTTCCCTGGCCTCAAGAGGTGCGCCTGGCGAGTTTTGAACTGCTGCGGATGCTTCTTGTGAGGTCAGTTGTGAATCTGCCAGAATGGGAGGGAGTAAGAGACGCAGGATGATGAGGTGGAGGGGGAGCAGGCTATGGCAGTGTTCGCTGGAGAGTGGAGAGCAGAGCAGGTGCTGGGTGCGCACAGGACGTATTCAAGAGAACTGGAGTCAGGAGGGCATGGTATTCATCCGACCTGCAGATTAGAATTCTTCGCGCTACGGCCCACCTTAGCTTGCACGGCGTTCGACTCATCGTCGCGTGCCCGCGTACCCAAACAATCGCCGCCAGTCCCGTTCAGAAACCCTGCCCATTAGAGGTGACGGGACAAGGGACGAAGAGACAGTGTGAAACAAAGCGAGCAACCAGATGAGCAGTAATCTATGTGGGAGCAAGGGGGTGGCCTTGGAAGGCTTCTTCGAGCCATCATTAGGGCCCGCGGGTGGGCGAAGGGAGGATAATGCTGATGATGATGAGGAGGAGGAGGAGGAGGAGAACGAATAGCACAGCAAGAACGGACTATTCACCTTTCGAACTTATCGTGTGATTCTCTTGGGGCGCTCTTGGGCGCCCGTTGGGCCCTCTCGGGACCTTCTTGGCGCCGTTTTGGGGCTCGCTTGGGGCCCTCTTGGTGGGGTCCCCAGTGGGCCTCTGGAGGCCATCGATCGAAGCATGGGGGGGGGTCCTAAATGTATGCCCCCCCTGGAGCCATCAACATCGCCTCTTGGGGCGCTCTTGGGGCGCTCTTGGGTCGACCTTAGGCGCTCTTGGGGCCGTTTCGGAGGCCTCTTGGGCCATTGTTGGGGTTCTCTTTCGTCATCGTGGGGCATTCTTGCTGATGCACCAAAACCGCATCGGAAGGGAAACGGCGAGAAGGCAACCCTCATGGACTTTCCTTTAGGAGGTTGTTGAAGAATGGTGGCCTCTTGGGGGTGTCCTGAGGGGGCTCCGATTGGCGCCCTGATTGGTCGCGGCCCACCCAAAAAATAGCCTCCCCGAAGGGAAGAAGATTTTGGAAGAGGAAAAAAGACATCGTTAAACCACCTACGCCCAGGATAGGAACTCAGGTCTGCAGGTTCGGAGCCCCGTGGATCCGATCTCCCTTCTCATTTGAGTCAAGGGCATTGGTTCCCGTCTTGTTTATGCAGGTTCGAGGTCGAATCCCCCCTTGCGAAATTCATCATGCCATTCTCCCCCATCTCACAAAGGATTCCTCAGCAACATAACCATTATTAAGGGTTCATTTATACAAGGCAGCCTTCCTGACGAATGCTTGCTGAAGGTATCCTCACTAGTGATCCGTTTCGAACGGGAATTCTTACTTAGGATCCCATGATGACGGCATCTTTGCTAAGGGATGCTTCCTATAGGGACCCTTCAGACGTCTGCCGCTGTCGCAGTCCCAACCCAGCGCAGTGCCAGTATCATTCCAGAGGGGACACGCAACGAAAGAAACATAGTGGCAAGTGTCTGTTGTGTGTTTTTCTCTCCCCCCAAGAAAAACAGGTACCATGTCGACGTTAAACCGGAGTCCTTACCCAGGATCTCTTGTTGAAGCCAGTGTATGAAAAGTTTACGTATTAAAGGAAGTCTGAATGCGGAGTTTTGTTACAGGGGGCGGGGCCAGCATTGAGGGGAGATCCCTCATCCAGGCCGTATAGAATAACCATTCTTACAGGAAGTATTAGTACAGAGTCCGTACCACAGGGATCTTTATTGTTAGGGCTTCTTATTGAAGGCGGCCCAACATATGGGACATTGCTACAGGCATCCTTACTCAGGACCCCTCACGAAGAGCCGTCGTTACCAATGAACCTGTACTAACAGAAGCATGGGAAACGAATGTCTACGGGATCTTTATTAAAAGGGCCTCACACAGGGACGCCCACTAAAAGGATTCGTTCCAAGGACATCTTGATACAAGACATTCTTAATTCTGAACGCGTATTAAGTGCCTCGCTACAGCATCCGCGCTCAACGGGATCCGTGCTAAGGGGTCCGTGGTAAAGGCACCTGCACTGAGGAATGAACACTAGCAAGATCCGCGCTAAGAATCCCTCTGTACACGAATGTTGCTAAGAGCCACTTGCTACAAGCATCCTACAAGCGTCCTGAGTCGGGATCCCCAGCAAGTGCCCCAGTGGATTCGTTCACATGGCGCCCTCACGGGTTTCCTTGTGCGGGTTGTGCGTGCGTGAGTGTGAGAGAGAGGGGGGAGAGGGAGGGAGAAAGAGAGAGAGAGAGGGCGAGAGAGCGAGGGAGCGAGAGAGCGCAACCAATTCCCCCCCTACTTCCACCGTCTGTGTTGTGGGGTGTGGGAGAGTGCAGCCACGCCCCCACCCAGTGCCTCCTTTCGAAGGGCTCCTTACGTGCCCCTTACGCAGGACCGTGCACTGAAGGCATCATTGCGACGGACTCACGGAAGGAAGCAGTCGTAAGGAAGCTTTTTGTTGAGGGATCCTTATTGAGGGGATCTTTGGTGTTGCGTGTGTATGCCGAGAGGGAGAGAGCGAGAGAGAGAGAGATATACAGAGAGCGACCGTGAGAAAAGAGGAACGAGGGGGAGAAAGGGAGAGAGAGAGAGAGAGAGACAAAGAAAGAGAACTAGAGAGTGAGAACAACCATTGCCCTCTTACGTCTTCTCCTCTGTAGGGCAAGATATGCTGGCGTGTGAGCAGGCAACCTCTTTTTCCTCCCATTCCCGCCCCCCGAGATGTGTGAAAGAGGGAGAGAGAGAGAGAGAGAGAGACAGAGAGGGAAAGAGAGAGAAACACCGATCGCATTTTGCAGTCCGTCCAGCGCAAAGCCAAGTTTGGCAGGGGGATGGAGTCACAGAGCGGGGAGAGAGGCAGCGAGGCGCAACGCGGAGAAGAAAATGGCGAGCACGCATGGAATCGGTAAGTTTCCCAGGTGCCGGGGTGGGGTAGGCGAACCTAGATTTTGGTTGTGCACCTCAGCATGCAGACGAGACCCGTGGCGTTGGCCACACGGAGTGTTGGGTCCTCCCTCCTCCTCCTCCTCCTCCTCCTCCTCCTCCTCCTCCTCCTCCTCCTCCTCCTCCTCCTCCTCCTCCTCCTCCTAATCCTCATCCTCCTCCTCCTCCTCCTCCTCCTCCTCCTCCTCCTCCTCCTCCTCCTCCTCGTCCGGGAGGCACGAGTGTGATCCACGAGACGTTCGAACACCCATGGTCGGGTCCAATGCCAGCCACGGCCACTTGCACAAGGGGAACTGTCATCGCCAGGGGGATGTCTGATGGACGATTGGTGGCGAATTGGAGCACATTGGCGGCCAGGGGGAGATGCAACAACGACGCCAGACTCCAGCCGATCTAGGCGAATTGGAGCAGTCAGCAGGACGTCGTCATAGCAAGCACCAGCAACCTGCATTGCTATCGTCGCATGCCGCCAGAAGCTGCAGGTCAGGATTGAGACCCCGATCACTGTCCAGCGGCTGTCACAATATCCCCCATTCGGACCGCCACCGAATCTCTCAACACGTTGCGGGCCCCAAAACATAATTTGCTCAAACCAAAGTTTGCTTGGAAACTCGTTACAAGAAGTATACGTGAGTACGCCCATCGGCGAGATGAGTTGTCGCGCGCGCGTGCTGAGCGCTCGCGTGCGCGAGATCCCAAGACGCCCACATGGCTGCAAAATGGTTCCAGGAGGGCCTGAGGCCAAAGGCGATGACGTCCAGCCGACCCTGGGATGACGCCACCCCAACGCGATCCCGCCATGGATTCTGGACCGTCTCAGGCCGACCCGAAGACGACCAGACAATGGAGCCACGAGTGACGCCGAGATGGCCCGATGGCACCAAGATGGATCCGCGCGCGCCCAGGGCGGCCCCAGAATGGACACGCGACGGCTGCGCGATCCAAGCATGACCGAGATATGATCTCAAGATGACCTCAAGACGACCCTGACACGCCAAAAATGCTACAACTTCGGGGCCCAAACTTACTTCGAGTCGATCCTAGCGTGGCGGGATCTGTGAACGACCCGGGATATTTGCTTACCCCATTTTTACTGGGTGGGATTCAAGCCTGGCTGAACTAAAACCAAGATATTGAGCGGGATCCCGCCCGGCCCCCGGCAGAAGACTGCACTGCTAGGGTTTACGGGGGGGAGGGGGGTTCGGACGGGGCGTCATTCACTCCCGCTGTCTTCCGCAAGCTTTCTGGCGGCCTCCCGCCGTCATCCGCCTCGTTTTATTTCCGTCGGCTTCCGCGAGCGAGCGATGTGACGACAATTCAAGGAACTTGCATTAGGCCGATGTAGTCAATATGTTATATTATTTGCCCGAGCAGTGCTCTAACATGCTCGCCCCCTTTGATGGCATGTTGCCATGGCCTCCGGCCAGTACCGCCGATCCGGGGCGCTCGGAATGATGATGATGATGATGATGATGATGATGATGATGATGATGATGATGATGATGATGATGATGATGATGATGATGATGATGATGGTGGTGGTGGTGGTGGTGGTGATGGTGATGATGGTGATGTTGCTGCTGCTGATGATGATGATGTTGATGATGATGATGATGATGATGATGATGCTGATGATGATGATGATGATGATGATGATGATGATGATGATGACGATGATGATGATGGTGGTGGTGATGATAATGATGAGGATGATGACAGTGGCGATGATGAGGATGATGCTGATGCTGATGAGGATGAGGATGATGATGATGATGACGGTGAATGATGGTGATGGTGATGATGACGATGCTAATGATGATCATCATCCTGGTGGCGATGACGAGATGATGATGATAATGACCTAATACATTTTGGCGTTGAGCTAAGCGCGGGGCAGTATCACGTATTTGCAACGCCCGAGCGAAGAGATTCAGTCTCGGCTACAGCGGCCCCGCTCACGGACTTGCTCCCGGACCTCGGCATCTTCTCCACGGCCGTCTCGTCGTGCGGGGCAGTTGTTGAACGGATTCTGGGCAATAGAATATGGCACGTTGAATGCCCGAATCGATGAAGCAGACCAGGGCAGACAAAATCACAACGTAGGATGTCTGGATCCTCCTCTTCGTGCTCCTCGGCCCCCCTCCCCCCTCTGAGATTCGCTCCCCCCCCCAGGCCTCTCCAGGGGTGCGCCGTGACCCGAGTTCCGAGACGCGTCCAGCCATGACGACGAGGAGCCCGCCAGGCCCCCCTCAACGCATCCTTATCGCGCGTGCTTCTTTCGGGGAGACGTAAGACTCGAATAAGCCAGAACTCGGGTTTGCCGACGTTTTTTGGCGAGCGCGTCATGGATTTTGACGGTCTGGTTTCCGTGGGAGGTTTGCAGCGGGAGTTCGCGTCAAATTTTCAGATTGGGCCTCGTCATTTTCACGATGGCCCCGTCAGGCCAACCCGAGTCCCCCGTACACGAGTCTTACGTCTCCCCGACCTCTTATACGGGTTGACCGTCTCTCCCGTCGTCCTCCTCTCTCGGGTCTTAGGGTTGGACGTCATGGGGTCTCAGGGTTGGGTTTCTCGTGGAAGCCTTCTTGTGGACTGGCCTCCACTGTATAAGGGTTGCCTGTATCTCCCGTCGTCCTCCAGGGCTCGACCTGAACGGTGTTTTGGCAATTTCGTTGGCCGTTCTCGTTTTAATTTTGTTTTGCAGCAAAGGTGGAACGAAGACAAAACAGAGGAAAGCGAAGTCAAAACGAAAAGGTAAAACATTGTTCTGGTCGAGCCCCGTCGTCCTCTCTCGGGGCGGGGCGCCCCGCGCGAGCCGCGCGAGGGGGGAGGTCTTCTTA
Source organism: Prorocentrum cordatum (assembly GCA_963575745.1). Classification (NCBI taxonomy): domain Eukaryota; class Dinophyceae; order Prorocentrales; family Prorocentraceae; genus Prorocentrum; species Prorocentrum cordatum. The sequence goes on along the minus strand of CAUYUJ010016216.1, from coordinate 317,670 downwards.
AAAGCACCCCTGCTTCTTAGAAGGCGCGGGCATCATTCACAGATGTGAGGCCGGCGCCTTCTGAGAAGCAGCCTCCTTCTGAGAAGCCCTCCCCTCTCCCCTCCACCCCCCCTGGCGCGCGCCGCAAATCTCCCGTCGTCCTCCTCTCCCGGGGTGGGGCGCCCTGTGCGAGCTGGGCCGGCTCCGCGCCCCGAGGCAGATGCAGGCCGACGCCCCCACCTTCTGCCCGGGCCAGGCGCGCCCGCCCCCCGGGCACGGATTTGCTCGGGGGCGGCCAAGACGGGGATGATGGCTAGGAGGAGGAGGAGGAGGAGGAGGAGGAGGAGGAGGAGGAGGAGGAAAAAGAGGAGGAACAAGAGGAGGAGAAGGGGGGTGGATATCATGGCGGGATGGATGGGAGTGGGGGAGATCATGACGTGGGCCATGACGTTTCGGATTTTCGGGCTTAGCGTGGCGTGGGCCATGATAACATGGCGTGGGCCATAATGTCATGGCGTGAGCGCGCCCGCCCCCCGACACGGATTGTCGGGGGCGGCCAAGAGGGGGGTGATGATTAATGGGGGGGTGATCTCATGGCGTGGGCATGATATCTTCCCAGATTTCATGGCGTCTCTTCTTCTCATTTCATTGCGTCCCTGGCCCCCCCCCTGGGCCGCGCACGTGCCGCCGGCCATGATTTGCGCCCCCCCCTCTTGGACGCCCCCCTCTTGGCCGCCTTCGAGATTTGTACCCCAGTCAGCGCACGCAGCGTTTTGACGCCGGTTGCACGTAGTCGTGACCTCTCGCTGGAGTGCCCTTTGGTGCGGGCGCACACGTTGGGTCCCCCAGATGATGGTCCGCTGTGCGATAGCAGCGTCTTGCGCTCTCGGGCTTGGCCTCCCCGCGACCCCCAGAAGCCGCGCACCAAAGGTCACTCTGGCCCAGGGTCACTCCTTCGGTGTAGCCGATTGAGGTTCGCTAGCCATTAAGAGGTGATTCGGCTAAAAGGCCAAGTTCCGTGCCAATTCGAATTATTTACCACGCGCAGCTTCAGTTTCACATTGTTTTTGCTCACACCCTCTCCTTGGCCGCGCTGGGCTGCCCCTTCTGCCCTTCTGCAGCGAGAGCCGAACCTTGACCTCGCCGATCAACGGTTCAGGCAGGCGCCGCTTTCCCCATTCAGGAAAACACAGAGGAGGAAATTTCAGTTGGCACCGCAGCGAGTGGCGGTGCACCCGCGGCAACCTAAACATTTGCCGCGAGTCGTTCCAGATCCCCGCGTTTCCCCCCCCCCCCCTCTCCTACCCCCCCCCCCCCCACACCCCTCTCGAACGCTACATACAGGCGCGCGACGCCGCAGGCGCACACTTTGCAAGGAGGGGCGGACACGGGGGAGGATCATAACTAAGAGTGGAGAAGGGAATCGAATGGGGTGAGATCCTGCCTGAGAGCGGCACGTCCTCCCTTTTCTCCTTTCCCCCCTCCTCCTCCTCCTCCTCCTCCTCCTCCTCCTCCTCCTCCTCCTCCTCCTCCTCCTCCTCCCGCTCCCCCTGCCCCCTTTTCTTCATCGGTAACTCCTTTCTATCGCACCCCCAGGCGTGTCGGCAGAGCGGGCTGGACGTTTCCCTTGTGACTTCTTGAGAACGGTCCTGAAGCGTGAAAGTTGCAGCAATTGCACGGAAGGGGGTGGCTTCAGAATGAAGCTCTCGCCGTGACACCGCGCACAATCGCTCTAACGGCTTGCAACAGCAACAGCTACAGGGATGTTGGGGGAGCGTCCTCAACATGAATGTCTAGTCTTAGCGCTGAGCACATATGAGGGCGGTTCTTTTTTTGTGCTCTGTGCTCTCGCCTTAGCGCCGCGCACATCGGTCCTGCAATCTTGCAACAGTTTCAGGGATGGATGCCATCTCCTTCTCAAAATCGGGCTCTCGCCTCAGCGCCGCGCACATTCGTCGCAACAGTTTAGAATTCGTACGAGGACGCAGGGCGGTTGTAATGCAATGTATGGTTATCGCTTGTGATGTCCTTGCTCATATCAAGTGCCATAAGCATGAGCACATTCTTCGTCGGCGGCGGGGAAGAATGGCTGCACCAGCGATAGAGCTAAACCGGGGTACCGAGAAGCGAATTGGCCAGCGTGCAGGAGTGGGGAAAAGACGGACAGAGCGGCCGCGGAGGAGGGAGGAGGCGGAGGGGGCCCTCAGAGGCGGGAGAATTCTTCCTGAGCGCGCCAACGCGGCTGGCCTCGTCAGCAGGGACTGGTAGCAGCCAGACCGCAGCGCCGTGGCACCCACGGGCGATGTCGGGGCCCAGTACGTAAAAGCAAAGGGTACCGCAGTGACGCCGTCGGTGAAGTAGGACTACGTAGGTACTTGCACGTCAGGAAAAGCGCCGTGATGCCGCCCAGGTGGGTGGCCGGGTTGACAGGGTACGGCAAGTCCACGAGCAATCTAGGTCTCATATTGCCACCAACAAAGTGGTTGGCCCGTGAGATGGGGTGCGGCAATACCAGGCCCAGGAGCACTGCCACACGGGGGAAGCTGCCAGCTGCGGCAGCAGCGCGAGCGCCATGGCGGCGCGCGGAGGGAGGGGGGGGACAAGGCACAGGGGACGGGGAGGGGGAACGCAGGGAGGAGGAACGCCCCGCCTGCAGGGAGGTCCCCGCAGGCGGGGCGGTAGCCCGAGCGCCTAGCGCCAGCGGGAGCTGGAGGCGGGCGGCCCGTGCACTGCACTGTTGCGATCACCTGCGATCCGGGCCGCGCCGTCATGTGGGCAGGGCTGGGTTGCGGGCGTCCAAACTGCTGCTGACCAGCAGGGGACGGCCGAGCGGGCGCACTGCCTGCAGCAAAATTGCGGCGTACGCCGTGGGGCCACGCGCTGTCTGGGTGGACAGCAGTACGTGGCGGGACTAGGGGCACCTAGCAAGTGCAGTCCCATGCTAATAGGATGGCGGCCGAAGCCGTAGAGTGCCACGCGTGGCTGGTCAAGGGGCACCTATCCGGTGCAATGTCTTGTTGCAAAAGGTCTCAGCTGAGAGGGTATGCGCCACGCGCCGGCGATGTGGACGGCACATGGTGACTAAGGACGTCAGGCCAGTGTGGTGGGCGGTGAGGCGGGCTGCGACTGAAATGGCTGGGTGCCCCGCACTGTTTGGGTTGACGGTGCGTTACGGGACAGCGTGCGCAAATACGTGGCAGTCTGGATGTGTAGGGGCAGGGAAGAATTAGGCCGCAGGCCGCATACTGGCCTGGGGACGAAAGGTCTGAGCATAAGCACGAAGACGTGTAAGGGATGCGCTGTTTGAGGACGGTTCTTTTCCAAGCTGGGGCTCTCGATTGAGGCTCCCTCTAAGTTCATCGTCGTAGGTGCGAGCATGCACCACAGTTACACAGATGGAGGCTGTTCCTTTCCAAAGCGCAGCTCTCGCTGGACACCTCGTTGAGCTGTATGATAGTAGTTTTCCGCTGCTCTAGCTTGATCGTTACAAGGTGCAAACAACAACTGTTCCTTTTCAAATTAGGCTTTCGCCTGAATGGTAGGCCCATAGGGTAAGGAGACTATTTTTGCAGTCAAGAGGACGGCCCTTAGGGGTTCAGTACCACCTTGTGATTAACAAATGGGCCCCCCTTCAGAAGGGCTGATGTAGACACCCCGCGGGGCGCGACACATGTTTTGAATTGCGCGTCAGGGGGTCGTCGCGGGCGCCGTCGAGGGGATCGTGCACCCCTGCAAAGCAGCCTCAAATCGATTGCCCTTGGTATAGGAATTGTGATTGAGAGGTATACATCCCAGGCGAAGTTTCTCCCCTGTCAGTTTGATTACTGACGTGCCACAGTCGTCGTCGTCGTCGTCGTTGTCCTCGTTCTCGTCCTCGTCCACGTCCTCGTCCTCGTCCTTGTCCTCGTCGTCGTCGTCCTCGTCGTCGTCCTCGTCCTCATCGTCGTCGTCGTTGTCGTCGACTGCAGCTAGGGCATTCGCAGTGCGTTGTCTCCCGTCGTTGTCGCCACCGCCGCCGCCGTCGCCGCAGTCGTCGTCGTCGTCGTCGTCCACAGCGCGCGTACGCAGCACCCCTGCCTCCCCATGGAGAATCCGCGGCGCGTTGTCGTCCGCCGTCGCCGCCGCCGTCGTTGTCGTCGTCGTCGTCGTAGGACGTTGTAGTGGAAGGGGGGGAGGGAGAAGGAAAAGGAGGAACCCTTTCCGCATGCCTCTTTCGCATCTCCCCCTCTCTTCCTTTTCTTGTTCGTAGCCATGCCGGCAACGCCCGCCAGCCGAAGCGCCTCTATCCCCCGCCTCATCTTTCTCTCCTGTCTGGAGCCATTTTGGCCCAAGCGCCACTCTATATCGCAGGCGCTGCTGTCCCCCATCAGCTGCAGCGGCGCCGCTTGCGTCGCGCCTGTCGCCCTCCTGAAGTCGGTCGGGCGTCGGCGCCAATCACCGGCGCCGCCGCCGTTTGTTTCAATTGGGCGGGCGCCCCCCCCCCCGCGATCCGCCTGAGAAGAGCAACCATCTTGCCATCGCGCGCCCCCCTTGTTTTGTTAATCGCACGCCTACATTATGAGAGGGATTTGGGACGCGGGGGGTGTTTTGCAACATCGTTGGTGCATGTTGGTTTCTCTGTGGTCCCTGACCCCACTGCATTATCATCCTCATCCTCCCTGCTTGACCGCCTCTCCGTTCGCCTCATTTCCCGCCCTGCCCCTTCCCCTCCGCCGCTTCTTCCGGGCGCATTCGCCCAGCTGGAGCGGAAGGAGGGACAGGGGGAAGAGGGGGAGGAGGAGGCGAAGGAGGACAAAGAGGGGGAGGAGGGGGATGGAAGGAGAGGGGGGGGAGGGGGAGGGAAAGGGGAGAGAGAGGGGATGCGGGGGGGTAGTGGACGAATAGGGGTCAGTCAGAGAATGCCGCATGTGTTCAGTTGTTGTGAGACGTGTCTTGATGCACGCCCAGGCCTGCGGAGGCGGAGGAGAGGAAGGACACCCCCCCTCCCCCCGTCTCCTTATTCCTCCTCCACCACCTCCCTCGCACAGGAGGGGGTGGTGGAGGAGGTTGTTGGAGGTTTTCGTTTGTTTTCGACTTTACCCAGCGGTCTTCGGACATGCCCAATGTTCCATATTGGCGGCTGCGGACGGTTGCCAGTGGCTTTGTTTTGATATTTCCAGAGGTGGACGGGTGGGAAAAGGGGGGCGCGGACGGGCGGGGGGAGGAGAAGGGCAGAGGGAGTGGGAGAGAGGCTTTACGTAGGGCTTTCTCTCGTCATGGGGGCCCGTGTCGAGGGGCAGCATTGAGGGCTGGTTGTTCCAAATGTTGAGGCTCAGAGGTCGCATTCGGGGCACAGCGTCGAGACAACTGCACGACTCAATGGATGAGGCGCGAAGTAACGATTCGATCGACGAGTGGGTCGACACTGCAACATGCATGGTTGGATTCGTCCGCTGGACATGGGGCCGCAGACATGCTGAATGGCGGCTGCATGAAACGCGCGTCGTTTTTGTTCCGATGTGTGGAGATAGTTTCCGCCGAGGTGTGTTGGACAAAGTGTTTGTGCAGGCCTAGGAGGGGAAGAGAAAGGAGCGGAGGACATCCCTCTCGAAAGCCATGCAGCCAGAAAAGACGGCGACCAAGCCCGCATCGCCCTGGAACGACGCGTGGGCAATGCCACCGATGTACTCGGCGGCGCTAGCTGGCTTGCAGGGCCGCTGGCAGGACCTTCTTTTCTGCAGGCTGCAGCTACCCGTCTTCCTCCACCGTCTGCTGCCTCGTTCGTGTCCTCCTCGAGGCCTTCCCCCCCCCGCTTTGTTCTTCCTCCTTTGTTACTTATCCTTCCTCCTTCCTCTTGCCTCTTCTCAGCCCTCCCCTCCTCATTCCCCCATATGACCATCCCACGTTCTTGCGCAGCGAACCCCCCTCTGCCAGCAATGCGAAGACCAGAGAAGTGATCGAGGTAGTCCAGCCTTGTCGCGGCAGGCACAAAGCGACAGATGGGCTCAGAAACACTGGCTAGTGAGGAGGGGGGCAAGAGATCTGTAAGAAAGTAGGGAGGAGACGGGAGGGGGGTTGGGATTGGGTTGGAGGGGAGAAGGGCAGGGAGGATTGGGAGGAAAGGAGTCTGGGAGACGCGCAGTATTGAAGGCCGTCTGGACTGGGCGATCCTGGGGCGCCTCGGAGGCGTCGGGAAGCGTATTGTTTTGCATGGAAGTTTGTGGCAGGCAGGGCCGGTGGTGTCCACATATCTCATCGTACTTCCGACTGCTGCGTAAGCCTTGCAGTTGCGGATTTGGGTGAAGTGCCGATTGAGTTGTCGGGGAGGGGTCGTTCAGGGACAGTGTAAGGTGTTGAGCTTCCCCAGACTCTCAGAGAGGCCGCCTTCCGCCTTCCGGAGAGTTTCGGCTAAGAGGCAAAAGGACGCGCTTGACACAAGGAAATTCGGCGGTAAGGCGGGAAGATCAAGAAATGTCTGAGCTAGCGCCCGTCTTGTCGCCGAGACTGCAAGCAGGTGTGCCCGCAGAGGTACCGGAGACGGTGGATTTAGAACGGTACCTGGTGGCTCAGAACCCCGTACGATATTCAAAGTGCATAGCTGGTTCGATCATCAGAAAACGCTGTCGCAGAGTTGGGCGGTGAACGTTGCTGTAGCCCGTCATTGGTCAGGGAGTTCTACGCACAAGTAGATCGTAATCCTTCGGCGGCCGTCAGGGGATATGCTCGCGCGGAGTTGGCTGGAGGAGAACGAGTCCTTCGTGGTCCCATGGAAGCACCGGCAGAGCCCACGACCAGCTATGGAAAGTGACCGTCGGTGGTCGTCTTTTCTGGGGGGAAAGGCACAATCCAGAAAGATGGAACAATACTGCCAAGACCTGGAGACTGCAGCGCTGACCAGCCAGGTCGGGCTCGTGCTCGATCTCGCGGGCCACATCGGGGACACATCGCCGAAACTCCGGGGATGGGCCCTCGAAGGCATCAGTTGGGAAGATCAATCGGATCTCTTGCGGACTCTAGTGGTCCAGAGGGATTCGGCGGCGGCGACGGTGCGATCCCACCTGCGAAACCTTGCGCGGCTGCAGCTATAGGCAGAAGCGGCCAGGCTCCAACCGCGGCCGTCGAATGCAACATCTGTCGCGTTATTTCTCCGCGGCGCCGGCGGTAGAGGGCCGTCAGTGCCGAAGGCATCCTTCGCGTCGCTATTGTGGGCGAAGGATACATTCCACTTCCCGCGGCCGTGGGAGGACCCGCTGGTCGAGGCCCAGAGATGCATGCCAAGCAAGCAGACCGAGGAGAAACGGCAGCAGGCGAGCCCGCTAACGAGAGCAATCGTAATTATGTTGCCTTCTGGGCAGCTTCTTTGTGGCAGCCGAAGCGCGCGATTCCACAAATGTAATTGATATTGGGTTTGCGCTGGCCCTGACGTTCGGCTGCCTTCCGGGGGCGGACTTACAGAGACCCGCGCCCTGCAATCAGTCGCGGGACGCGCTGTACGCGGAATCGCGGAGGTCAAGGAAGAGAATCGGCAGAATCCCTTGGGCCGCCCCGCGGAGGGATGTCCAGGGGCGCGATTGGAGTGAACAGTTCCACGCCGCCGTGGCCGGCTACGTGGATCTTGCTAAAGCGGCTTTCATCGCCCCGGCGATGGCGGTGGAGCCCGACAGTATAGTCGTTCTGAGCCCATTGCGCCCAGACAAATGTTCTGGCGCGTTGAATGTCGTGAGGTGGGTGCTGCGCGCATTCAGCGGCGCGGCAAGCACCGCCGAGTGGTCGTTGCGCAGCGTTGGGTTGGCCGCATCGGGTTGGCGGCGCATGCTCCACATGTGCAGGCTGCGTGCGTTTTGTATTGTTTTTTGACGGGGGTGGCGTAGGGGGGGTGAGCATGGTGTCCTCGTGGTTCATGGTTGGCTGCCGGTCGCTTGGGGGAGGAGGTGTGCATTAATAGGAGGCAGTGACCAACCCCTCCCCGAAGGGGAAAGGTGTTGGGAGGGATTTGGATTTGGTGCCGCCTTTAGGCCCCATGGGCATTCCGGAGCTCTTGTTGAACCGCCTTCGAGGAGCTCAACTCGATTTTCTTGGAGGCGTTTCACAAGGCATTTGGAGGCTCGGGCGGCCGGAACATGCGCCAGGAAACGCAGCAATCCACCCACCCCGCCTTCCTTGGTCTCCCCCGCAAACATCATTATGGATTCCTGGGGTCCACCGAAGGGGAATAGGGGCCAGCCAATCATCCCACATGCCTTCTCAACCCAGCCAGCGGTTGTTGACGGGGATTTGCGCGTCGCGTAATGGGGGGCGACGAATGAAAAAAGGCAACGGGGGCTGCAGAAAAATGTTTTTTTTTTTTTTTTTTTTTTTTTTTTTTTTTTCCATATCCAGGTGCGGTCCCCCCCATTCAGCGACGCCCCCAAGATATTGTTGAGTGGTCTCTGGGGCTTCTTTCGGGGGGGGCAGCAAGGAGGAAAGGGATAATGAGGGAGGAGGAGAAACAGGGTAATGTTCCGACCTCGCTAGCGGCAGGGTAGTTTTGTGCGTCCTCGTTTGTATCGTAGATATATTGCCGTTTGCCGCCGCCGCGCCTGCTGTTGTTTTTAGATCATCGTTGTGCCTGCTTCGCAGGACGAGTTCCAGGCGGTGTACTTTATCGGGGACGCCTTGCGGCTTGCTAGTGCTCCAGGGGGGCACTTCATAGTGAGCCCAGTCATACTAGTGGGAGATGCGGAGGAGGAGACGGAGGAGGAGAGTGCGACGAGTAGTTGTCTGGTGGAGAGGGGGGGAGGGAGGGAGGGGAGATGAGGAAGGGAACAGGTTGAGGAGGAGGGGGGAGAATGAGGAACGAGAAGGAGGAGGAGGAGGAGCTGGGGGAGGAGGAGGAAGAGGTGATGGATGAGGAGGAGGAGGAGGTAGGACTGAGGAGGCAGGCTGATGATGATGATGCTGCTGATGATGATGATCATGCTAATGATGAGGATGTTGATGCTAATGTTGATGATGGTGATGCTGACGCTGATGCGGATGTTGATGCTGATACTGCTGCTGATGATGATGCCGATGATGATCTTGATTATGTTGATGATGGTGATGCTGATTATTATGATGATGTTGCTCATGGTGATGATTGTGATGGAGATGATGATGATGATGATGATGATGTTGCTGATGATGTTTATGATGATGGTTATGATGACCGTGCTGATGGTGACAATGATGAGGATGATGGTTTTGATGATGGCTGTGATGATGCTGTTGATGCTATTGATGGTGATGCTGTGTTTTATGATGATGATGTTGACGCTGACGCTGATGCTGATGCTGCTGGTGCTGATGCTGATGATGATGCTGATGATGATGAGGATTATGATGATAATGATGCTTATGATGATGGTGGTGAAGACGATACTGATGATTATGGTGCGGGTGAGGGTTCATGGTGGTGATGATGACAATGCTGATGCTGGTGACGATGGGATTGATGATGATGATGATGATGGTTGTGATGCTGATTGTTATTGATGATGATGCTGATGATGATGCTGCTGATGGTGGTGGTGGTGATGATGATTATGATGATGATTATGATGATGCTGATGATGCTGATGCTGATGCTGATGCTGATGCTGATGATGATGATGATGATGATGATGATGATGATGATGGTGGTGGTGGTGGTGGTGGTGGTGGTGGTGTGTGATGATGCTGATGATGATGAGGAGTAGGAGGAGGAGAAGGAGGAGGAGGAGGAGGAGCAAAAGGTAGGAGAAGCAGATAGGGGACAGAAGGGGAGGGATGAGGAGGAGGAGGAGGAGGAGGAGGAGGAGGAGGAGGAGGGGGAGCAGGAGGAGGGAAGAGGAATGTTGATGAGGAGCGAGGAAGAGGAGGGCGACGACCTTCTGACACTGGAGGCTGGGCGACCTGAAGCCCCACTGCCTACGTGGACGGGGGCCGCTGCCGGCTGTCGTATCGTATCGAGTGTGGGGGGTGAGGTCGGCTTGCCTAATTTTAGGCCCACCAAATGATGTTCTAACAACCTTTGGTGGTTTGCGCGAAGTGTTCTTCGAACGTTTCTGTCTGAGGCTGTCTTGTTTTACCACATCGGCTTTATGTTCTAAGAATGTTGCCTCCGTTCTTAGAGCGTTCCGTAGTTCTCTAAATATTTCGTGGTAGGCCTATAGAAATGAGGGGGGGAGGGGGGGGAGGGAGGCGTTCGGATTATGTTGCACTTTGGGCTTTCTCGCCTGGCTTGACTTAGACTTGGTATGGTGCTTTCGTATTGCTTCGGCGCCACATGTTGCGCCATGTATTATGCCCATGGCCCATAGGGCTCCATGGTGCCCCAGACGCTTGTGGGTGTCATGGCTGACGGCGTAGGCTGCGCCACTGGTTGGTTCGCATCGCTTTGTATTGGTCTGTGTTGCGTCACATCGTTTTGAATTGTACTGCTTCGCGCTGACTTGTACTGTTTTGCTTACTGCTTTGATTTGCTGTGCATGATCGTATTGCTGCGCTGTCCACTGCGTCACTCCGCTTTACTGTCTTCTCGATGTGCATGTGGGTTTGCATTGTTTTTGATTGTCCTCTCCCACCAGGCAGGTTGGGGTGATTATACTTCAAGAAACCGGCTCTCGACCCGTCTCGCCCGCCCTGCAAACCGCGGCTGCCAGGACCCCACTGTTCTGGTGGCCCCTGGACGCCCTACATTCTAGGCCTCCTAGATGGGGTCGGAGTAGATGGGGTCGGAGTAACGCGCCGCATCACCGATGCATCGGCGATGCGGCTCGATGCGGAGCCCGATTTTCTCCGCGCTGATGTCGCCGATATGTCGCCGACGTCGACGATGCATCGGCGATGCATCGGCGATGCATTGGCGATGCATTGGCGACGCGGCACGATCCTCCGACTCCCTCTGCTCGGACCCCACCTGGGGAGGCCTCGGTACATGCCGCGGCCGCCGGGCCCCAGGAGTCTGGGTGGTCTTTTTGGGTGCGTCGCCTCGCCCGCCCCGCACATCGCGGCCGCCGGGCCCCGAGCTTCGGGTGGTCCCCGGGTGTCCCGCCTCGCCCGCCCTGCACGCCGCGGCCGCCGGGCCCAGCATGCAGATGCCTGAGAGTTCAACGACGACGAAATGGACAAGCGTACAGAGCAGGCGTGGCTGACTGACAGCCCCACTAGGCAGGCGCCACGCTGTCCAGGCGTCACGGCGTCACGCCATCTACAGACGTCTGAACACACGTGAGGAGCATGCACCAATAACGCGCGTAAAAGACATGCATTGGGAGCACGAACTAATAAAATTCACACCCGATCGCCAGCAATACTATACAGCACGGGTATACACCAACAAGGCCATAGCATATATCACCGAAAGGCATCATTAACACACCACCGACATGCATCCAGAACTGCAACCACCAACGTGACAGAACCGTATGCACCAGCAACATACAACTGCACGTAATCGGTAACCGTCACCAAGATCATACGCCACCATCATCCATCAACGCCATGCTCTCCGAACAGGCGACCGTAAGAACCAGCATAAGATTCCGCCCATGGCCGGCACCGAGAATGGTTAGGCATAGCAGGCACCAAGAGCATGTATTAATAGTGCACCGTAAGACCACACCAAACGACTCCACACGAAATCAATACCACCACACTAGTATCTACATGTCATAGTCGCTAGCAGCGCACATACATATCAATGACAAGCAACATACACTAACAGCTATAATACTACCACTACAGACATCCCGAGCAGAGATTGCCAACATATATCGCAAGGGAACGTCACTACCAGACACCATGGACAGTGACACAGAGCAACACCAATAACATACATCAAGACCATACATCAATCGTACACACCAGAAACCGATTTCAAGAACATACTCCAAGGACAACCACTAACAACATACATCTGGCTATCCTGAAACTTTGTTATGGGGATCGCCCGAGGCACAGAAACTACTGATTTTGTTGTGTTGCGTTGCTTTGCATGTTGTGCATTGTACCACTTAGGCTGAACTAATTCGCTGCTTGGGGTTCAGACTGGAATCAGTGAGTATATGGTCTGCAGTTTTGGTACGCTATCGGATGGTCTCGAATCAGTCTGGAGGTTTCCGATGGTGTCCTGAAGGTCCTAGAGGTTTCCAGAGTAGAGGGAGGGAATCGGGAGGGAGACAGTCGGGTGGGAGGGAGGAGGGACCCATTTGCTTTCTGGACATGAGACCACCTGACTGGCCATCACCGTCGCTGTACCGACGCCACCCCTGCTCGGGCGACTACGAGAGAATGTGTGAACTGTTCGCTGTCTGACCCCTCTCGTGGGGTTTGTCGGGTCCAGGGCAACACTGCCCACGTCACTCTGAACAACGGCCGTTGTGCCACGGTCCCTCTGACCCAGGGGCAGGCCGGACTGCGCAGACATGCAAGCAGCATCTCTCGAGTTTTCTTTCCGCGCACATCTTCTCGCCACTACCATGCCACTCCCCTCCGCTCAGAGCTGAAACCGAAGGAAGCGACGGTTTTCATCACGCAGTGATCAATTGCGATATTCGCGGTGAAGTTCTGGTGGTGAGCCAGCGCTCTGAGGGATGGTGAGGAGGTCACGAGACAGTCTTGTTGCCCCCCCAACTCATGTTCTTGCCAACCGCTGCGCGTTATTCCCTTGGCCCATATAGTATCATCGTTGCCCTTTGCTTGTGTGATCGCGGCGACCGAGAAAGTGCTGAGCGGTGGTATGTTTAGTGGTCTGTCGTGTGAAGCTCGCGTTGATCTAAATAATCGTACAGAGTTGCAACATGTATGTGTACACGCCCCATCCATGTCTGGCCCTAGGCACCCGAAAACACGAGCAGGCCATGATCACTACAACCATTCAGGCGTTGATCTTACGTATTGAGGGCGAAGTCCCATGGAACACGTACCCACCCAAGTTCCGCGATGGAGCCCGTTCGAAGGTTGTCGGGATGTTCCTGGGGGACCCCTGTTGGCATTTGGGGGGAGCTCTTTGGGAGCCTCTCTGGGGCGTCTTGGCTCTTCTCGTGGGCTGTCGTGGATTACATTGGGGTCATCTTTTTCGCGTTTGGGGTCCGTCCTGGGGGCGCATTGGGGCCTTTGGCCAGGTTACCCCCGCTCCGGGGCTTCTCGGGAGTCATTCAAGGGCCCTCCTGTAACGTAGTTGGAGGCTGTTCGGGCTTCTGGATCTTTCCTGGAGCGCTCTGGGGTCCACGAAGCCCATTGGAGCTCGCAAAGGCGAGACGGTCAAAAGTATACACTATGGTCCCTCGGAAGGGCCGTGCTATCAAGACGCTGAGATGCTCCTGTCAGCTCCCAAACTCCTGAGTAGCTCCTGGGACGCTCCTGAGAAGCTCCTGAGAGGCTCTCGAGAGGCTGCTGAGAAGGTCACAAGAGGGTCCTGGGAGGCTCCCGAGAGGGCCCTGAGAGAGGATTTTGGGAGTTCCCCGGGAGGCTCTTCATAGGCAGGCTCTTGCGAGGCCATCGGGAGGCTCCTGAGAGGGTTCTGAGAGGGTTCTGAGATGGCTCCTGAGAGGCTCGATCTCCCGATTTCGGAGCTGAGTTTGAACAGGGTTTGAGAAGTCTAGACGCTTCGTGTAACCCCACCAGTAGGCTCGCGCGTAGCCCGCCCGACCTCTGACGCTGCTGGCGCGCTCGCCTGCGGCCGCGACCAACAAAAAGGTAACCCCACCAGCCCATCCAGAAACGATGTCCAGACGCGGCGCCCCGATCAGGGATGTGGAGGAGAACGCAGTGGAACAAAGGGCTTGATAGGACGTCGTGTCCCAGGAGGGGAATGATGGAGGAGGAATCGAAGGAGGAGGAGGAGGAGGAGGAGGAGGAAGATGAGGAGGAGAGATAGGTAGAGGGAGAGGGGGAGGAGGGAGGAGGAAGGAGGAGGAACAGGCGGATGAGGAAGAGGAGGAGGAGGCGGAGGAGGAGAAGGAGGAGGAGGGGGAGCAGGGCGAGCAGAAATGCCAGAGGCCTCTTGAATGCCTCTCGGAGTCTTTCCGAATGTGTTTCGATAGCTTCTTGTAGTCCTCTTGGGGCGCTTTGGGGGTCTTTTGGCAGTCTCGGGGGCCCCTTGCAGCGTCTTGGGTGCCTCTGGGTGGGGCCGTTGGGGGCATCTTGGGGGCCTCTTAGGGGACCTCTTGGGGCATCCTGGGCACCTCTTGGGGCCGTCATGGAGCATCCTTGGGAACCTGGGAGGGCCATGTTTGAGGAGATCCATCAAAGGAGGGGCCGTACTCAAGTAGCGGCCCCCCCCTCAGGAGGCCAACATGCGGCCAAGACCTTAGTATAATCAATGTTTTGGCTTTCTCGCCGAGGCCCAAAAACGCCGATACTCATCCGATTAGTTAGCATTGCAGGCTGGACCTTCTCGGGAACTTCCGAAGGAGGGCGCCAAGGGGTCTTGGAGCCTATTGGAGGCCTCATCGATCGTCTTGGCGACCTCTGGGGGCGTCTTAGGGGCTTCTTGGAGGACTCCTGGAAGAGTCGTTGGTGCATGTTGGAGGCCCCTGGATGCGTGTTGGAGGTATCTTGATTCGTCTCAGACACGTATGCGGGTAATCTTGCTTGCGTGAGGGCGGACCTACTGATTATCCCGGATGGCCCCGGGAGCATGGATGCACAGTTTGTCCTCAAGGGTCGTGGCCTTGGGATCGCGGATCTATGGCATTTCTCTTGATTTTGAGTCGCCCAGGGGTGTGGGAAGCAGAGAAATCCCGCAATGTCGGCGGAATGCAGCAGAACCATAAGAACATATTGGATTTCCACAGCGGCGGGGGGGGGGGGGTAGGGGGATGCTAGCCAGAATAATATGACACGCCGTTGGCCTATGGGACTGGCGAACATGATGCGATGATGTGCTTGGAATGTTTGAGTTGAACTCCCAGATGACCTGTAGGTAGTCTGTGATTTCTGGATGTCCCGTCCTCTCGGGTCTCCAGCTTCTCCTGATGTTCTCCTCTCTCGTCTGTATTATTCACCGTCCTGCGTTATCCTCGGTATCGCCCAAGTAGTTCTTGCCTGCATGCGCATATGCAGATTCGTTGCTGTGAAGCTTGCTTCGCGGCACCACAGAATTATCATGACCGTGGTCCAGCCCCAAGGACGTGACACCGTTGCCCTGTCAGCGTAGGCCCCATGGCGATGCCCAATGGTCACGTCTCCATGACCCAATGGGTAGGTATGGCGTAGGGCCGCATAGCTCTAGGGGCAGTCCTCAGTGGCCCCATAGTCTTGGCCATGGTTTCATGGAGCCTTGACTAGTGCCCGCCCAAATGAGTTGTGACCACATCCTTTCGGACATGGCCCGATGCTCCATATGTTCCTTTGCCAGGCGCGGGTGCGATGGCCAGCTGACCGCATGCCGCATGGCCATGGCCCCATGACCCCATGGACGTGGCCCCGTAATTGCATGGCCATGGCCTCGTGGATGTTTGCGCCCCATGACTCCTGTGGATTTTGCCCCATCTTCAGATAACATGGCCCCACGGCCATGGGCCTTCCGCCAAGTGGCAATGGCAGTCGCCTCGTGGCTCCTTGGCTCTTGCCATATGAGCAGACTGTCATTGTCCCACGACCGCATGGGCATGGGTGAATACCCCCAGGGCCATCGTCACCTGCAATGGCCGTGGCCACATGGCCATACTTGCACTTCCTGGCATTGGAATGATTTCACAATATTGGTTCCCCGCTGACTCGATGTCAATAGCCACTCTGGCTAAAAGACGATGCTACTATGTTGGCATGCCGACATGCCCCGCCTGACCACGGCGACACCAGGATACGGTCCTATCGTCAACGCCCCAATTTCCATTATCATGCCTACACGGTCACGTTGCCATTGATCGGTTTTCTTCTGGGCATGGCTACATGGCCGTATCGCCACTGCCCCATCGCCCCCATGACCAAGCCCCCCCACAAATGTGTATGTGTATGGATCGGAGGTTTGGGGGGTGAGATCGCAGAGGAACGGAGACCCCCAACCGGGAAATCGTTCCGTTTCGTTCATATCGTGCGTGCGGGCGAGGCGACGCAGCGTGGGCGCGCGAGAGGAATGAACCCGCCGTTGCTAGGGCGAAGTCAAGACAAATGATTCTCCTCCGTCCGGCGGTGGCCCGAGCGGTGTCCCGTGGTGTCCCGTGGTGTCCCGTGGTGTTCGCCGCTCCTAGGGCGAAGTCAAGACAAATGATTATCCTCCGTCCGGCGGTAGCCCCAGCGGTGTCCCGTGGTGTCCCGTGGTGTCCGCCGTTGCTAGGGCGAAGTCAAGACAAATGATTATCTTCCGTCTGGCGGTGGCCCTAGCGGTGTCCCGTGGTGGCCCGTGGTGTCCTGTGGTGTCTTGTTGGATGAGATCGATAGTGAGATCCATAGTGAGATCGACAAGTGTTACGTGGTGTCCCGTGGTGTCCTGTTGAGTGAGATCGATAGTGAGATCGATAGTGCGATCGATACTGAGATCGATGTGGTGCCCCGAGGTGTCCCATGGTGCCCTGTGGTGTCCCAAAAAGTGAGATCGATAGTGAGATCAATAGTGACATCGACATGTGTCTCGTGGTGGCCCGTGGTATCCCGTGGTGTCCCGTTGAGTGAGATCGATAGTGAGATCTATAGTGAGATCGATAGTGAGATCGATGTGGTGTCCAGAGGTGTCCCGTGGTGTCCTGTGGTGTCCCGTTGAGTGAGATCGATAGTGAGATCGAGAGGAGTCCCGCGGTGTCCCGTGGTGTCCCATGGTGGCCCGTGGTGGCCCGTGGTGTTCCGTGGTGTCCCGTTGAGTGAGATCGATAATGAGATCGATAGTGAGATCGACAAGTGTCCCGTGGTGGCACATGGTGTCCCGATGGTGTCCAGATGGCGGTGCCCCGAAGAGAGTCCAGATGGCTGTCCCGTGAGATCGATACATAGATACATAGTGAGACCGTTGGATGGTGAGACCGATCGACAGTGATATCGATAGATAGATAGTGAGATCGATCGTGATATGGATGGTGCGACCGATTGATAGTGAGGCATTTTGCTTGATAGAATTACCGATAGTGGGATCAACAATGAGACCGATACACCTATTTCCATGGTGGTGTCCAGATGGATTTTACATGTTGTCCTGATGGTGTCCCGATGGTGCCTCGATGGTGTAATGTATTTGCCCCCCGCTGTTTCTTCAGTTGCTCCTCCCGATGGTGTTTCAATGTTTCGATGGCACGTCATATCGTCGCCATGCATCGACACCATAACAAGCGCCATCATGCATCGTCACCAGCATCGTCATAATGAATCGTCACCAGCTCGCGAGCGCATCCACAGCATCGACACCATCACAATCATCCGAATTGCAATCAGTTGGTCCCCCACAACCTCCTTCTCATCCCTGTGGGTTGTCGCATAAGTTGGTGTATACCTTTACGGCCACCCTTCGGGCGACAAGGAGGTTGTGGGGGGGGGAGGGGGGGAGCCAACATCTGACTCAATCGATCTCACTATCGATCTCACTCAACGGGACACCACGGGACACCACGGGACATTTGTCGATCTCACAATCGATCTCATTATCGATCTCACTATCGATCTCAATCAACGGGACACCACGGGACACCACGGGACACCACGGGACATGTCTCGATCTCACCATCGGTCTCATTATCGATCTCACTATCGATCTCACTCAACGGGACACCATAGGACACCACGGGACATCTCGGGACACCACATTGATCACATTATCGATCTAACTATCGATCTCACTGAACGGGACACCACGGGACACCACGGGAGACCTGTCGATCTCATTATCGATCTCATTTTTTGGGACACCACGGGACACCTCGGGGCATCACATCGATCTCACTATCGATCTCACTCAACGGGACACCACGGGACACCGCTAGGGCCACCGCCGGACGGAGGAGAATCGTTTGTCTCGACTTCGCCCTAGCAACGGCGGACACCACGGGACGGGACATCACGGAACATCACGGGACACCACGGGACATCACGGGACACCGCGGGACACCACCGCCAGACGGACGGAGGAGAATCATTTGTTTTGTTTTCGCCCGAGCAACGGCGGGTTCATTCCTCTCGCGCGCCCACGCAGCGTCGCCTCGCCCGAACGCACGACACGAACGAAACTAAACGACTTCCCGGTCTGGGGTCTCTGTTCCATTGCGATCTCACCCCCCAACCTCTGAATCACATGTTTATATCTTCTATTATATATATATATGTATGTATGTATATATATATATATATATTCATTGTACACCTATACGACCACCCATCGGGTGATAAGGAGGTTGTGGGGGGGGGGGAGAGGGTGGGGAACCAACATCTGACTCCATCTCTCACTATCGATCTCACTCAACGGGACACCACAGGACACCACGGGACACTTGTCGATCTCACTATCGATCTCACTATCGATCTCACTCAACGGGACACCACGGGACACCTTGGGACACCTCTCGATCTCATTATCGGTCTCACTATCGATCTCATTATCGGTCTCACTCAACGGGACACCATAGGACACCACGGGACACCATTGGCCACCTCGGGAAACCACATCGATCTCACTATCGATCTCTTTATCGATCTCACTCAACGGGATACCACAGGACACCACGGGACACCTGTCGATTTCACTGTCGATCTCATTGTCGATCTCACTTTTTTGTACACCTCGGGGCTTAATATCAATCTCGTTCTCGATCCCAGTGTCGATCCCATCAACGGGACACCACGGGACACTTGTCGATCTCACTATCGATCTCACTATTGATCTCAGTCAACGGGGCACCAGGGGAAGCCACGGGCCACCACGGGACACCACGGGACACCGCTAGGGCCACCGCCGGACGGAGGAGAATCATTTGTCTTGATTTCGCCCTAGCAACGGCGGACACCACGTGACACCACGGGACACCACGGGACACCGCTCGGGCCACCGCCGGACGGAGGAGAATCATTTGTTTTGACTTCGCCCTAGCAGCGGTGGGTTCATTACATTCGTGCGCCCACGCAGCTTCGCCTCGCCCGCACGCACGACACGAACGAAACGCAACGGTTTCCTGGTTGGGGGTCTACGTTCCACTGCGATCTCACCCCCCAACCTCTGATATATATATATATATATATATATATATACAAGACTGCATTGGCGCTTCGCGCCGTGCACCTTGGCCCATAAAGTTAGGTATGCAGGCGGGATGGCAGGAAGGTCAAGTCGGCAATTTAGCGATAACTCCTTGTTGCCTTTTCCGGCATCGTCGTTATCATCATGTTATTCGCTATCTTTCCTCAATGCTTATGTTTCTTCATTTTCGCCATACCCTGCGCATCCTCCCCATCCTCCTCAGTTCTTTTTTGCGGAGGCTCCTCCTTGGAGAGCCTCTGGGGGCCTCACAAAATTTCTCATGCTTTCTCAAGGCCATTTGGAGGCCTCCTGGGCGTGTTCTGGGGTCCTCTGGGGGCTTCCTCGGGCCACCCTGCCTCCAACCGCGGTCTCCCTGAATGACTTGGTCACGATTTGGAATGCTTCAGAGCGTGTCTTCGGGCCATCTTGGGCCGCCATGGGGCACTCTTAGGGCCATCTTGGACCCCTGTTATGCCGTTTTGGGGCTGTCTTGGACTGCCTGGAAGCCTTTTCGGATAGTTGTGGGGCGATTTTGCAGCCTCCCAGGCGGCTTCGGACGCCCAGAAGAACGCCGTCTTGGAGCGTCGGGAAGCCGAAAAGAGGATAACCCCAAAATTCACCAAAAACCAATGGGAAATCATAGATTTTTGCCTCTTGGGTCCTTCTTGGTAGTGCTCTTGGAGGCCTCTTGGGACGTTTCGGAGCGATGTTTGCGGGAATGACGGCTTCGTGGGCGTCGTCGTGGACGGTATTGGGGCTCTTTGGGGTCGGTTCGGGAGCGCGCCGGAACGCCTGGAATCCGTTTGGGGCCGTCTTCGGGTGCTGGGAAGGAAGGCTTGGCGAAACGCCTTGCGAGGCCCGGGGGGCCGCTTCGAGGCCCGTCCGGAGGGTCCCAGAGCCCCAGATCCCGGGAGTCCGGTTTTTTGGGGGGGGGACGGGGTTTCCCCCCGCCCGGGCTTATGAAAATATAGGAAGAGGAATATCAGAGGTGAGGGGGTGAGATCGAAGTGGAACGGAGAGCCCCCCTACTGGGAAAAATCGGTTTCGGTTTCGTGTTCGTGCGTGCCGTGCGTACGGGCGAGGCGAAGCTGCGTGGGCGGGCGAGAAGAAAGTCTCCTCCGGCTGAGGCGCGGCCGGACCACATGTTTCCTTTCCGGGGGCTTGTGGGGCGCGCTGTCCCGCTGGTGTCCCGCCTCCTGCTGAGGCGCGGCCGGACCAAATGTTTCCTTTCCGGGGGCCAGCGGTGTCCCGCCGGTGTCCCGCCGGTGTCCCGAGTTGTTGATGATGATGATGATGATGATGATGATGATGACGATGACGATGATGATGATGATGATGATGATCATGATCATGATCATGATCATGGTGATGTTGGTGATGATCATGGTGTCCAGATGATGATGATGATGATGATGGTGATGATGATGATGATGATGATGTTGGCGATGTTGATGATGATGGTGATGATGATGGCCATGGTCGTGGTGATGATGATGGTGTCCCGATGATGGTGATGTTGATGATGCTGATGTTGCTGATGATGATGATGATGGTGTCCCGGTGATGATGATACTGATGATCTTGATGATGTTGATGATGATGAGATCATGAAATGATGATGATGATGACGATGCTGATGATGATGATGGTGATGATGAAGATGATGATGATGATGTTTTCCCGATGATGATTGTGATGATGAGGTTGTTCATGATGTTGTTGATGATGATGGTGATGATGATGTTGTCCCGATGATGATGATGTTGATGACGAGGATGATGATGACGGCGATGGCGTCCCGATGATGATGATGTTGATGATGAGGACCATGATGAGGTGATGATGATGATTTTGATCATGGTGGCCCGATGATAATGATTATGCTGATGTTGACGATGATGATGGTGTCCCGATGATGATGATGGTGATTGTGATGATGGTGACGAAGATGATGATGGTGTCCCGATGATGATGATGGTGTTGATGATGATGTTGCCGTTGATGATGATGGTGTCCCGGTGATGATGGTGTTCATGATGTTGTTCATGATGATGATAATATGATGATGATGATGATGGTGGTGTTCCTATGTTGATGGTGATGGTGTCCCGGTGATGATGATGTTGATGACGATGATGGTGACGATGATGGTGTCCCGATGATGAACATGGTGATGATGATGATGGTGATGATGATGGTGATGAGGTGATGGTGATTGTGGTGGTGTCCCGATGATGATGATGTTGATGACGTTGATGATGATGATGATGTTGATGATGATGACGTTGATTGTGAGATTGGTTGTGATATCGATAGTGAGATCGATAGTGAGACCGAATGTGAGATCGATCGTGAGATCGATAGTGAGACCGATAGTGAGATCGATTGTGAGATCGATAGTCAGATCGATTGTGAGATCGATCGAATGAAATAGATCGAGTGAGATCGATCGTGAGATCGATCGGGTGAGATCGATCGAGCGAGACCGATAGTGAGATCGATAGTGAGACCGATCGAGTGAGACGTTGGTTCCTCCCCCCCCCCGAACCTCCTTATCACCCGAAGGGTGGGCGTATAGGTATTGCTCTGGCGTGCCTGGTGTTCTCTGCGAGATAGGATGAGAGGGCGCCGTTGCGACCGTCGTTGCATCAATGCTCAAGCTTTTGTGGCGTCCAGATGCCTGTACTCCGCAACGGGGTTTGGCTCGTGGGCGCCGCCACTCAGCTCCTCACGGCATACTGGTGGCGGACACAGCCTTGTCCTACGTGCCCTGACTGCCCATCGTGCCCCACCTTGCACTGTCCCAGCTGCCCGCATCTGCAGTGTCCGACGGGCCTGAATCCCTTGCAGGCCGGCGGGATCGCCGGCGGAGGTCAGAGCTCTACACCTCCTGTGCCGCCACCTGCGGCGGAGGCTGCAGCTGCATCTGGGCCACCTGGCGCCGCTGCTCCGGGTGAGGATCAAACGTCAGGACCGACCGAGGGCTCTTCGGTGTCAGGCGGCTGGCTGGGCGAGCTCGTGGCCCTGTGGCTTCACGCGCTGATCGCTTTGTTGCAGGCGGTGGTGCTCTTGGGATATTCGTGCCTGAGGAACGTGAGCTCTTGGCGACTGCCAGGCCGCCGGACTCCTGCCGCCATCGACAATGGTCGCCCGGCTGGGATACGTCCGCCCTTGGGTGTGGGTGCTATTCGCCGGCGAGCGGCGGTGGCATCTGCGTCGGATCTGGGGGCAAGCAGAGGATCCGCCAACTGGACCTCAGACTCGTCTGCTGCTGAGCCGCAGCGCGCCTGATCAGGATGCCTGCAAAGAAGACTGCAGCAGGGACAGCGCTGATATTCTGGGCTATCGCTTCGTGGACACTCATCGTGACCGCGGAATTCAGGATGCGGGGCTGCTACACGGGTTCGAGCGACGCTTGACGGTGAATGAGGAGACCGCAATCATAGATGGGGTGACTCAGGTGGCCGACGAGACTTACCGGGGTTGGGAGACCGCTGGGGGCCGCGCTGCTGAGTCTCCTGTTGAGGGCACGCTGCGGGCTTTCGACGTTGCGCTGCGCGGCGTGGGACCTGGGCCGCAACTGGTCGGTGCCGACGGTGGCGTTGCTGGAGGCAGCGCTGGAGGTACGGCGACGACTGCCGCGGGAGATCGCGGAACGGTTGCAGCCCTGAGTGTGTCGGAGCGACTCGGTGGCGACGTCGGGGTCATGAGGACCGACAAGGACTGGATCGGGATCCGACGGGTGTCGGCCAGCCTGGCGCTCTACGCTGGCGCTGAGACTGGACTTGCCAGGCTCCTTGGCATCACACTGCAGTCAGATGGCCATCGCACTCGTATCTATTTTCGGGACGCTGTCGCCAAGTTCGAGCATACGCCGCTTCCAGGATGGCCGTTGGAGGGCCCCCGTTTGGCGGTGAGGTGCTCCAGTTTTGTCGACCGACGTTGCAGAGGCCCGCTGGAGTATTTCACGCAGTTCGGGAATCAGCCTCATTTGACGAGCGATGACTACGGCGCGGCCCACTACGAGAGCATCATGAGGATGATCGCGCCCTTAGCCCACTGGGATCAGGTGAGTCTTCCAGACCTTGTGGGCGTCGGGGAGGCCACGCGACAGGCACAGCTCTACAGGTACGTGTGCGCGACGGAGGCGGAAGGTTCACTACACGCGGCCCTTCAGGGACGCAGTCGTGGCCACGGCTCCGCCGAGTTCGCCTTGTTGGACGAGGCCTCCGCCTTCACATTGGCATCGAAGGAGGATGGCAGGATGATGGTGTGTCCTGACCTTCTACACCACGTGTGCGCCATAGCAGAGAGGGACGCGGGCATCCTCAAGTCGCTGCGCAATGCGCGTGAGGATCGCCGCGCCCTCTCGGGGCAATGAGAGCGACCTCGGACGGGGTGCCCCTCGACCCGCCCGAGATGCAGCAGAGGGCGGCTTCAGTCTCCCCGCCTGGAGTCCGTGATGTACGTGGGGGCCGCTATTCCTCTCGCCGGGATGGTCGCCAGCGCGACGTCTTCCCGATTCCTCTTCGCCTTGACCCTGCTTCCTCCTCTACAGAGCTTCAGAACACGAAGACCCTTTCTCGGACAGCTGCTCGGCGGGTGCACCGCCGCCACCACAGGCTCGACATGTTGAATGAGATAGTTGTGAATCTCAACGACATGTACCTGGGTGGAAGTGGACATGACGACCTTCCGCGTCGTGCCGCTGGAGAGCCGCTGCTTGCTGTCCATGCCGAGGTGCACCGGGAGCTGGAAGATGCGGTTCGCCGCTTCGGAGAGCCGCCGATGGACCTCGACGGCCCAGGAGCCCTTGCGGAGCTTCGGGTGTCTCAGGCGCACCACGGGGAGGCCGTGGCCACCGCCCCGGTTGGCTTCGACAACGTCGACCGCATCTCTCTGCCTGCTGCTACGACTTCTCCACAGCCGCTAGAGCGTTTGGCTGGTGATGTGGGCCGGAAGATCGCCAATCGTTTGCAAGATTTGTTGCTACCCCGAGAACAGGGGTTGGACCGTATCCGTACTGAGGGACCACGTCGGCTATACGTTGATCCCAACCTTCGCAACCCTAAGCTGTATCAGCGAGTGTTTCGGCGGCTGGTGGACTCTAACCTGGTGAGTTTCCAGCTGGACTGCGAGTGCTCGGTCGGGCTCTTTTTCGTTCACAAGAAAAATGGCGATCTGAGGATGATCTTAGATGGCCGCTACTCGTCACTGCGCTTCGGCGATGCCGACAAAGTTGAGTTAGCCTCAGGCGGTGCTTTCAGCCAGATCGCCGTAGACGGGGATGACCCAATCGCAGTGGCGGGCGTAGACATCGCGGATGCTTTCTACAACATTCTGCTGCCTCCATGGTTGCAAAAATACTTCGGCCTCCCGCCCGTCAGGGCTGGCGACTTCAATCTTTCTCACGTTGGCGAGGGTACCCCCGTTCATCCTTCGCAAAAAGGTGGTTCCATGTTTCCGATGTCCGCCCATGGGTTGGAGCGTGAGCCTTTGGATCTGCCAGACCTTGAATGAGCACATCAGTTCTCTAGTCCCGGGCGTCAGTACACATAACCTCCTTGTTGATCGTCGACCAGCCCCGAGTTTGAACGATGATTTCATTCACACTGAGTACGTTGACAACTTTGTCTCACTGTCACGGTCTATGGAGCGCGCTGGGGACATCGCCCGGGCCGTGGGCCGCGAACTAAATCGAGTCGGGTTGCCTACGCATGAGGTCGAGGAGGGAGTAGGCGGTCAGACTTTGGGCTGGGAGTTTGGTTCAAGTGATGCTGTCATCGGGCTGAATCCTCGTTTACGGTGGAGGTTGCGCCTGGGCATCCAGGAGATCTTGAGGCAAGACCGCTGTACTGGGGACACGCTCCGGAGGGTCATATCGCACTACACATCTCGGGGCCTCATCAGGCGGGAACTCTTGAGCGCTCTGGGTGCCGTGTACTCGTTCATCCGCGTGGCTGGTCATAGGTCCTTACGTCTTTGGGGATCCGTTCGACGTGAACTGCGGTGGTGTAAGTCCTTGTTGGTCCTATGTTTCAGAAACGCGGGCAGGCCTCTCTCAAAGGTGGTCTCTTGCGTGGACGCCTCGTGGTGGGGGGGTGGAATCACTGAGAGGGATTTCACGCGCGATCAGGTCGTCGAGTTGTCGTCCTTCAACGAGCGATGGAGGTTTGGGCGAGACAACGAGAAGTCGATGCCTCCCCGAGCTTTCGACATCGGCATGTGGGAGGATGAGACCGAGGAGACCGAGACGAGCACGGGGTTCACCGAGCCCTACCGTGTCCTGAAGGCCTCGCAGGGCCTGATGTTCGAGGGGCCCATCAAGGTCTTCCCGAAGCCCCCAGAGGCCAAGTTCAGGAGCGTCTCGAAGGAGGTCTGGGGTGGTGTCTGGAAGCGTATTCTCTCGAAGCCTTGGGAGCGTGAGGAGCCCCAGGTTATCCTTGAGGGCAGGGCTCTGGTCAGCTGTCTAAAGCACCTTCTTCGGAGCTCTGGAAATTTCAGACACACTCATATCATCCTGAATGACTCTATGGCCCCGTTGCTGGCTTTGCTCAAGGGCCGGTCCTCATCGGCGCCGCTTCAGCGAGTATGTCGTCAGGTCGCAGCTCTAGCGTTGTGCAGTGGCTGCGGCGTCGCCTGGCGCTGGGTGCCTTCTGAGCACGACAATGCAGACTCAGCCTCGCGGAACCGGCCTGGCCTTACAGCTGAAGCTGATCGAGCGGCCGCTGGGGATGCCAGGCGCAGGAGCCCTTGCTCAGGTGACGGGCGGCTTGCCGAGGAGTCGGGGAGGACCGAGGACCAGCGCGGCCGTGGCTTCGTCTCGCCGCCGCCGGGCCTCAGCCTCTACGACGAGCCTTGCTGTCCGAGCTCGCGTGGAGGGGGGCCGCCAAGCTGCCAGGCGCCTGCCGCGCCGCCAGGGCTGCAGCCGGGATATCGTTCCGATGCCCGGAGAGAGCCACTCGGTTCTGGAGCAGGAGTCGGTGGCCGCCGCCACCCGCCAGGACTACGAGAGGCGAGCCCACCGCTTCTACCTCTGGGCCGAGCACTCGCGCCTGGAGACGGTGGCCGAGGAGCAACTGAACGAGACCCTGGCGATGCACCTCCGCGAGCAGTTCCTGATGGGGGGCGAGAGCACGGACGCGAGGAAGCTCTTCGCGTCGCTGGCCTTCGCGGGGTGCCACCTGGGCTTGGAGTACAGCAGCCTGCCGTGTGCGACCCGAGCTGCTCGGGGATGGCGCACGCGGGCTCCGCCTCGGTCGAGGCTTCGGCTGCCGTGGGCCACCTGCTGCCTTGTCATCCGCCAGTTAGTTCAGGCCAGGGAGCGAGCGCTGGCAAAACTCACGGCCGTGGCCTTCGCCCTGCACTTGAGGCCGTCGGAGGCGCTCTCCCTGACCACCCACAGCCTGGCGCCGCCGTCAGTGCTGCTCAAAGGCCCGCGCAGGACCTGGAGCATGACGCTTCATCTGAGGGTAAGCGGGGTAGCAGGCCAGACGGGGGTGCACGACGACTCGCTGGTGTTAGACAGCCCCGCCTTCCCCTGGCACGAAGAGGCGAGCCACAAGCTGCTGGTGCGGGCCCTCACCCAAGACGAGATAACAAAGAGAGGTCGGTGGGCTACAGATCAGGTCGTGAGGCGGTACACCGAGGCAAGACGGGTTCAAGAACGGCTAAACATGCTCCCTAACCACATTCGGGGCATCGCCAGGCACAGCCTCGATACAATTGGCGCCGTCCTCTGCGCGACCTAGCTCGATGTGTGAACGAATCTGGACAGCAAGTGATGCTGGAAGTCTTCAGTGGCAGCGGCAACCTCTCTCGATCGTTTCGGTTAGTCCTGAGGGGTCTCTCCTGCTTCGAACTGGACATTATCCATGACGCTGCTGCCGATGTCTTGTCCAGCAAAATTCAGAAGTTGGTCAGGGGCTGGGTGCGAAGCAAAATGCTCCTGGGTGTGTGGATAGCTACTCCGTGTCAGTCACTGTCGCGTGCTCGTAATCGGCCTAATGGACCTCCGCCGCTTCGAGACGCTGAGCACCCCCTTGGACTCCCTCACCTGAATCCCGCCGACTGTCTGAAGGTTGCCCGTGGTAACCGTTTAGCCCGTTTCAGCTTTGGCCTCTTTTCCCTGTGCAGATCTCTTAAGGTCCCTGTGGTTATCGAGAATCCTTCGACCTCTTGGCTTTGGAGTCTCCCTGGGGCCAAAGCGCTCGCCTGTTCCAGTAACGTGCTCGATCTAGATGTTGATTTTTGCGCTTTCGGGACCCCGTGGCGTAAGCGAACCCGCCTTCGGTTTTGTCATCTCGACCTTGCCGGGCTCAAAGGGGCCCAGTGCCAAGGCCGCGGCGTTTGCAGTTTTTCGAAGTGCCCGCGCCGGGTGCTTGAGGGAAAAGACAGTACTGGGCGATTTCTCACCCACATCGCCGAACCGTATCCCAGAGGGCTTTGCGTGGAGCTTGGTAGAGCCTACAAACAAGCGTTGCGGAATAAAGCTTGCTGTGCTTTAACTAGATATGCGGCCTGAAGGCCAGTGTGAGAGTTTCGCAAAGTTTCAGTGTTTGCTTTCTGGTTCGGAGTTGTGATTGCCTCGCGGGGGGCAACCTCTGCGAGGCTGAGGCATCTAGATGCGAGCGGCTCTGGGCCGCAATCACACAGATTGACAGCATGGTCGGTCTGGAGCAAAAGTGCTGTGAATCTGTAAGGCTGGCGCCCAGGAATCCGCCAAGCATAGATTGCTCTGGCGTGCCTGGTGTTCTCTGCGAGATAGGATGAGAGGGCGCCGTTGCGACCGTCGTTGCATCAATGCTCAAGCTTCCCTCCCTCGGTCCCCTTTTGTCCCACCCTGCTGTTAGAGCCTTTCTACACTTGCACTGGAGTTGTGATTGCCTCGCGGGGGGCAACCTCTGCGAGGCTGAGGCATCTAGATGCGAGCGGCTCTGGGCCGCAATCACACAGATTGACAGCATGGTCGGTCTGGAGCAAAAGTGCTGTGAATCTGTAAGGCTGGCGCCCAGGAATCCGCCAAGCATATATATATATATATATATATATATATACAAGGAACATGGAATTACGGTGTGCGGGTTTGTGTGGCCCCCCGGCGTCCTCGCGGCGCGAAAGACACCCAAAGCAGCTCAAGACGTTGCAAATAGAGCCTCAGAACGGCCCGAGAGGACCTAGAGCTTGCCCAAGAGGGACCAAACACGGCCCAAAAGATGCTCTCAAAAGGGCTTTCATGATGCTTTCAAGACTGCCCAAGAGGCGCCCAAGACGCAGCCGGAGGGCCCCACGAGGACCCCCAAGGGGGCCCCCAGAGACCAAAGACATTGTTTTCATAAGGTTTCGTAAGGATTTCGAACTACTCTCGCTTTCGAGCTTCAGGGCCCTTTGATCGGCCCGACAGGCCCCCAAGATCGCACCGAGACGCCCCAAGCTGCCCCCAAGACGGCCCAACAAGACACCAAGAGGCTCCGAAGAGACCCCAAGACAGCCAAGAGGGGCCCAAGACTGCCAAAGGGGCCCCCAAGACGGTCTACGAAACCTTAAATGGATCCCTAGAAGTCCGAGTAAGGTTCTAGAGGGCCCTGAGTCTGCCCCTGAGGCGTCGGAGGAGGTTTGCGATTACCCATGTCACACTCATCGGTCAATGCCCGCCCCAACGATCACCAGCTTTGAATTTGGGCGAGAGAGGGAGTGTCCTCGAACTGCCCTTGTGGTACACTTTGGGATCGGTGTGAGAGCGGTCTTTGTCAGTGGCCAGTGTCTCGGCATGGGAATGCATCGTCCAAGCAGCTGGACATCGACCAGAGCCCCTGAACGGCTGTCACAGTGCCTCGACCCACCTCCTGCTGGCGGGAGTCCCCACCGATGACCGAAACGGCAATGCACAGGATAGTCTTCTTTCGGTAGGCGTTCTCTTGAACTCTTCTTTGGCGTTTAGGTCCAATGGCGCCTCAGGATGTCGGCGTTGAATCGGAGATTACCCAAAAGTCTCACAGCGTGTTCATGGTGTGAGCCTGTACTGTGGATTCGCGCCGCGTTGACGCGGCGGCAACTCCAGCGCGAGCGTTCAAGTTCGGACGCCTCCAGTGGCCAGGAATCGGCCGATATCCAACGATCTGCGCTACCCGAATTCCGAATGCCCGATCGTCCAAGGCTGCAGGATCCGCGCGGTCTCAGAATTAGAAGTCGACATGCTCGCGACGTGCACCCTCCGTAGCAGGGGTCGGCCGCGGGGGCCTTCAGGAGGACGGCCTGGCCCGTCCGGTCCGTCAGCCATCGCTGGTCGCGCAGCCCCCCTCCCTCGCAGGGCACCGGCGCGCCTACGTTCTCACGCTGTGTCGCCATTTTGCTGCAGTTCCTTCGTGACGTGACTCCGACGTCGGAGGGGTCGTCGTCGGGAAAGAAACAGACCCTCGCAGGGCACCGTCCACTGGGTTAGCCGCTGGTACGTGCTGGAGGACGACATACTCAAGGCGGCCCCCCTGCGGTGCCGCCCGCCTCCCGGTGCTCGCCCGGGAAGGGCCTCGGCCTTGGTGCCCCCGCCTCCCTGTGCTCGCCCGTGGTGCCGCCCCCCCGTGATGCCGCCCGCCTCCCGGTGCTCGCCCGGCGGGGGCGAGCCCCTGCCCTCTGCGGGAGCCGGCGGAGGGCGGGCGGAAGCAAGGCGGCGGAGGTGAGCGGCCTCGGGTCCGCCGGCGGAGAAGGGTGGCATGTCGGTCGGGCGTCGAGGTTCGGTGGTTCATCAAAGATGGGGTCCTGAGGGATGGGGTCCTGAGGACGAGGAGCCTCAAACAACGTCAATCTGCCCCTGGAGCCCTTCCTATCCTCAGGACCCCATCCCTGAGGACCCCATCTTTGAACCACCGACCTTCTTCATCGTCTTCCCATCACTCGACGCCCGACCGACATGCCACCCGTTTCCGCCGGCAGAATCGGGTGGCATGAATCGGCGACTTGGATCCGTCACGTCATGCGAATCTGAGGAGGAGGAGGAGGAGGAGGAGGAGGAGAAAGGGGAGGAAGGGGAGGAGGATCAGGTGGAGGGAGGGGACTGCGCATCACGTGACGAAATCCTTCTGCCTCATGCAGGGGGGGGGGTGAAGATGGGTGCACCTGTTGTGCCCTAAGGGGCCCCAGAAGCCCAGAAGGGCCCCCCTGGGGCCCAAGAGGGGCACGAACGGTGCACGTTTCCCTCTCCCCCCAATACAGTGTAAGTCGGGCATGTCCCTCTGCGGGAGGAGTGTTCAAGGATAATTAGTCACAACTATTTGTGACATTTGTTTTGTTTTTTTTGTGTTATCTTTCGGCCCGATTCCGTCCCCCTTGAATTCACGCCCGAGTCGGCGGGAGGAAGGCGGCGGAGGTGACAATGAGACGTCAACATGTGTGGATTCGTGGTTTCTGGGGCGGGCCGCGCCATGCAGTCGCAGCGCCCGCAGCGAACGAACAGGAGAGAGAGGAGGGATGGGGACCGGCTTTCCTTATTGGGCGAGGCCCCCGAGACGCCCGTCTTCCCCTCCTCCTGTTCCTGTACTCGCGTCATTTACTCCTGCTCCTCCTCCCTCCTCCACCTCCTCCGTCCTCCACCTTACCCTTACCCCTCCTTCGCCTCCTCCCCTCCTCTCACCCCATCTCCCCTGCCTTCCCTCCGGCTCCCCCTTCTTCTCATCCTCGTGCTGTGTTGTCCTCCTTGTCCTCCCCTCGCATCCGTCTTCTCCCCCCTGCTTACCCGTATCCTTCCTTCTCATCGCCCCTTCTCCTATCCCTCAACCCTCCTCCGTACAGTCCTCGCCTTCGCCCGCCTCCCCCTCCCCCACCACCTCCTGACACCATTGGTACAGTCGGACTGGCGTATCGGATCAAGGTCGGTTCGGAGAGGGTACCCTAATGTTCTTCGTGCCTGTTGGATGTGCTTGTACATCTTGGGGGAAGGCACCCTCGAGTGTTATTCTGTTTGGGCTGGCGAAGGGTCTCATGTTCTTGAAGGATATTCTTCTGTCCTCGGTCCGACTGTAACCTTCCGAACACGTCCCACCACGATGTGATCTCACGCTCTCTCTCTCTCTCTCTCTATCTGCCTTGCGCGCCCCGCGCACGATGCGTCGGGCGCTTCGTCATGGGGGGTATCGAGGGCTGCGACGTTTCCGATCCTTGCGCGCGGCATCGATCGATTTGATTGCGCACTCCCCAGTACCAGGGCGGTTCCCCAGCCTCCCTTGTTGGGCGTCGCGCCATTGGGGGGGGGATCTATAGGGGGGGGCAGCGAGGGCTGCAGAAAAGGGGCTCCTGAGGGCCCTTCAGGGCGCCCCCTAGGGCCCCAAAGGGGGCAGATAGGGCGCAAGAAAATGTTCGGCGGCAAGCGAGGAGGGGGGGGGGGGGAAGTGAGAAGAATTAGTCCTTCTCAGAAGACGGCAGAATCCCTCGCGCCATTGGGAGGTTTTCTGCGTCTTCGGGGAAGGCTCAGAAAACTTCTCAGAACGCCCGGGGACTCTCGAGCCTTCTGCGAAGGCCTGCCACTTCTCACTTCCTCCCTGGGCTCGCCGCCGAAAAACGAGACACGAGTTCACGGGCTGTGACTCCAGCTGGGTCTTGCGAAGGCTACGGTGACCGAGGTGGCTCGAGCCGCGCTTGCGCGCGGCACAGCGAATAGCACCTATACGGTGGAGCCCTTGCCACACCTCCCGAACGTGACGGTGTGAAGGTCAGCGAGGGTAACAGCCGTAGAGAGGACGAGACTGTCGACCTGCAGCCGACGACCTCGCTCCTGGTCTTACCTCCGGATTTCCGCCTGCGTCCGCCTCCTGAATCCTCCGATCACGCCCCAAGGCCACGCAGGGCGGGGAGCTGAGATGGCGGCCCCAGAACGTTAACGACAAGCCGCTCAAGTGGTGGTGGTTGGAATGAGCCACTCCCGCGCGCCAGGTTGGCGCACGTTGTCACCCTATCATCGCGCTCCGCGCTTAGCTCGGCCTGAGTGCGATTGGCCCCTTGCCACACGAGCTTTGCGCGTCGAGGCCCTAAGCGGCTTTTTTCTCGCACGCCTCCGGGCCCCCGTGCACCCGTGCTGCCCTCCTGCCTCGGAGCAGTCGGCCGCGCTCCCTTCGTGATCCTGGGGGGGGGGAAGGCAGGAGCGCGCCGGCGCCGCCCGCACCCCGTCCACCGCATTCTTTCTCGGTCAAGGTGCGGGGGCCGGGGGCCGACTTTGGGGGATGGGGAAGGAGGAGGCGGAGGAGGAGGAGGACCAGCGTAAAACCCAAGAGTCATCAACGATATAGGAATAAACCATCCCTCCAAGCTCCCTCTTCATAGGCCCCTACAACTGTTCATTTCCACTGAGGACACTGCCTCGTTGGAAGACAACCTGTTGAAGACCCTGAAGCATGCCAACACATGTTTCTCGAGATTCCAATGCCACGGATCAACCTGACTATTGCGTCATGGCGATCCTTCATGGGAATCAGTAGAATTTTGGTCCATATAAAAAGCGAATGTGCGCGGCGCTAAGGCGAGAGCCACATTTTGAAAAGGAACCGCCTCCAATCCGTGAAATTCGGGCAAATCTTAGAGTCGACAGTGCGCGGCGCTCAGGCGAGAGCCACGGTTTGAAATCCACCCGCCCTCCATATGTGCAAGTGCCGTCAACGTTTAAGCTTCAGGATCCTACATGTTGAGGAAGTCTCAGGCCTGCCCTAAAACCTGGCCTCGGGGTGCGGCAGGGAGGAGGAGGAGGAGGAGGAGGAGGAGGAGGAGGAGGAGGAGGAAGTGGAGGAGGAGGAGGAGCAGGAGGAGAAGGAGGAGGAGGAGGAGGAGGAGGAGGAGGAGGAGAGGAGGAGGAGGAGGAGGAGGAGGAGGAGGAGGAGGAGGAGGAGGAGGAGGAGGAGGAGGAGGAAAAGGAGAAGGGAGGCGGAGGAGGAGGAGGAGGAGGAGAGGAGGAGGAGGAGGAGGAGGAGAGGAGGAGGAGGAGGAGGAGGAGGAGGAGGAGGGAGAGGAGTTGGCGCAGTAGGAGGAGGAGGAGGAGGAGGAGGAGGAGGAGGGGAGGAGGGGGAGGAGCAGGAGGAGCAGGGGAAGGAGGAGGAGGAGGAGGAGGAGGAGGAAGAGGAGGGAACGAGAGGGGAGGGCAGGAGGATGGCAGGAGGAGGAGGAGGAGGAGGCTGAGGGAGGATGAGGAGGAGGAGGGAGGAAGAGGACGGGAGGAGTTTGGGAGGTGGAGGAACAGTCTTGCCTGTCGACGCGGGGGGCCCCATTCGCGGCGGGCGCGCGTCCGCGCCGCGCCATCAGGCCGCCCGCGGAGGGCGGGGGCATCCAGCGCCGCGGCGCAGGCGCGCTGCCCGCGGAACGCGCTGGGCGCTGCTCGGCGGCCGCGCGGCGGTTGGGTGGTGCTGCTCGCGCTGTCCGGCGTGTGCAGGTCCAGCCTCCAGATTTTGTTGCATACCACACCCTCCCCGCCCCAATCAGATTCCACCGCCCGAAGCCATTGTCAGAGTACGTGCAGAAACGACGCCCCAGGGAGGGACTCTTGTACACCAGACCCATGAGGAGGACCCTCGCCCGCCCCTGGGAGCTTTTGGGTATATGATATGAATTTTCGGGCTGAGTCCAGGATGTCTCGGAGCCCGAGGGACGGGGGTCAATGCCAACGGGGGTCAGCCAGAGCGCCGGATCTTGCAGGATCCTGCAGAACCAGAGTTGCGCTGACTCGGGCTAGGGCGCAGGATCCTGTTGTATCTTGCAGCGTGTTGTCAGATCCTGCAAAGCCCGACTGAGCTGAGTCTGAATTGACCCGGGTCAGATCCCCGTTTGTGGCAAATTTGTTGTCCACCTTGGAGCATGCGTTGGGCAAGCAGCGTGGCATGGACAGAAAGCTCACCCATCGACGGCCAGTGGGGCCAGAAGACATCGAGGTGGTGGTCGAGGGCATTGTGGGGCCTGAGAACCTCGAGGTGGCGCACATCAGCCTGGTGATCGACGCGGGTGGCGGCAAGTGCAGGTCTCGACCACGTATTTTGAACACCATGGAGCTAGGCGAGGCTGCTCTTCCCTGCGGTGCCCAGGGGCGCCGAGAGGCTCCCTGAGCGCGTGAGGCCCCTGGAGTTGTCTTGCTGAGAGGGTTTGCCCTGTCTGGCCTCTGAAGCCGAGGCTCGGGACCTCGGGAGGTCCGCGCATGAGCTGGCCGCCCGTCGCCAGATTTCGGACCTCGACATCCGCCTCGATGGGCCTTGGGGACCGCTGGCCCGTCTTCCTGGGGCCGCCCGTCGCCTCTCTCGCGGCTGGGTGTCCTGCTCTTTTGCATGCTCTGATGAGGTAGCACCCGTAGAGCTCTAAAGCTATAGCTGGCGGGGACTCGGGCGGCGCCGAGCTGGGGGTGGCGGGGGGGCCGCAGCGCCGCAGCTTGCAGACGGTCTTGAATGCGTGGCTGGAGGGCCCGCAGACCAGGTAGCAGTGCAAGCACGGCTTGGGCGCGGACGAGGAGGTGGAAGATCTCGAGGAGATCGAGAACGCCGGCGACACTGCGCGGGGGGGGGGGGACAGAGGGCCACGGTTTGCAGACGGACGCGGAGGCGAGGCAGGTGCAGCGCCTGAAGGAGGTCCCACGCGCCGCGGGATTCAATGCCCATGACGAGCTCATCTTCGCTATCCGCTAACATCTCAGCATTTCTGAGTTGTCTGATATCTTGGCGGGCATGGGTACATCGGGAGTGAAACGCGGAGCGGTTTTCGCTGAACCCGCGATGAGGACCATCTTGGGGTGAAGGCTTATATGGGTGAGCTTCGCGCCGTCGCGCCGTCGACGCCGCGCTCGCAACCGTGACGCCCCCCTTGCTAAGGCCACAGTTTTCTGTTCAGGCCAGGAAGGTGGGCGTCAGGTGCACGGGGCAGAGAAATTTCTGGCGCTACCTGACTGGGGCTCGCACGCGGCCGGCCTAGGTCGCACGCCCACTCCTTCTTATGCGCGTGACGGTCTACAGGACACCCCGTCTGAGACCGCTTGCGCTCGGCACTTGTGGCGGTTCGTACGCTGCCGATTCAGCCCGAACTATGTAATTGTGTGTGTTTTGTGTGTGTGTGTGTGTGTTTTTGTTTGTGTGTGTGTTTGTGTGTTTCGTGTGTTTCGTGTGTTTCGTGTGTGTGTGTGTGGTGTGTGCGGAGCTCGACGAACACCCCAAGGAGCTGCCATTCGTTCCCTCCAGCGGGGGACGGCGGCGACGACTATGATCCTCTGTTTCTCGGCCCTGTCGCGAGTCTGTCCCATGGGTCCCTTCGCGATTCAGGCCTAGCGACGTTGGCCTATCGGCCTCTCGCGATTCAGTTCGCGACTTTGGCTTAGCGGCCTCTCGCGACTCTGGCCTGGTGGAGCTACCGCGCGCAGCTCAGTTTGTTTCCCGCTGGCGCGGATTTGCAGCCCGGTAGCGTGGGCGATCATGACGGTTCGAGTGGTGAGGAGGAGGAGGAGGAGGAGGAGGAGGAGGAGGAGGAGGAGGAGGAGGCGGAGGTGGAGGTGGAGGTGGAGGAACAACACCAGCACGAGTACGGGACTCCCCCCCGCGCACAGCGTTCTGGACAAAGACTGCTTGAAACAGAAGTGCTCCGCACGTTCACTTAGCAGCTTTTCCCCTGGCGCCTCAGCTCGAGTAGCTTTGCGTTTTGGGGGCCGTCGCACCAGGTAACCATTTTGTGGCGGCCACCGCGGCGACGGCCATCCGTCTCCCGAGGTGGGCGGGCTGGCTACAGTGGGTGGTGGGTGGGGTGGAACAGTCGTTATGGTCGCCCCATCCCCTCACCTTATCATCCCTCCTTCCCCGCTCCCATCCCATCCTTTTCACTGTGGCTGTGTGTTCCCCGCTTCTGTTTTGCGAGTTGCTGCACCCTCCTGGTCTGCCAGTTCCCGTCTTCTGGAGCGTTGCGCACGGGTCTGCAGTGCAGAGCCACCATCAGGCCCGTCAAAGGACCACCTGCCACTGTCGTGTTGCGCGGCGGTTCTGTCTGCCTCTGGGTACCCCCACGGTTTGCCCAAGCGAAGGAGGTGTAAAGGGGGGTGCGGGGGGGAGCAGCGGAGGAGTGGGACTAGGGAAGGAGGTGGAACGTGTAGATTCGGGGGGGAGGTCGGGAAACGAAAAGGACGAAGAGGGGTACAGGAGAGTGGGGAGGAGAGTGGGGAAGAGGAGGACGAGGAGGAGGAGGAGGTGGAGTTGGAGGAGGATTAGGAGGAAAGAGCATGAGGTGGAGGAGAAAGGCGTGGACGTCAGGGTCCACGCCCTGGGGGGAGATTCGCAACGAAGACGTAAACATGGGCCTCCTCTTCTCACTCCTCTGTGCGGACGTCCCAGGCTTCCATTCTTCCTTCTTCCCCTCCTCTTTCTTGTTTACGTGGTCCAGCCTGCTCCACAGACTTCCCCCATCCCTCCCTCCATCCCGTCCCCCCTTGTTATCTCTCTCTCTCTCTTTCTCTCTCTCTCTCTCTCTTTTTCCCCCTCTTTTTTGTTTGTGTCTCTCTCTCTCTCACTCTGCAAGGCTGTCGTTGCCTCCTCCTTGCGCTGTGTACATAGCGGTAGCATTGGAATTCGCATGCAGGGCTGCCGACGGACGAATGACGGGGAGGGGCCCACGGACTGGGGGAGGCCGCTCCACCGAGTGCAGCGCCAGAGTACCAGGGTATGGTCCCCAAACACTTCTCCAGTCCCATCCCTCCACGTGAGCGTTTTTTACTCATTCTTTTGCCGATCGGCGCGGGCCCTCGCACCCCCCACTCCCCCCCCCGTGGAGTAGATCTTGGCTGTTTTGGGCGCCTGTTTCGAGCAGGTGGAATCCTTCCCATAGGACGACGGTTCCAAAAAGTCGCACTAAGCAGAGGTCCGGAGCCAGCCCCCCCCTCTCCCCCCCCTTTCGCCCAATGTCGAAACGCCGAAAAACAAAACGTCCACCGCGTCCCTCCGCTCCTTCCTGTCTACTCGTCCCCCCCTGAAAATCAGCCATGCGTCCTGTCCTAGAGCGCGTGCCGATCAGAGTTTCGATGCGGATCCAGTGTGGCGACGGCGACGCTCCACGAGACCAACACAGTGCCCAAAGCTCCCAGACCATCCATCATTGACTCCCCTCTTTCGTCTCCCTCCCTTCTTTCCATCTGAGTCTCACAGGATAGGCCCTCTCCCTCCACCCGTGCGTCGGCTCACGCTAATCCGGCAGCAGCCCTTATGGCAAGGAGGCCCCCGTCGGATAGAGGTGAACAAGACGGCGGGCTGTCTGGCTCAGGTTGATGACCCACCCTGGTGCAGAGGCGCTTGGCGCGCATGTCGAGACACTAGCCACTTTCGCCCACCACATGACCAGGATAAACACCATGCAGAGCACTGGCCAAGGAGGATGAGGGAGAGGAAGATGAAGAGGCGCCAATCGGCAGACACTCTGCGGCCTCGTCACCCCCGCCTCGGGTCCGATCGTGGATGCACCTCGTCTCCATCGTCGTTGTGGTCGTTGTGCATGCTGCCCTGCTTTGGGCTTGCCTCCCCAGTGCAGCGACCGCCGACCCACCACCGCCCTCACCCTGCCCCCCCCCCCAGCCCTCTCCCCCCCCCGTTCACCGATGCACAGTGGCTCCGATGGGGCCCCAGGCCGACCGCAGCGGGGGAAGGGCGTGGGGGAACACCTCGGAGCTCTCTCCGCACACCGCTGGCCGAGGTCCACGGCGCCCCAGGGAGCACTCGCCGGGGGGGCTCCCTGTCAGTTGGAGGGCCCCCCCCCGCGCGCAGAACTCCCGCCGTGGCAAAACCGGCGAAAGGAGGCGGCGCTCTCAGAAAAATTCATCCGCGCCTCCGGCCTTCCGGTGCCACTGTTGTCTTAGCGGCCTTCGGGGCCCGTCGTCGCCATCGTGGCCGAGGCAGGGGGGAGCTGCTGCGGGAGGAGGACGGAGGAGGGTGGAGGGAGGTGGGTGCGAGCGGCCGCAGGCCGTGCTGAGCGAGACCTGCACACTCCTTCACACTCATCCGCCTCGTGCCCTCATCTCCCACTGCGTCTGCCATAGATGAATGCAGAGAGCCACCAGAGACCATGCCGACAGGGCGCCAGAGACGACGCATATGTGACAAGGAGTGTCGGTGCAGACATGCGTAACCTCTGCTGGATGGGATGACGTCGCCAGTGCGAGAACGGAGCAAGCCGTCGGCACGAAGAAATGTCAGCGCAAGAGGCCCTGAACAGCAGCTGAAGGGAGAATAGTGAATGAGTGGGCACCTCTTCTCCTCCTGCCCCCAAGTGCAATCTTCACTCTGACCAAGCGATACACAAGAGATCCGCAAAAAGCTGTGCCTTGAGCTCTTGTCCCGCCCCTCCCTTCTCGGAGCTGCCGACCCCGTGTCTGGACCCTTGCCGGTAGCCATAGCTCAGGAGGAACAAACACACACCGACACAATTAATGTTCGATTCCCTCGAACATATGCGAAAGTATCGGAAGTGGGGGGGAATACGAAAAACCAAAAGATATAGACAAATATGAGGAATCCTCGGATTTATGTGTATTTACTTGTGTGTCCCTGGGCCTCTTCAGTAGCAAGGATCGCTTGGATCCGGAACATCTGAGCACACTCATCAGATCGAGCATCCAGGACTAGAGAAGAAATGCCTCCCGCGCGCCAAGCCAGCTGTTCCAGGGCTTCTCGGAGGCTTCGTGGGTGCCTCTTGGGAGTTTGTTGAGGCCTCCTGGAAGCCTCTTGGGAGTACCTTCGGGGCCTCCTGGGGGTAGCTTGAGGGCCTCTCTGGGGCATCTTGAAGCCTCCTGTAGGTTCTTGGAAGCCTCTGGGGCTCTTCTTGGAGGCCTGCTCAGAGTGGCGCGCATTTCGTCATGCGGTGGCCTGGTTTGGGCCTCGCTGGTATGTTTTCGGCCGCGGAGTGCACAGCGTAGGGCGCAACAGATATCAGGTCGTGACTTCCGGCCGCCAAGGGCGCAATCGATAGCAGGTTGTCCTAGTTCGTCAATAGCGATTGTCGTAAGGCCTTTTCCCAAGCAGTGCTTCCCCTCAGGGGTTTTTATTTGTGTTCTGGCGCAATTGGATGGGCGTGGCGAGGTTTCGCTTGGTTGGCGACCGTGGGCGCCTCGTGGCCCTCACATGTTGCACCATATAGACGGCACCGCTTCGGGCGCATGCGATGAAGGCCACACTTGCTCGCTAGGGTCACGTTGACCAAGTTGGCCGCGCGGTATTTCACTCAATAGTTACATTTGCTGGTTCTCCAGCGTGCACGTTGGTCAGTAACTTGTGATCGTGTCAGTAGGTGGCCGCGGTCAAGACCGTCGGGCCGCAGTAACAGGAAATTCCTGAAGCCGCGGCCGCAGTTTCCCCCCAAACAAGCCTCAATGCCTCCCGAAGCCATCGGTAGCGACCGGTCGCCCCATCTTCTCCCCCTTCTCTCACCCAGTTTCCTTCTCTCCGCCTTCCTTCTCTCTCCCCTCGCCTCCTCACCTTTTCCGCCGCTGTGGCCGCTGCAGCATTAACAGCCGTGGCTTGCAGCGGGCAGCCGCCAAGAGCAGAGGAGAGGTCGCTAGACGGCCGCCAAGATCACTCTGCCTCCCCTCCTGATCCTCCTTCGCAGGGTCCTCTCCGTACGAGCTTCGCCCTTCTTGTCTCCGGATCACCTCGCAGAGACATCCTGACGACTCGGTGCTGGCCGGCAGCTGCCCGGCCCACGACTTCCAGGCGCATGCCTGCCTTTGCTCGCCCCCGTGCCATCCGAGACCACCTCTCCCGCGCCCCCCCCGCCGCCCCAGCCAGCGCCCGCCGCCCCCCACCCCCAATTTTCCTCGGGGGCGTCCGATAGGGGCCCGGCGATCCTCCGAAGGCTTGATCCTCGACCCTCGCCCCTTCGACCCTCGATACCTCGAGCCCTCGATCCCTCGAATCCCGTTCCTCCGATTGCTTTCGAAAGCTGCGGCCCACGGGGGAGGCCGCTTGCCAGTCTCACGGTGATGATGGGGGGGATTATGGCCGTGGCCATGATATGAGGCAGTTTTTCAATCCATTAGCGGTAACGGGTGTGACAGGGGAGAGGGGCGGACGGGGTGATGGGGTCAGATCCCAACCCGATGGTCCAGACCCCAACCGGACGGTCCAGATCCCAGCCGGTGAGAAAACCGGAACGGCCCAGATCCCAACCGCCAGACAAGGTCATGTAGACTCGAGTCAGCCAGAGCTCGGGTTAGCCGACGTTTTGTGACGAGTGCGTGCTGGATTTTGTCGGTCTGGTTTTCGTGGGATGGCCGCAGCGGGAGCTCGCGTCAAATTTCAGATAGGGTCTCGTCATTTTCACTGATGGCCCCGTCAGGCCAACCCGAGTTCCCCGAACCCGAGTCTTTTGTCTCCGCCACTATGTAAAATTTGGTGTTGCATGGCCGTCTTGGCAATGGAAACCCAATTGCTTCTTTTAAAGGAACTCACTCGGTTTTCATAGTGCATAGCTCGGATCTAGATTCCGGTTTTATTATTGGTAGGGGTTTGGACCGTCTAGTTGTGAATTGAATCGTCCAGCTGGGATCTAGACTTTCCTCGTGGGGTGTGTGGGGGGCGTCACGTCTTGATTCGCGCCTGCGCCGTTTGGGGATGCTCGAGAGTCGCGAATTCCCACGCGGCGCCGGCGCGAATCGTGACGTGACCGGAGGAGAGGGGCGGGGTGGCAGGGCTGGTCACGGGCATCACCGCAAGCAATCACCCTGCTCTATCTCCCCGGATGTTTTGCCCCCTCTTCGTCTGTTGAATGCGTACCGTGGTTCCCCCCTCGTCCGCGCACGTGCTGAGGGCCAAGATTTGCGGACCCCCCTCTGGGACACCCCCCGCCTCGGACGCCCCCGACAAATTCCCGCCGCCTGCGCTCAAGGCGCACAGGACCCTGGGCCCAAATGGGTTA
>CAUYUJ010016216.1:176665-269165 GCA_963575745.1 Prorocentrum cordatum | reverse complement strand
GGGGGAGGGGGGGGCTCTCGGGGGCGCCTCGCCCTGATCGAGCGGCGTCGTCGCGGAGCGGAGGGTTTCGGTAGCAAGTCATGGGAACCTTGCGTGCCCTCGAAATTCCGCTTCCAGAGTGTACTGGCGTCAGTTAGTGTCTGGTGATCGATGAGACAGCGCCGATTGTCGTCAATCAGCGTCGATTGGCGTCGATTCAGCGCCGATTTAGTGTAGAAGAGCGTCCATTCGCAAGAGCCAGCAACATGGTATGGGAGGCTCCCATGAGCTGCCACAGAAAAGATTGTGTCCTCGAGGAATTTATGAAAGTTTGTCCTTCGAGGATTGGCTCGTTTTCGGCCTCCGAGGGGCGCTTGTCGTGGCCGCGGCTGGACGCAGGCTCGAGGAGCTGCCCAGGGCGGAGCCAGGGAGGTGTCCGGGAACCCGTCTGGAGCAGATGCTGTCCGCTGGGGGGCGGGGCGAGGAGGGCGGCTTTCCGAGAACGGGGGGGCCCTCTCACAAGGAGCTGGTTCCTTCCGCAGGAGGCTTCTTGAGCGGCCAGGGGGCTCCCGAACAGCGCGCTTCCTCCTCTCGAGAAGACCGCCCCCTCCTCGCCACCCGCCCCGCCGTGGGCGCCCGCTCTTCGTCAGGGCGTCAGGGTATCTGCGAGAGCGGAAGTGTTCAAGACTTAGGGGTTTATGGG
Organism: Prorocentrum cordatum; assembly: GCA_963575745.1. Taxonomy (NCBI): domain Eukaryota; class Dinophyceae; order Prorocentrales; family Prorocentraceae; genus Prorocentrum; species Prorocentrum cordatum. The sequence continues at coordinate 268,483 of CAUYUJ010016216.1, read as the reverse complement.
GTGTCTGGGGCTAGGGCCGGCGTCATCACGGCAGGAACCTGATGCATCTCCACGCCCCCTTCTGCTTTCTGCCCTCTCGCGCCCTTCCTCTGCTCCCCTGATTCGTTATCCTTCCCGGCCTGATGGGCCACTTTTCCACTACCGCCACCCTTACCACAGGTAGGATGGGGGAGAAAGGAGGGTCCAGAGGTCCTCCTCCTAGTACTCCTCCTCAGTCGGCGTTTGAGGCTCAGGAAGTTTGAGAACCGACTGAGAGAGGAGTTGCTGAAACTTTCTCACACGACGACCGCCCAGCAATCGCACGGGCCAGAGAGGGAGCAAGGGGGCATGGCAGATGGATGTCGATTGCAGTGCTCTCGATATGTGCGCCGATGAAGCTGATATCCTGCAACCCGCGGGCGGCGAATACCACGGACAGGCTGGAATAAATAAGCAGTGCGCTACGAGAGTGGGATGCGATCGAACGGACAAAAAGCCACCAGAGCAGAGCCAATGGAGCAAACGAATCACAGATATCATACGGCACTGCGGTCCGGGGCAAAGATGGGAAAATTGATAATCATGTCACGTGGTATGCCGCTCCTGCTATCCAACGAGATGATGAAAACAAAAAAAAGGCCTTCCACACACACACACACACACACACACACACACACACACACACACACACACACACACACACACACACACACACACACACACACACACACACACACGCACACGCACACGCACACGCACACGCACACGCACACGCACACGCACACGCACACGCACACACACACACACACACACATATACACACTTCTCACCCCCTGCCCAACTGCAAGGTAGAACGGCGAGGATCAGATTGCGGACTAGAGCAGAGGACGTCACAACATGCGCAACATATTTTCCACCAAACAGAGGGTACACAAACAATGGAATCATGTCAGAAACATCTGAATTGGGTAGAGGAGAAGTGCGACGACACGGGTGGCAGATCTATTGTCAGTGTGGGAGGAGATATCATCGCCAGTTGGGAATTCACAGGTCTGACGGCAGGGATTCGTTGGTCAGCTGACGCAGTTTGTGACAAGTGACCAAGGAAATCGAGAACGACAGCGGCGCAGCACTCGGGGAATTTCGCCTACAGAGCTTGTTGTTAGTGGTCACAACGTTCACCGATTGTGGGCCACCTAGTACTGCGTGACAAGCGAGAAGCTGATAATGAGCCGGAGGTGCGCAGCATTGAGGGGAGTTGTAAAACAAGTGCAGAAGATCAAAGCGAGAGGGCACATTACCACATCTCTGTGGGCTTGCATATTGGACATGTATGGGGAAGCACAGGCAGCAAAGAGAAGACAGGGAAATGCTGATGGAGTGCCTGAGGAAGGCCGCCCGAGGGCGGAATTCTTGAGCGCGTTCGACCGCCACCTGCAGGTCGCCCAGTCGCAGCAGCCAGGAGGAGCACGAGCGAGGTTCTCTCGGGGTGCGACCCTGGCTGTTCCTTCCGTTCTCCGCGGGGGTGCATTAGCGAAGTTTTCCCGGAGTGCCAACCGGGAGGTACTTGCCGAACCCCCGGGGGAAGCATTAGCGAGCCTCTCTCGGAGTGCAACTCATGGGGGGGCATGCGACAGAAGGCGAATGGGGGGAGCTGCAAGAGCGCCCAACGGCAGATCGGATGTGGAAACAGTGGAGCGCGGCGGGCAGGAACGCCATGAAGCAAGCATCCCCGATCGAGAAGAAGCGGGGGGGGGCAAGGGGGTGGCCGCCTTCTATTTGTTACCCTACTGGCAGAAAGGACGAAGTTAAGAGTGGGCGCGGTAAAGTCTGACGCGCAGAAGAGCTAGCGGAGATCGAGAAGGAGCTGGCGCAGATAAAACACGCGGTGCGCAGGCGCAGGACAGAGTTGGATTGTTTTTAAAGAAGGGAAGAGAAGCTGGCAGGGGATATTTGGGTAGCATGAGAGAACAACAACTTCAGCGATATGCACAGGCTCAGGGTGGAATATCAGAGGAATGGGAGGGGGCCGCAGAAGAGGTCCCACTGCTCAGCGCGACTTGGCGGAGCACCGAGGAATGGCTCGCAGAAAAGGGGCAGGCGCCCCCGCGAGGGGGCGCTGGCGGCCGAGCCAATGGGCCCGGGGGAATGCGAGAAGGAGCGCGGCGAGATGATAGCCGAAGAAATGCCGCCCCCACTAGACATGGAGTGGAAAACACAAGTCGAGAGGGACAAGAGAGACATGCTGAATTCTTGCAGGAAAGCGGCAAAGGGGAGGGCTTTCCCCCCGCGAGGAGTGCGCGGAGCAAACATGGGTGATTCTAGAAACCACCGTCAATTTGGAAGACCCTGGGCAGCTGGGCAAGAAGTTGGAGGGGCAGAGAGCAACGGCCGCGAAGATGCGACAAGCGCAGCTCGCTCTACAGGCGCAGAGTGGGGAAGTCGATGTTACAGTGGATGGGTTGGACATCAGGCAGGGCGCTGGGCAGGACACGTAGAGATGAAACACTAAGGGCGACAGAAAAGAAAGCGCACTACCTGGGGGGATGCGAGAAAGCCAGGCTGGGCTCGTCGGCGTTGGAGACAGAGGCGCGCGTGGAGTGCGGGGGCAAGCTGGAGGACATCATCATCATCGAGCGTCGCCAATCTCAAGCTACTCCATTGGCGCAGGTCTATTTCTTCCTCGCCGGAAAAAGGCAGCCAAAAATAGGATTGGGGGGAAGGGGGCCACGCGCGCATGCTGCCCAATGGAAATGGCTTGTTTCGCATCGGCACCCACTGCAGAGGCGAAGTATCGAAGCGCCCATGCTGGGCGCCGGGAGGGCTTAGACATAGATCGAGAGAGAATGCGACTACCTGCGTCTCGGCTACGCGGCGGAGCAGGAGCGAGCTCGCCAGCAACTACGACTGCACAAACGCCTTCGCGAGCACGAAACGCACCCGCCCGCTGGCATCAGTCTCCTAAGATTTTCAGTCGAGGCGCCGCGCGGCGCTTCGGCGGGCATGGAATGCGCAGCTGACTGCCGGCACGCAAGGACTGCGAGAGGCGCGCGCATTGGGTTTACCTTGCGCCCGAGGCAGTTCAATGGCACTTACAACCGACATGCGGGGCAACGGCGCCAGGAAGAAGGGGGAGGGGCGAGATGCGGGCAATGCGTGACGCAGTGGGCCCCGTCAACGAACGAGAGCGCGGCCTCTCGCTTAGCGCGTTCACGGACGACGTCACCAAGGTTCACGCAGTTGTCTCACCTGGACCAACCTCACTGGAGACTGGAGTTAGCGAGGTAATCTCGGCGCACCAGCTGGGGCTTGGCGAAAGCGAGGATCTCTCGGCGCGCCTGGGCCCCCAGTCCCCATCGGCCCCTGGCGGAGGCGAGGTTGCGCCGCATCGCCCGTCGCCCGCGAGCCCGTGCGACAATAATTGCGGGGCAGACCAACGCCACCACGCGGCGCCTAGAGAGCAAGCCGGGGAGGAGAGGATGGAGCCTGGGCCCTGCCAAGGCTAACCACCTGGCGGCTCTTCGGGGGCCAATGCGCGACGGGGCCGCAAGGCAGCGACAGGGAGAGGAGAAGATCAAGGGTACGCCGATGAGAGAGATGAGCATTGGGGCCGCGCCTGTCAGGTGATCAGGGATACGCAGAGGGAATGCAGAGGGGGTGCGAGGCCGCGCAGTTAGCTCGCAGACAGCGCGGTTGCTTCTGGCCATCAGATAGGACAGACAACATACAGAAGGAGATGTCCCAGGCATTTGCTTCGGGAGCTGACCTTTGCGGTTTGACGGCGCTTGTATTGAAGGAGCGCCACCTGACAGCACTCGACAGCGCGATGACATTACTTTTGAGAAGGGTGGCAGGGGGCAGGATGGGCCGGGCAGACGCAGATGGCATGACCAGGTGCTGCGCCAACAAGGAGGTTTTCAGAAGATGGAGGATGCCGCGCTGCTCGGCAGCGCCGAGGCAGCGCAGGCTGCAGCGGCGCAGACAAACGGGGAACTATCCAGTGGATTTCGGCAGCGCGCTGGCGGCGGTTTTTGGCGCGTCGAAGCAGGAAGGTCCATGCCAGATCAGGAGATTGGAAAATGGATGAGTTTGCGGAGCATCTGCACCTTGGGCCAAGCAGATGGCCAGGAACTTCCAGGCGCTGGCGGACGTCAGCGAGGACGTTTGGAGCCGGTACCCGAAGACGGAGTCAGACATTTCAATGTTCAAGAAAGGCACGAGAGATTGGGGAGCTTGGATTGGGGCGGACCCCAGTATCCCACGCCACGCTGGAGAGGCATGGGGCGCGAAGCTACCAGAGATTTCTTTGGGGGAAGAGGTGGTGTCTCAGTTGCGGTGCGACTGGGGAACTGGGGCAGTGGGGCAGGCGCGCGGAGCGCAGTTTACTGCGGCGGCGGCGCTAGCAGGGCGCAGAGGAGTGGCGCGCAACTGTCTTCCTCTAGTCCCTAGCCTGGCGGTCGCGAACCAATGTCCTTGGCGCGTGAGCTGGCTCGCTCCATGCAAAAAAGCAACTGACCATGTAATGGCGGCAGCGGAGAGTCACGGGATGTGCGGAAAAAAAAAAAAAACAGAAGCTGCTGGCATCACCCAGTCCGTGAGCCCCGTTCCTTCGCCTGCGTCCCCTGCGACTTCCAGGCTCAATCTTCGGGGGGTTTTCAGGCGCGCGCGCTGCCCCCGTCCGGGGCCGCGCTGCGTGGGAGATGGCGAAGGCGCCGCGGGGGCTACCGCGGCCCGAACGCGAACGAGGAGCAAGCGCGGAGATGGAAGGATAGCCGAAGCACCGCGCGGGCGGCACTGGAAAAAGGAAACTACCAGTGGCGCGCAGAAGGGGCCAGCGTTACGGCGGCGGGCAGCCCGCCAGCGGCCGCGGCCGCGGAGGGGGAGGAGGAGCCGGGGCCCGGGGCACCGGGGCACGCGAGCGGCTGGCCGGAGCTGCCGCGATGGCCCCTCCGTCGGCGCCCGCCCAGAGGCCGTGCGCAGAGGGGTTCTCGAGGGTGCTGCTCAGCGTGGACCAGTTCCGCGTGGTCTCTGCGGACCTCACCCACGGGGCGGTCTCTGGCGGCGTCTGCACCGTGGTGGCGTGCGCCCTGTTGGGAGTCCTGCTGTTCGCCGAGCTGGGGGCCTCCCTGAGAGTTAGCTACTCTACGAACGTCGTCATCGACGACGAGCTTGACGAATCGCTGAGGATCGAGTACGACACCTCGGTGTTCGACCTCCCCTGCAAGTACCGGGAAGTGGGCTCGTGGGACAAGTGCGGGAAAGACAGGTTCGTGACCAACAAGTGTTTCACCCATAGCACTCTGGACCACTGGGGGGGCACCGCGGGCGCCAAGTACACCGAGGCGGAGATCGCGGTGCTCGAGCAGGCGGACGTGGCCTCGGACATCGCGGAGGACGAGGCCACGGAGCTCGACTCGGACTGGTCCGCCAGCAGCGACCACTTCCAGCACAAAGACTTCCAGGCGGCGGCGACCTTCCACGACTACACGCTGGTGAACTTCTACGCCGAGTGGCGCAGTCACTGCAGGCAGTTTCTCCCAACATGGATAGAGGCGTCGGACAAGATCGGCGAGAAGATGCACGTCTCCGACGGCGACGGGCGGCAGTCCACGGTGAAATTCCTGAAGACGAATTGCGTGGACTTCCAGGACAACTGCAAGAAGGCCAAGATAGCAGCCTTCCCGACCCTGCGGTTTTACAAGCGCCACGGCTCCTTCGAGGTTGTCCAGCAGCATCGCTCCGTGACGAACATCGTCAGTTTCTTGACGTCGTCGATTAGAAACAGCCACTTGATTGTCGCCCGTCATCACATGATGTTCAACGAGGGATGCCGGGTGGCCGGCCAGATCCACGTGCCCCGCGCGCAGGGATCTCTCCACCTCCAGGCGGAGCCCTTCGGCAAGATGGACCTGAACCCCGCCATCACGAACGTGTCGCACCAGGCGTGCGACTGTTACTGCTCCGGCTCCTGCACGACGGACTGCGTTCAGCCCGCGGGGACGGTAGCCCTGGCGTGCGAGTGTATGTCCTACCCCGACAGCGGCGAGCACAACATGTTCAGCGTGACGCCCTGGTCGGCGGCGGGGTACGTGAAGGTCTGGCTCGGCCTGATTGCTGCCGCCCCTGGCGGCTCTGAGGGGGCCTCCGCGCACGACGCCAATGCTCCTTTAATTTGTGTTGCAGGCCGTCTCCAGCCTCCCACCTACCCGTTTGTTCGACCCCCCTCCTCCTCCCGCCCGTCGCCCCGGCCCCGGCACGAAGCAGCCCGCGCACCGTTTCCCAACTTTCTTCGCATCCTGGAGTTTTATCCAGTTGGCGGCCTTTTAATCACAAAATGTTGCAACAGTTGCCAGGAGTTTTATCCGTGCAGTGTTATGTCTACGCCCGGAGATTTTCCCAGGCATTTTTTTCATGTTTTGTCTCCGTACCATCTGCCTCGCTCCCTGGCCCCGCAGTCCCCCCCCTCCCCCGCGAGAGGAAACGCTGGCGCAAGTGAATTTGTCCTTTCGCCTACCCCCCGCAAAAGCGAGGCGGCATCGCGCTTTCGTCCGTCTTTTGCTTCTCACCCCTCCAATGCCGATCTCTTGCTCTCTCTTGCCCCCGCCCCCGTCCCCGCCCGACGGCGCGACGCGATCCGACGACTCGACGTTGGCCGCCAACACCGCGACGGTGAGGAGACAAAGGAGGCCAGGGTACAGGCTAAGGAGGAGGAGAAGGTCGAGGAGGGTAGTGGGGAAGTCGAGGAGGAGGTGGCGGCCGACACCAAGGAGGAGGCTGTTGAGGAGGAGGAGGTGGCGGAGGAGACCGAGGAGGTCGAGGATGAGGTCGAGGATGGAGTCGAGGAGGCGGCGCTGTTGCACACCCGTGACCCGGCCGAGATCCCCTCCAAAGAATGCGGTGCGGACTACTTGTGTGAGCTCACAGGCGTGTTCCTGACCGACGGAAAGGTTCAGCTGCGCCTCAAGGTGGGCGCGAAGGATGTCGTGCCCTCGGCCCCCGCCACGGACGACAGCCACACCATAGTGATGAGCGCAAACCAGGACACCTACAGGACAGACATGAATCTCGTTTCTTGCGCTACGTGCACCGCCAATGGCCTTGCTCCCAAGGTCAAGGCTGCCGTCGTCGACGCGTTCGGCATTCCGCGGGGCTTCGTGACTACGATCCACGCCACGACCGCATCTCAGCCGACCGTGGATGGGGCGTCGCAGAAAGACTGTAGTGGCGGCAGCGCGGAGGTCGAGGAGGGCGGCGGGGAAGTCGAAGAAGAGGTGGCGGACGAGATCAAGGATGAGGCTGCTGAGGAGGAGGAGGAGGAGGAGGAGGAGGAGGCGGCGGAGGAGGCTAAGGAGGTCGACGATGAGGTCGAGGAGGAGCCGCAGCGCGCCTCCTGGGGCCGTGGCGCCAGGATCGGCGCGCGCGAGAGCGCCGTGGCGGAAGAGGAGAGTGAGGAGGTCGAGGAGGAGTAGGCGGATGAGGTCGAAGAACAGGCTCAGGAGGAGGAGGAGGCGGCGGAGGAGGCTCAGGAGGTCGGGTGCAAGGAGGCCCGCATCGCCATGAAGGACCCAGAGACGGAGCTAAAGCTGGAGAGCGCGAGTCACGGTGCGGAGCATCTTGCCTATCAGATGAAGCACGGTGCGATCCACGGCAGGTACGATGGCACTGTCGATGTCGACGGGGACTGTCTGGCGATCAAGGGCAAGCAGGTGGCGCTGTCGCACACCCGTGACCCGGCAGAGATCCCCTTCAAGAAGTACGGTGCGGACTACGTCTGTGAGTTCATCAGCATGTTCCTGACCGACGGAAAGATTCAGCTGCACCTCAAAGTGGGCGCGAAGGATGTCAGGTCCTCGGCCCGGGCCGCGGACAACAGCCACAACATGGAGATGGGCGCGAACAAGGACACCTACAAGACAAACAGGAATTGCGTTTCTTGCGCTACGTGCACCATCAATGCCCTTGCTCCCAAGGTCAAGGCTGTCGTCATCGACGCATTCGGCATTCAGCGGGGCTTCATGACTACCACCCCCTGGATTAAAAAGTTGAGATCGGAGCTACACCGAAAGAACCGCATCCTGGTATTCGTCCGTCGTTCGGCTTTCGAGCCGCGACTTTCGATCGGGACTGGATCCTGGGAAGTCGATGGTCGCTGTTCGACCGGACCTCTATCCTCGACCCTCGAAGTATCTGGGGCCCTCGATCCTCGATCCTCGAGCCTCGATCGAACCTCGATCATGGATGTTCGATCGGCCAGGCATTCTGGAGCCTGGAGTTTCGATCAAGCCTGGAACATCGGTTCTCGATCGTCGCTCTTCGATCGGCCATCCAGCGTCGAACTTCGACGGATCGTGGCCGCTCGATCCTGGCTCCTCGATGTCCGAACGGCCCTGGATCCTCGACCCTCGATCTCCGACCCTCAATCGCTAGGTGGTTGTCGAACTTTGATCGGCCGTGGAACCCAAAGCCTCGTTTCCGATCGATATGGGTTCGCTCTTCCACAGTCGGTCCTGGGTCATCGATCGTGTATCCTCGATCATCGATCCTGGATCGTCGATTCTGGACCGTACATCCTGGGTCAACCGCGTCGCCCCAAAATGACCCTGGGATCGAACCTCCCACAGGGGGGCCTGCGACCCGACGCGACCTCAAGATGGCCTCAAGATGACTCCAAGACAAACCTGTGAACCGAACGATGCAACGGCCATCCCTGCGGACATCCGCCCAGGCGCAGATAGGACCGCGCGCGCGAGGCTGTGGCAACTGGAATCTGACTTGCACGGAGAGCATGCGACACGGAACAATCCAATACTGTGATGATAAGAGGAGAGAGTGGGAAGAGGAATAGGTCCGCGGCGTCTGTGTGAGCGTACATGAGACCAGAAACTCGAATGTCAGGAAGTCTCAAGCGAAATCGTCGTTTTCTGGTGGCATGAGATGCGACAAAAAGTAATGTGTGAGGAAGTCCCACGCGAAATCGCCACTGTCTGGCGGCCTCAAAAGGGACCGGAATATTTTTTGAGGAAGTCCCACGCGGAATCGCCACTTTCCGGTGGCATGGCAGAATTTCCGGTCGCCCTGGAAGGCGACCGGAAACTTTTTTTGAGGAGTCCTAGGCAGAATCCCACTTTCCGGTCGGAGCCCCATTTGGCCTTTATAATATTAAAAGGGATGATGGAGGCACCGGAAACTCCGGAATTGGCAACAAATCCAACATTGTCCCGGGGCCCCGCTGCCTAACGGGAGGCAAACCACGTCTACCTCGGCCCCTGCGGTCTCCACTTTTTAATCCAGGGGGTTGTACGATCCACGCCATGGCCGCATCTCAGCCGACCGTGGACGGGGCGTCGAAGAAAGACTGTCGTGGTGGCCGCGCGGAGGTCGAGGAGGTGAGTGAGGGAGTCGAGGAGGAGTTGGCGGATGAGGTCGAAGAAGAGGCGGAGGAGGAGGAGGAGGAGGAGGAAGAGGAGGAGGCGGCGGAGGAGGCTCAGGATGCCGGGTGCCAGGAGACCCGCATCGCCACGAAGGACGCAGAGACGGAACTCAAGCTGAAGAACACGAGTCTCGATGCGGAGTATCTTGCCTTTCAGATGAAGCACGGCTCGATCCACGGCAGGTACGATGGCACTGCCGAGGTCGACGGGGACTCCTTGGTGATCGATGGCAAGCAGGTGGCGCTGTCGCACACCCGTGGCCCGGCCGAAATCCCCTTCAAGAAGTACGGTGCGGACTACGTTTGTGAGTCCTTTGGCGTGTTCCTCACCGACAGAAAGATTCAGCTGCACCCCAAGGCGGACGCGAACAAGGTCGTGTTCTCGGCCCTGGACACGGACGACAGTCACACCGTAGTGGAGGGCGCGAACCAGGACGCTTACAAGACAGACATGAATGACGTCTTTCGCGATTCCAAGGCGGGCATCATGCTGGACCCAACGTTCGTGAACCCCGTCGAGGATGAGTGCGAGGAGGAGGTGGCGGCTGAGGTCAGGGAGGGGACGGACGCTCAAGCGGTAGAGGAGGCGGGGCGGCACGCGCCGGGCGGCTCCAGCGCCAGGATCGGCGCGCAGCTGCCCGACGAGGAGGATGAAGAGGCGGACTTAAGCCAAAATGGCTACGAAGCCCCCTCCTCCTCTTCCTCCTCCTCCTCCTCCTCCTCCTCCCTCCCCTCCACCACCCTCTGGTCGTCGTCTGGATCCTCGTTCCGCCTTCCTCCCTTGCCCCATCGGCCGACCTCGTCGCTCTCCTCCTACCCTGTCTCCGCCTACTCCTTCTCGTCCTCTTCTCCCTCACTCTCCTCCTGGTCGTCGTCGTCGTCGTTCGATCAGGCGGAGCCGGACGAGCCACCCAGGACAGGAGGAGGAAGAGGAGGAGGAGGAGGAAGAGGAGCAGCAACCAGCAGCAGCAGCTGGACGAGGATTGAGGAGGAGCACAGTGACGCCGCGTGGTGGGACACAGTGGACGTGCCAAACAGTCTCGGACACAAGGTCGCCACCACGCGCCGCGTCCCAGCTGGACTGCAAGGTGCTTGGGCCGAGGCCATGGGTAAAGTTCTGAGGGAGAGTGTGGGTGGGCAGACCGCCCAGGACCGGGAGCGTGCTTGGAAATTTGTCATTTTCGCACCTCGCTTAATATTTGCTGCCACTGGAGCCCGGGGTGGGCGCGGGGCCAATGGCAAAAGGGCCAAACACATCAAGAATGACATTGCTGAGCGCCTGCATGCATTTTGGCGCGGGGAGTGGCAAGAGCTGTGGGAAGCCGCTCACAGGCGTGAGTTGCGAGTGGGCGCTGCTACTGCCGTGGACGTGACGAGCAGGGTCCGCCGCGTCAACACGCTACTCGAAGACGGGCAGGTGGCAGGGGCAGTTGCAACGCTCCGGAGGTCCGGCCAGACAGCTGCCGGCCCAGGCGTCCACGATCGGCTCCGCGCTCTCTTCCCCGAGGCTGACACTTGGGACGCGGCGCAGGACGACGCGACGGCGACTCCGCTCGCAGCGGAGACTCGTCAGCAGCTCGGGGACGCCATCGCCGCAGCCTTCAGGAAGGCCAAGGGCGGCCGCGCGCCAGGTCTGGACAGCAGCCGCAATGAGCATTGGCGCGTGCTGGCTGCCGACACCGAAGCGGTCGACGCGTTGGTGGAGGCCGCCCTGGCCTGGGTGGAGGGTTCCTCGCCGCCAGTCGTGGACGAGTGGCTGCGCACAGGGGCCATCACGGCGCTCCACAAAGCCAGCGGCGGCGTCCGCCCGCTCACGGTCCTTGCGCCATTCCGCCGGATCGTCCTGACCGGGTTCGTGGCCCACACCAAGGCTGCCACGCGGGCCGCGGCAGGCTCGTACCAGTATGGTCTTGGGGTGCCTGGCGGCGCAGATGTTCAGTTCATGGCGCTGCAAGCAGCTGTGCACGATAGGCCGGGCAGCGTGCTGGTGGCGGTGGACGTGTCCAACGCGTTCGGCACGCTTGCGCGCCAGGGAGTTATCGCATCCTTGCGAGGGGCACTCCCTGAGTACGGAAGCCTGCTTGCGAGACTCTACGCCAGGCCTGCCGTGGGTTTATGGCGCGACGGCACTGGTGACACGCGTGAGCTGCGCACCGGCGCCGGGGTGCCACAGGGGTGCCCGCTGAGCCCGGCAGCGTTTGCGGCCGCCTTGCACCAACTGGCGCTACAGCACTTCTCTGCCAGACTGCAGTGGCTCGTCACCGCCTACCTGGACGACGTCGTTGCCGTGGTGCCGAGCGCAGAGGCAGAAGAGTACCTGCGACAGTTGTCTGGGCTGCTGGGCCCTGGCGGTCTTGTGCTGGACCCAAGCAAGACGAAGGTGTGGCTGCCCCCTGGCACTGCGCACTGTCCACCCTCCCTCCGGCAGTACGTGAAGGACGAGCTCCAGGTGGTGGGCTGCAGTCTGACGCGCCGACAGGACGACGACTGGGACGCCCTGGCCGCGGGAGCTGGAGGCGGGGTGCGTGCCATGGGCGCCGCCGCCGAGACGCTCCGGGCTTTCGGGCAGACGCTCCGGGAGGCGAGGGCCGCAGGACTGGGGCCACAAGAGGCAACGGCGATGCTGAGGTGGACAGCCCAAGGCTTACCGAACCACCTCCTTCGCGCGCACCTGCAGGACCTGGTGGCCGTCCGGGCCTATGACACGGTGCTTCGCGGCCTCTGGAATGACGTCCTGGGCGTTGACATGTCCGATCGGGAGTGGGTGCAGTCCTGTTTGCCCCTCCGGGATGGCGGTCTCGCGGCCGGCGCGGCCGAGCCTCGGCGGGAGGCGGCGCACATCGCCGCGTGGCTCGACGCCGCCCCGCGGGTTGCGGCGGCGCTTGGGGCCCCCAGCGCCGAGGCTCTCCTCGCCGCGCGCGCTGCGGGCGCGCAGGGATTTGAAGCCGCTGTGGTGACGTACAACGCTTCGGTCGGCGCTGCCCACTGCCTACAGACGTCGCTGGCCCAGGGAGAGCGCCACCGACAGAAGGACCTGGTGGGCCCGCGGATGGAAGTGATCGCAGGCGTCGCCAAAGCTGGCCTGGACCGCCGCGAGCGCGGCCGCCTGCTGTCCGCGGGGGGCCCAGGTGCTGGCGCCTTCACCATGTTGCCGACTAAGCCTGAACACAGAATGGCTCCTGAGCTGTACCGCATCTCGTTGCGGCGGCGCCTTCTGATGGCGGGCGCGCGGCTGCTGCGCGGACTGGAACCGCAGACGCACTGTCGAAACACATCCCAAGGGGGGGTGCTTTGCGGAGCGGTTCTGGACACCGACCAGCACCACGCCTTGGCGTGCGAGACGGGAGGGCGCCGCGTGGCGCGACACGATCGCATTCGCGACCTGCTGGCCCGCTGGCTTGCCCGGCGCGTCCCAGCATGGGTCCAGAAGGAGCAGACTGTGCCCCAGTGGCAAAGGACCCGCCGAGCTGTCGTGGATGGGGTCGAGACTGCGCGCGTCGAGACGGCGGTCCTTGACGTCGTCTGGGCCCGCCAGGGCTGCACCAGGGCGGTGGACGTGGTCGATGTTAGCCCGGACAGTACTGACGAGAGGGAGGCGCGTGCTCGGGCGGCGAAGGCTGGCCTCGCCGCGGAGGACGCGGCCCGCGACAAGGCGCGCCGGTACCCGCCGGGACCCACGACACCTTTGCTCATTCCTTTCGCGATCGAAACTGGGGGACGAGTGGGCTCTTCTGCGAGACAGCTGATCCTGGATCACCTGGACCGCTCTGACGGAGAGGCAGGAGCGTCTGCCGATGCGGTCGCTTTCTGGCAAGAGCTCAGTGCTGTTCTGCAAGCGGCGGTGGCTGAACAGTTACTCAGCGCCCACAAGCCCCCTGTCGTCGGGGGCGGGCGCTGAGCACAGTCTGCAGCAGGAGGTGTCGGAGGAGGAGGTGGAGGAGGTGGAGGAGGAGGCGGAGGCAGAGGGTGAGGAGGAACTCGCTGAGGGCGAGGAGGTGGCGGTGGCAGGGCCAGTCCCAGGCCGGTGAGTGCAGAAGAGGAGGAGCAGTGGTAGAGGGGCTGAGGGTGAGGGGGACCTGCAGAGGCAGCAACGCTCGACGACACGACGCCCGCCCCCCGCCCCCCGCCCCCGTCTCCTCGCCCCTCCTCTCTCCCCCCTCCTTGGCTAGTGCTCGCTTGCGGAGCCCATTCCCCATGCAGCTTTTGGGCGTGCCGGCCCATCCGCTATCAACTTGCTGCCTTGCTGTGCGGCGCGTGAGGCACAGCCCTGAAGGTGTGCTCCTGTCGCGGGCCTGCTGAGGGATATCGCCCCTCTCGGCAGAGCCAACAAAAGTCCTCCGGATGGAGGCGCCCTTCAGTTTTGATTTCAGTTCAGCGGTCAAGGCCCTCCCGCTGCGGACATGTGTCCTCGGTGCTGTCCTATCCGTCCCCCGTGATCTGGGAATCGCTCAACCCGCCCGACTTGGGGGGCCCCTCGCTGAAGGCGGGGGCCTCGCATGTTGTACAATTCATCCTCGTGGGACTGTCGGCCGACGCGCCTGGCCCAGGTGGTCACTGGCCCTAAAGGGGGGCTCGCGCCTGGGTCGCGGATCTGCCGGAGGAGGAGTAGGAGGGGGGGGGGGGGGGGGGGGCGCAGACCCCCCCCTTCCCCCCGGCCAGTCATGCGCAGCGGACGACTACGAGGAGTTCCACCTAAAAGGGTGAATCAACGGACTTCAGAGATTGGCCCTCCGCTCGGCAACAGAGATCAGAGATGCGAGCCACGTGGCCGATGGAAGGCGCCCGGGAGCTGGCGTCGGATTGGCAGGGGGAAGACGAAACGACAGTACCAGCATCAACAGACCAAACAGTGGACGCCCTGAATGGTTTCCTGAAGCTGATGGAGGACAACAGCGAGCACAGTCAGGCGATGATCACAGAGACGGCCAAGATGCGCAGGGTCAGCGAGAGCTACAAGGCGCGCAATAGCAAGAGCAGGAACCCGAAAGTGGACGAGCAGGAGTTTTGGGAGGAGGGTTTGGGCAATATCCAGGTCGGCATCAACCAGTTTCCCGACTTCAGGGCGGTGCCCCCGAAGGATGCGAGCTAAGACGCTATGGCGAAGTTGGGCCAGTTCTCAGGCCGCAACCTGAGGATGGCGATGGGGGTGCTGGCCGCCTACCTGGGAGGCAAGAAGTCCCAGTCGACGGCGCCCGAGTCGGAGCTGGAGAGGATGGCGGGGCGGGAATTTCAGTGTCGGCGCCGCTGAGAGGAGACAGTGACGGCATTGGCGAGGTTTTCTCTGCGCGCAAGGACCCCGGGGCAGAGTGCCAGGCCGGGGCCGACGCGGACAAGCACATGCGCCGAACCACCGACGGCGCAGGCATCATGCGATGATGGTGCCGCCTCAGTGGAGCTCCCGTCTAGGGCAGATGGGCAGTGCTGGCGCGCCCAGCAGCGCGCAGGCGAAGAGGGGGAGATACCTTTCAGATGATGGAAGGATAGCAGAATCGATCAGCATGGATGTAGAGCGCCTCACCAAACTCAGACTTTTTTACCCCACATGGTAGGACTCACGAAATGGCCTTGAAGTTCCGAGCAGACCAGGAAGCTGAGGCACAGAGAAAAGCCTTGGGGAAAGGCATGCCTGGCAACGACCAGCCTACCCATCCCAGTCAGTAAAAAGGCGTCGTCTACAGTGACGACGCAGTGCGTTTCTCCCTCCCTCCTCCCATTACAGATACGGAGAGATGGCGGGCGGGGTACTTTGCAGCGCAGCATGCGCCCAATGTAGACGGGTCACAGTTAATGGAGGGAGATGGGTACAGAGTGCGAGGTGCTACCAGTTTAACAGGGTAGTTTAGGATGTGTCGCTATTTCAATGGGGGAGATGGGACCAGCATATACGACGTACTACGCGTATAACAGGGCAGTTGGGAATGCGCTACTATCTCCATCGCTCGTGCTCGGATGCCACAGCTGATCTGGCTCAGCGCTGGCCTAGGTGCGCAGTGTGACGCGCTGGCGGGGTTTCTCGAAGTGCGTCGCACGCGGGGGCCATGGCCTGCGCGGCCAGTTGCCAGCTATGGCCCTGCGGGCACTGCAACCAGGGGTTTAGCATTGCGAGATGATCGAGGGCCGCAGAGAGCAAGCGAGGAACGAGCCAGGTCGCGAAAAGGACCAAGGTGGCAAAGGCTTCGCATGGAAAAGAGTGCGCATCGATTGCGAGCTGGAGGTAAAGGAGGGGGCGCGGGCAGACTGAAGCGACGAAGGGAGGGCACTGCGCGGGGGAGAACCGTATATTGCGACAGAGCAGGTCTGCCGGTAACAAAGCAGGAAGGCAAACGGAGCTGCAAGGGCGGCCCAGGCACTATGGCAGATTAAAGCTGCTCTAGTACAACTGGCAGAAGAAGGAGGCCCAAATGAAAAGTCTCGCACGCGAAGGAACACCATCGCCAGAGAGAAGTCAAGAGGAGATGGCAAAGGCGCGGCTGGAGGGCGTCAAATTCAATGGAGGTATATTTGCGGCCAGTAGCGGCGCTGGAAAATCATGACAGAGGCCCTTCGCTGCGCAGAAGAATACGACATCCTACTCAACAAGTGCACGATCATAGACGCCAGCCACGAGGATGCGATGCAGGTGGGGAAACAGGAGTTGGAAGAGAAAGAGAACGAGCTGCGCGAGATGGCGGCAACAAGACGGCGAAGGACAATGGTGAGACGCAGCCGGAGTTCCTCATGGCGCTGGACTTCGCGGACGAGTGGAGCGACGCCATGCAGCCGTTAGACGCATGCAGGAGGGGCGCCGGGCGGGGCGGAAACGGGGGGGGCGGCGCTCGCGCGGGCTCGCCTCCCCGAGCGAGCTGCGACGGAGAGGCCCCAACCCCAAGTCGTGAAGTGTCAAGTGGCAGTTCTTGCGCAGGTGGACTGGTCGCAGCTCGGGGGAGCGCAGGGGAGTAACCCAGAGGGCGTGCTCTTGAAGGAATGGGTGGACACGATGGGGAAAACGTTTGGAGCAGGCAGCGACAACTTGCCAAATACCGGGCTCGCGTCCAAAGTCCCCCCTTTCAAGAGTGGGCCATCGATGGCCGTGGGGCTCAAGGCGGGGGCCACATGGCACGCGCTCGCTGCGGAAAAGGCTTCCGCAGCAATTGGACAACGCCATCAAGTGGCTTCGCTGCCAGTTCTTCGACGCGGCCCAGAAGATGGGCCGAGAGGAACTATTTGAGCTGGTCCAAATATCCTTCCCGATGACGCACAAGATCGAAGGTTGCGGCCTCGTCGCAAGGCACCCGGTGGACCAATGGGAGAGGTCAGGGAGGAGGGCCTTCGCTGTGCAGAGCTGGTGTGAGCTCGCGCTGAAGATTGCGGAGAACGCGGAGGAGAACTTCCACGAAGTAACGAAGGTTGCCATTAAGGAGCTGAGCAGCGAGGGCAACATGGACCCAGAGGAAGTGAAGAGGCTGAAGGAGTGCCAGAAGCTACGGGGCAGCACCCAGACCATGCTGGATGGCACCGAGGTCTTCGCTGAAAAATTAGGCTACCCCACGTCGGAGGAGACGACTGCGGCCAGCTCATCCAGCGGCCGCCAGTGAGCTCACCCACTGGAGCCTGTTGATTCGTCAAGAGGAAGCATTCGCGAGGTCTCTTGGAGCGCCACTCTAGGCAAGGCGTGAGCTGGCCGTGCCCACAGACAGTCGGGAGGAGCATTACCGAGCTTTCTCGGAGTGCAACGCATGACAGCCAGTATGGACACAAAAGAGGGCCAGCGTCGCCATCGCAATTGGAACTATTTTTCGAGCACCGTCTGGTACACCACTGCAGGGTGCCGAAGAGAAAAAAGAGTGATCATCAGGAAGCCCGCCCGCGTGCTCCTCATTTGCCCTACATTATACAATGACTCACAGCATGCTCTACCCCGCATGGACTTCGAGGGGGGGGGATGGATTACTTCAACAGAGTACCACAGTGCAGATGTGACAATGCATGGGACATCTCTCGGAACGACCGAGAAGTGAGCCGAGTGGGGGGGGAAGGGCGTGGAATTCAAACTGTAGAATATTCAGCCCGCCCAGCAACAGTTTGGGGTCTCGGGCCTTCCGTCTCTCCCCTCTCTCCTCGTTTTGAGGTCGCGTCGTCGTCTCCCCCCCCCCTTCCTAGCTCGGGCGCCCTGCTGTGCCCGCGCGACCCCTCCCCTGGGGCGCGCGGAAGGGCCAGCGGCCCCCCCCCCCCGCACCGACCCGAAGGAATTCGCGATGTAAGCGAGCGAGCCTCTCTTACGGGGCCACCGCGGAGCCTGGTCCTTGAGCAGCGCGGCCTGCCCCCTGCCGGCCCTAGTGAGAAGGCAGGGCTGCAGCGCCCATGGAGGTTGCCCCGCAGATCCTGAACGAGGGGCAGCCTGCTGCTGATGGCGCGGGGCCCAGGGGCTCGGCGTCTTTAAGTGAGGATGGGGGCGCCGCTCCGAATGCCATGTAAAGGTTCCCCCCTGACAGGCGGAGGCGATGCAGCAGCCGGCGCCCGCGTGCCCACCCTCGCACGTAGGGGGGAGTTCTCTGCGCGGCAGTGGGCGCGCGCCCCATTCAAGCGCGCCTTTCAGATTTTGTCGTCTACCCCCCATTTCGGCGAGACGTCAGAGAGCGTCTTCGGGCTCCAGGCCAAGTCGGGAAGTTCTGACCTCAGGATTGACACAGCAAGTGCTTCTGGGCGGGGGCCTGCGAAGCCGTGGATTCAGCGCGCCGCGGCGCAGGTCATCCCCCCACACAAAAACAGATGTTGATCCCGGATGATGCTCTGGCTTGGGCGTCGGCGCGGGCTCGGCGCCAGGGCTGGCGCGCTCGCTTGGGGCGCGCTCCCCCGGGGCCCTCGGGGGGCCCGTCCGGGGGGGCTGGGGCTCTGATTCGGGTCTTCTTAGGGCGCCGTGGCCCCCGACGTTATGTTCCCGCCCCTGGTCGCGTTGTCACGGCCTGGGCCCAGGTGCCGCGATCTTTGGAGTTCTGGGCGTCTTCGGCGCATCTTGCTGACCCCGATGGCCTGTCCGAGAATGCCTTGCGCGCTCTGGCGCGGCTGGGGGCGCCCATCAGCAACGACGCCGCATCGTTTGTCATCGGCGGGATTTCAACGCGGATCCGCAGACGCTCGCCGAGTGCGATTTCGCGGCTAGCATTCAGTCTAGATTTGGTTCACCCTCAGGCGCGAGGGACTTGCGCCAACACTTCGGAAGAAGGAGCTCGCCCCCTCGATTTCCTCGTCGTCAGTTGAGGCCTTTCCAAGGGAATGGTGAATGTGAATCTCGGGCTCGGGACCAATGCGCGAAGCCTCGCAGGCCCGCGGCCTTGGAGTTCCACCGTCAGTTGGCGGATCTCCAATGCATTGCGATTGTCATGCCGCCCCCCCCTCTGGCGGCCCGGCCGCAGGCCCTCGCCCCGCCCCTCCTTCCCGGGGCGATGTCCTGGATTGTTCGCCCCGCGGGTTTCCCCTCGTTCGGCAGCGCGCGGGCAGCCGTTCCATCCGGGGAGACGTGGACCTGGCGCATCGGCACTGGGCCAACGCCGAGGTGGAGTCGGCGGCCCCCAGATAGGCCCCGCGGGCCCGCGGGGAGCAACCCAAGTTTTGATTGGGGTCTTTTTTGGAGAGGGGAGAGGGATCGCTCTCGTGACATCAGGCAGCCCGAACCGTTCGCGATCCGTTGGCTCGACGGCACGCGCCGTTTCTTTTTCTCCGTGTTGAGGAGTGGACAATTTGGTCGGGCGGGCGCGGTGACCGCGTCGCTCCTGGGCCCGCCGATGGAAGTGGAGCAGCATCTCCGCGAGTTCCAGGATAGCACGCCAATCTACCAGGAGATCGCGACTCTCGGACCGACTGGGGTATTTCACCTCGGACACGTTCTCAGTGATACAAAATTGCAGGGCAAACGTCTGTAGTTGCCCATCCACTTGAAGATCGTAGCCACAATCCAGCCACTTATGTACCATATACACGAGCAACCACCCAAAAGAAAGCCTCTTGGGAAGGATGCCCTCGAACAACTTCAGAAGGTCATTGATGTCCGAGGCCCCGTTCCCAGCGGAAGGCAGGCGCACCTGTCGCCAACGGGTGGCCAGAACACCATCACGGGTCGCTTCCATTGAGAAGTGGATGCGCGAGAGGCAAGCGCACATACCGCCGACAGGTGGCCAGAACTGCCTCACGGGTCGCTCTCGCGCGCCCTGGCTCTCGGAGAGGCAAGCGCAGTCGCCCCCGACGATTGGCCAGAACACCCGCGCGGGTCGCTCTCCATCGGTCCTTTGGGCGCATGCTGCTACCGCCTCGGCCCTCTCTTCGGAAGGCAAGCACAGTCGCCAGAGGCAAGATTGGCCAGTCCGAAAGAGTGGGCGTCGGATCTGGTCACTGGTGCATCAGACGAAAGTACCCACCAGTTCCCAACGCACGATTGCCCAAGGCATTTGCATGGCCCCTCCTCGGAAGGCAAGCGCAGTCGTCCAAGGATCGACTTGCCAGTCTCTGAGGCCCCGTTGGCCATTCCGAAAAGGGGCGGGCATTGGATGTGGAGGCTGGTGCACCAGGAGAAAGAATTAATTCACCAGTGCCCGCCATAGATATGTCCTAGATGCGAGCGTGGGTCCCTCATCGGAAGGCAAGCGCAGTCGTCCGAGGAGCGACTGGCCATCCCCTGGGGCCCCGATGGGGCTTCCCGAGAGAGTGGGCTGCGGATGTGGTTGCTGGTGAACCAGAAGAAAGTACCAGCCATCATAACAGATGAGCACCAGACAGCTATGGAGATAGGCACGTGGCCAAGATGAAGCAGTCGGGGTTCTTACCCATTGCCGCTTTTCTCTCGCACAGTGTGCATGTCATGCTGCCCTCAGCGTCGACTTCGATGCGATGGCTCTTCGGCCTCTGACTTGCGCTATGCACTCGTACACTTTCAGCAAGTACTGCGGCAGTAAGGCGATGCACTTTGGCCCTTTCCCTTTCTGTCCCAGGCAAGCTTTTCTTATCCAACTCGCAAAGGAAGAGCAGTTGCGTTCTCTCTCGCGCTTGATGCGCTTGATCCTCGGCGTCCTGGACCATGCGGTGGGGGCAAGGACGTGGTGGCCATGCCCCGCTGCCGCAATCGCGCGCAGGAGTCTCTTTTCTTTGGCGTGCAAGGCGTGGCTTCGCACGCCATGGGGTGCAGCCGTCTCTTCGCGGGTCCATGTCGTCGTTGCTACTGCGGCCGCGATAGGCGTTGCCGTCTTGGATCGTTTAACTCGTGATGGGACCGCGCCTAAGGCTTGCCCAACCGCGGCGTCTGCCAAGCTCGGGGAGCCCAACTTCGGCGGCTGCCAAATAGGCTTCGGGGTGGCCCCCCACGTCGGTACGACTGCTCCTGAGCGCGACGTCGCAGACGTGGCTGTCTTGTAAATGACGTTCGTCGCGTCGTCATGGGCAGCAAATTTAGGTCTGCACAGTAGTCCACGTCCAGGTCGCACGCCAAGTCGCGCCAATGAGCGCGCTAGCTTAACGCCAGGTCGGGGTGCGATGTGTGCTTCACATATTCTAACCAGCCTTGCCGCAGCCGTGCTGAAATATCTCCCCATCTTTTCCCACGTGACACTATCATAGTTCTCCTTGGGCGTGCACGGTAGGATACCTGCCACAATTTTGGAATAAATTGCCAACCCCTATCCAGGTCACACCCTGCGGGGAAAATTCAGCATCGTCGTGACTCCATTCCAGCTGAGTGAAGTACCACACCATAGCTGGGAACATCTGCTGTGGATAGAGCCATTCTTCAGCTTTGAGGCGGGTCGTTGTCTTCGGGATGAACTTCCGACGGCTGCCTCTTTTGTCGGTAGCGTTCGGCAAGACTGGGGTCCCACCCGTAGCCAGGAAAAGTGGATCTGGGCGACCACTGGAGAGGGTTGGCTGTGAGGTTGGGGCCGTCAGGTGTGCTCGTCGAGGTCGGTGATACCTGAACTCCAGCAGCTTGTTGCACTGTCTCGGGCTGCTTCCCATTCAGGCGTCTTCTCACCATTGCCATTGCCGTACTTGGTGGAGTGCTCGACGGTCGCGTTCTCTGTGGGGTCGGAGTAGCATGCAGCCCAGTGCCTTGTAGACTGCCGGTTGCCGCCGCCTCTTCTCCTTGACCCATGCCAAGGTGAGCCCAGGGGTCCTCCTCGTCTTTGTCTTCGTGGAAGAGACCACCCTCCTCTCCTCTACGCTCTTCAGTTTGCAAAAAAAAGCCTGAGCCTGCTCAAATCTTCCATCCAGCGCTTCACATCCCAGTGCCTTGAGCTCGGCAGCAGGTGGCCCAGTTGGTGATCGCGAAGATGCTGGTGCAGTACTGATGTTGGTAAAGCGTGTCTTCTTACCGCCTCCACCGCTCCCTCGTCTGCGGTTTTGTTGTGTTGCCAGAAAGGAAGCTCCTCGCCGGTAACCTTCTCCACCTTCCTATGAGCCTGTATTTTTTGAGTAGCAAAGTGCTCAGCCCCCTTCACTTTGATGCCGTGCGCAACTGCCTGCCAAAGATCACGGTGGGTCTTCGGCTGGATCACTTCGCCTCTGAGGATAGCAGTCGTGAGTCTCACGCAACATGCTGAGTCTGTCGAGTACAACTGTGGGCACCACGCCCAGCTGATCCAATAACGTAACGCCGCAACTTCAGCCCGTTGAGCTCCTTGCGCAACCGATGTGAGCGGCATGTTGATGTTCATCGCGTGGTCAGGGCCGTAGTACAGTGCGTAACCACTTCGGCGGAAGCGCTGATCACTGGCCTGTCCAGGACAAGCTCCGTCTCCAGCAACCACCATGAAACCACTCTCTGTGAGGATCCCCTCGTCCTGGTCACCATGAGGAGGTGGAGGAGGCAACGGTGGATCCTCTGGAAGTAGATCTGCTCCAAATTCATCGTACTCAGCCCTGTCAAGTACGAGTCCACACTGTCTGGTTCAAGTATCATGGATGGGGGGCGAGGGCCGTTAGGATTTCCTGGATGAGGCCCCAAGGGCCGATTTGATGCGCAGGGTCTCGGAGATCCTTGGGCCCTTGTCGGGGGTGGCCCAGGCGGAGGCTGCCAAGACCTGGAGGTCTCGTTTTCTTGGCGGAATCGACGGCGGAGAAAAGAAAGTCCGTTGGTGGGGCATGTGCCCCGAGGCGTGGGCCCCCGCCACCACCCTCTCGGCTGCGGGCCAGTCTCTCTTTGATCCCAAGAGTTCGGTGGCCCATGAGGGGGCTGGGCTTTCGGGGTTCTGGAAGGCCAGGCATGACATGCAGGAGGAAGGGGAGGGGGTTTGTAGTTTCCTGCTGTTGAGTTTCTTGGCCCCCGCGCGATCAGGGCGGTCTCTTGCACGCGCGTTGCAGGGGCGGTGACTGGCGTGGATGGCTTCCACATGGGGCACTTCGCCAGCTTGCGCGACTCCTCCCTGGTGGCCTTTATGTCCTTCCTCTCCACGATGGCGCCCACGTCTCACGAAAGGGTCACGACGCGGCCAACATCGCGGCCAACATAGCGGCCACTCACCCTTGGCCGTCAAAGACGGAGGAGGAAAATGATTGACGATCTGGTCCTATTATGGAACATGTTATGCCTCTGTGTCCCTACCTAAACACTTCTAAGTGTGAATGGGCACCCCCTGCTGAACAGTAGACACCCGAGCCCGTGGGGCCGTTCATTCATGGGCTTGGTTGCGGGGTATCTGGCGGTGCGAGCGCTGTCATCGCTTCTGCAGGTCCGCAGAGAAGCCTGTGGAGAGAGGTTGTTTCGTGCCCCTTCCTCCTCCCGAGCTGGAGGGGATTTCACAAGTTGGTCATTCTTTGCTTGCGCTCAGTTGGTCTGACCGCCCTTTTTTGATTATTCGTGTTTCATGCAAAACATGCGCCACGCTCGGGCAGGCATGCCCTCCTATCAAGCCGTGCAAAGCGTGTTGACAAGAGGACGGGGGAAGGCCGACAATCGAGCGACCGCTGGACGAGGATCCTTTTGCGTCCAGCGGGGGCTCGACGGGGTCTCTGTCGCTGAGTTGTTACCCCCTCTCGGAGAGGACGGCAGTTTTTGGAGGATGAGGGTTTTGTTGGAGTCGCGACCCCTTCCAATCAGGAGGAGTCGCCTTCTGTGGAGCAGCTCTAAAGGGTCCTGGAGTCCTTGCGTGAAGAGGAGGACAACGGTTCTCTCGAGCAAGCTGCTCGCGCTGGTTCCGTGGATTCGGAGGACTCGGACCAGCGCGTTTTTTCTGGGCCGCCTGGGGTGTCTTGATGATAAGTCACCGGTGGAGGCTTTCAGAGGCCCACTGGCGACCCGACAATCGGGTAAGCCGACCTGCGCGTTAGAGGTGGGAGGCCACCTTGAGTGTGAATGTCAAAAAGGCCCTCTCATTGCTGCTCTCCGCTTTCTCCCATCTCCTCTCTGCCGTCTGCGTCCCTTGTCCTGTTCGTGGCTGCGGCTGTCCACGCGTTGCAGCACGCTTTCCTCGCTAGGCGTTCTGCCCTGCTCTGGCGGCTTGTACTTGTGGGGAGGGAGGAGGAGGAGGAGGAGGCGGAGGAGGAGGAGGAGGAAGACTAGGATGAGGAGGACTAGGAGGAGGACTAGGAGCAGAGAACGGGATAGAAGGAGGAGGAGGAGGAGGAGGAGAAGGAGAACGAGGACGAGGACGAGGAAGTTGGCTTCCAGGGTATATGGAGGAAGCGGAGGATGGCGGAGAAGGAGGGAGGAGGGTTAGAATAGAGTAGCTTGCGTGCGTGCGGGGAGGCGCCAGTTCCCCCACGTCGAGCTCGAGACCATCTCGCTCTTTGTGGAGTCTTGCGGAGACCGTTTGTTGTGGTCGCGCTTGCCGCCACCTCACGATGAGGTTCCCAAATCGTCTGGTGACATGTGGTCCATGTATCAAGGTGGTCATCATAGCTGAATGCCCTGTGCTGCCTCCGTACACGTGGCTGTCAAGTGTACTGCGTATCTTACTTTCGTTGCTGCTGCTGCTGTTTTTGCCTCTCCTCTGACCTGCCGCGCTGGGATGAGCAGGAAGCAGACGAGAATGAGGGTGAGGACGGACAGGATGATGATGGGAAGGCGGAGGAAGGGCGAGGAGGGTTGCGAGGAGGCTGCTTATCAGGATGGGAGGACGGGTCATGCTCGAGCCGTCCCGAACTGCGTCGTCCGTCCATCCTCGTCGAATGTCCTCCCTGCTTGACCTCCAGATCATCCAGATCGCCCCGAAGCGGAGAGCATTGAAGGTGTACATGTGCCAGGGGCTCGCGTGTCATCGCAGTACTGGCACCTTTCAGGGGCGACGTTGAGGAGAGTGAGAGAGAGAGTGAGAGAGAGAGAGAGAGAGAGAAACAACAACAAAAAAAAACTATTGCCAGGGGCTTGAAGACTGTGTTTCTTAAGTAGTTGCGTGGCCTTCTGCGATCTGGCATTACGTGTGGACCACAAACACGATTCCGCCACAAGGCAAAGCGGATCGAATCGGATCGAATCACGCCGAGCATGCGCAGAGCGACGAGGCGCACTCCGTGTTATCCAGTGCATCAACTGCTCATGCTGCTTGAACCTTCTCGGTCGCTGCGCGCGCCTTGCCCCTGTCCCGGCCGCTGCTTTTTAGGTCTTCGCTGGATCTTATTGACGGCGCGCGGCTCATCCGCTTGCGTTCGCGAACAAAAAAGTATCCCCACCAGCCCATCCAGAAACGATCAGCAGGGGAGTTGGTGAATCAGGGGCGGCAGGACGCATGCAGTCGCGCAGACGTCTTCGAAAAAACAAGCATCACAAATAGCCTCCCGCATTGGAGTTGAATACGGAAATCAGTGCAAGCTACGATGGTGCTTCGATGAGGGGTGAGGGGTGTTTCGGTGACTCGTAATGGCTATTGCACTGGTTTGTATCTGAAACTCGCGTGCGTTCCGAAACTTGGAGGCATTTGGGGGCCCTCCTGGGATTCTCTTGGGCCCCTCTTGGGGCCTCTTGGGGCTCTTTCTTGGGGCTCTCCTGAGGTCCTCTTGGGGCCTTCTTGGGGCTTCTTGGGGCTCTTTCTGGGCGTCTTGGGGCCCTCTTGGGGCTTTTTTGGGGGGTCTGGGGGCCTTCTTGGGGCTCTTTTGGGATGCCTGAGGGGCTTCTTGGGGCCGTCTTGGGCCCTTTCACTAAAACAGATGGGGGGTTCTAATTCGGATCGCCCCTTCGGAGGCTCAAAAGTGCCGTCTTGGGGCCCTCTTGGGCAGCTGTTGGAGCGCTCTTGGGGCCGTCTTGGGGCCCTCTTGGGCCCCTCCTGGGGCTATCTTGGGCCGTCTTGGGGCCATCTTGTAGCTTCAAGAGCTCATCGGAGGCGAAAAAGCGAGAAGGCAAAATACATTGATGATCCTCAGGTTTTTCAAGGATTTGGGCCTCTTGGGGGGGTCCTCGGAGGCCTCGGAGGGCACTTGGCACCGTCTTGGGGCCATCTTTACGCCTCCTGGACGTGTGCCGGAGGCTATCTTGACCCATCTACCGCTATTTTGGGCCATCTTGGAGGCCATCTTGCGCTCTCTGAGGCCCTCTTGGAGCCATCTTGGACCAAAAGGACCCTCTGCCACCTCGCGGGGGGGCCCGTCCAAACGCAGGGAGGGGGGGGAGGTAAACCTCCCGAACAGGGAAAGGCAGGAGGTTGGAAAAGGAAACGCCCTAGACCACCTGCGCCCAGAGGGCTGGTGGGGTTAAGAAGTCGGGGGGAAGACGACCCATTGGGCATGTTGGGAATTGTGCATATTTATGTCATTGCTTCGCTCATTCCGCTGTACTGTGCCATCGCAGGCGTTTGCCTGCGCGTTCGTGGCCTTTTGGGGCCTCTTTGGGGCCGTTTGGGGACCGCTTGGGGTCGCTTGGGGTCTCGTTTTGGACCTCTTGGGGGCCTCGTGGGGCCTTCAGTGGGCCTCCTGGGCTCTCTTGGGGGCCTCCTGGGGTCCTCTTGGGGCGGAAGGCTTGGTTGATGATTCGTGTTCCCTCTCTTAGGCCCCTCTTGGGACCCTCTTGGGCGATCTTCGGCGCCTCTGGGGACGTTTTGGGGCCCTCTTGAACCGTCTTGGGGCCCTCTTGGGGGCCCCTCGGGCTGACTTGGGCGGTCTTGGGGGTCTCCAGAGCCATCTTGGAGCGTCGGAAGCTCGAAAACGCGAGAACGCGAACAACATAGAATTGGCCTGGCGAAGGATCCAACCATGTGCAGCTGCGAGCACCGCGTGGGAGATGAGACGGAGGAGGGGGGCCCGCGGTGTCCAAAGCCCCGTGCCTTGCGCCGTGGAGAATTCCAGGGGCCTCGCGCAAGCGTCTCTTCCTCGAAATGAGCCGCGGGGACGCATGTAAACCCTGCCACTGAGACCTTGGGTGGAGCTCCTCATTGGGCCACGAACCGTGTGAGGGGTGCGCCGAAATGAGTCCCGGGGACGCATGCAAACCCTGCCACTGGGGCCTGAGATGGAGCTCCCTCTGGTGCCACGAACCGTGTGAGGGGTGTGCCGACATGAGTCGCGGGGACGCATGTACGCCCTGCCACTGGGACATTCGGCGGAGCTCCCTATGGGGCCACGAACCGTGTGAGGGGTGTGCCGAAATGAGTCGCGGGGACGCATGTGAATCCTGCCACTAGGGCCTTCGGTGGAGCTCCGATGGGGCCACGAACCGTGTGAGGGGTGTGCCAACATGAGTCGCGGGGACGCATGTACGCCCTGCCACTGGGGATGGGGCTACGAACCCTGTGAGGGGTGTGCCGAAATGAGTCGCGGGGACGCATGTGAATCCTGCCACTGGGGCCTTCGGTGGAGCTCCCTATGGGGCCAGGAGCCGTGTGAGGGGTGTGCCGACATGAATCGCGGGGACGCATGTAAACCTTGCTAGCCGTGTGAGGGGTGTGCCAAAATGAGTCGCGGGGACGCATGTAAGCCCTGTCACAGGGGCCTGCGGTGGAGCTCCCATGGGGCCACGAACCTTGTAATAAGGGGTGGGCCGAAGTTGAGGCGGCGGTGCCATGCGATCCTGGCAGTTGGGTCTTCGGTAGAGCTTCCCATGGGGCCACGACACGTGTGGGGTGTGTGCCGAAATGGATGGCACGGACGCGTGGGATGATGATGCTGCTGATGATGATGCTGATGCTGATGCTGCTGATGATGATGATGATGATGATGATGATGATGATGATGATGTTGATGATGATGATGATGATGATGATGGTGATGATGATGATGATGATGGTGGTGGTGGTGGTGGTGGTGGTGATGATGATGATGATGCTGATGATGATGATGATGATGATGATGCTGATGATGATGATGATGATGATGATGATGATGATGATGGTGATGATGGTGATGGAAATGGTGATGATGAGGAGGGAGGATGGAGGATGGAGGATGGAAGGTGAGGAGGAGGAGGAGGATGGAGGGTGCGGAGGGAGGAGAGGAGATGGGACGCGGGGCGCTGTCTCTTCCAAACGAGGACCCAACACCACAGGATGGTTGGGGAAAACAGAAGGAACATCAATATATGTTGATTATTTTGGCCCTCTTTGAGGTCCTCTTGGAGAGCTCTTGGAGCTTCTTTGGGGCATCTTGGGCCATTTTGGACGTCCTGGAGCGATCTTGTCGTGTCCCTGAGGCCTTTAGGACTATCTAGATGGCCTTTTGGGGGCCTCTGGGCCGCTCTTGGGGCTCTTGGGATGCCCTGAGGGCTGCGCCCAGGAGCAAAACCATCTCTGATGGATCCTTGCCGAAGACCTGCCCAGGACCTGCTCGGGGTGGGTACTGTTCGGCCGCGGACCCCCAGGGGCCGCCCCACGCGCGCGAACTAGAAATTCTGTTTACCAGTTGCCGGAGATTTTAGCACGCCTCTGGCCTGTTGGGCCGGCGATTTTTTTTTGTTGTTGTGTGTGTGTGTGTGTGTGTGTGTGTGTGTGTGTGTGTGTGTGTGTGTGTGTGTGTGTGTGTGTGTGTGTGTGTGTGTGTGTGTGTGTGTGTGTGTGTGTGTGTGTGTGTGTGCGTGTGTCCCTGGGCTTTTGTAGATCAGTCGGGCGAGGGCCGTCCTGGCAGCAGGACGAGGAGGAGGACCTCGGAGCGGAGGGGGATGCAGAGGAGGAGCGACGGCCTGCGCCCACAGGAGAGGCGCTGGACGCGGAGAGCGTGGAGGCGCTGGTGGAGATGCAGGCGGAGGCGCAGAAGGAGACGCCAGCGGCCCCGCCATGATCGGAGCGGCGAGAGTCAGAGGGGGAGCGGGTACCCTTACGTCGGGCCTGTCCCTCTACAAGGGGGACAGCCAAAAATAGTAAACAATTGTCAGGGGACGATGCTTTGAGTAGTTTTGTTCATTTTGGGAACATTTGTTTGATTATTTGTTATTTGTCGTCCAAAATGCCCCTGTAGGGAGACGCCCGACCTAAAGGTACCCCTTCCGCTACCCTCGCCCCGTTTTCGCCTTTTTGGGCCTCCTCGGAGGCCCTGGTCGCCACCGATGGATTCGCCTCGAAGCTCCGGTCTGAACGCACCCCAGGAGAGGTCTGGGGAGTACGGTAGGTTCGCGTGGTGTCGACCGGCGGCGACCCCGCCGCTGGCTTTCAAGGTTGAATGCCGCCAGCGACCCAGAGTCGGTCGACGTTGAACGATCGAGCGTTTTGGAATCGCACGATCTTTCAGGCTGGGGTTCGGAGCTTATGATTCGGCTACGCGCGTCCGCGGAGTCGGCAAGGCCCTTCCGCGTTCTTCGTTTCCTATGTCGAGGTGCGGCCTTTGGCAACCGCGCGCTCGTTGATAATGACGGTGCGGAGGCAATCACCTTCGCATATGCTTGGGGAAAGGTTGGCGTTTGCCCATGCGGTCGGCCGCACTGCTCGCGCGTCCATGGCGACAGCTGGGGCCCTCCGTGTTCTTCGTTTCCGATTTCTAGGTGCGGCCTGCAGCAACCGCGCGCTCGTTGATCATGTATCCTCATCTCCCCCCCTCCTTGTTCTCCCCCCCCGTCCCTCCGTCCCTCCCTGCACCGCGGACGGCGGTGGGCGTCGGACCCATCGGGAAATTTCGAGGAACGCTCCATCGCGCACAAAACGGGTGTGTCGCCCAGTGACTCCGTGCGGCGTAGCTCCCGGTATGCTCTTGGGGGGGTGGAGGGCGGGCGGGCGGGGGCGCGCTGGGCGGGCGCCCCGAAGTTGGGAGCAGGGAGGAGGAGGAGGAGGAGGAGGAGGAGGAACAGGAACAGGAACAGGAACAGGAGGAGGAGGAGGAGGAGCAGGAGGAGGAGGAGCAGGACCGAGGGTGATGGCGGGGAGGAGGACGATTCCCAACGTCGCGAGTTTCCCTAATAGCTGTCGCCGTGGGGCCTTGGTGAAGGTCAACGCGTTTGTCTCGACAGAGTCCTCCACTGGATGGTCACCAGGTCCCGCGTTGGAATACGAGTCTGGTCGGTTTCACGTCCCATGCGTGTTTGCTCGAGGGTGGTGCGTCCCAGGTTCAGACCACGGTTAGTCCCAGGATTGCTCCTGGTGCACTCCGCGCGCCACCGTTTGCGGATGGTGGGTCCCAGGTCAGATGTGGCACACTCTCCTCACGCACTTCGTGCCCCATGGGTCCCCAGAGGCTTTCTGCCGAGGCACAGCTCGGCACAACTCTTACACAGTTTCTGCCCTTGGGTCCCCCATAGGCTATCAGCTTGCCGCCTAGGCGGCTCCAGGGAACCCCGATTCGGCACACACTTGGATCAACATGCATTTCGTGTTGCATGCCCCCCAGAGGCTCTCAGCTTGCCTCCAAGACGGATCAAGGGAGCCACAAGTCGGGATGCCCCATGCGCATTTCGTGCCTATGGATTTCCGCAGGCCAGTTGCTGGCCTCCGAGACGGCCTCGAGGAGTCACAAAAAGACACACCCGTCATGCAGCTCGTGCTCAATGGATCTCCAGATGCCTTCAGTTGGCCCTCAAGACCGCGCAAGGGAGTCCCAATTCAGCAGTCTCCTCATGCACTTCGTGCCTCACAGTCTCCCAGAGGCCCCCAGCTCTTCCCCAGTGCGGCTCCAACACGGATTCAAGGTCGGCCCAGGACGACTCCCGCTGCCATGTTGGCTGAAGCCATTTTGGCTCCAGCCGTTTCGGATCGCCCACAGCATTTGTTCAACATCGTTTTTTTGTTATCATGGTAAAGCCCTTTATGTCCAAGCCAATTCCCGCAGTCAGGCTTTTGCGAAAGACCCGAGGATGAGTCATTCATCGCTTGCCACGGTCAGTGATCGACTACGCGTAAGACTGACCCTTCGCCGGAGTGACCTTTGGTGCGGGCCCGTTGGGGCCCCCCGAGCGCCGAACGCGAGTCGGCAGTGGCGTCTTGCGCGCTCGTGTTTTGCCACCCCGCGGCCCCCAACAAAGCCGCGCACCGAAGGTCACTCTTGCCTAGGGTCACTCGCTGCGTGTAGCCGAAGCGAAGGTTCGCAGCAAGTTGTTGGGTTCCTTCTCTTATGTGCACTGTCTGGGTGCTGTGCTGGTTTCTGTGTTGTACCATTGCGGGCTGCTGCGATACTGCTTTCTAGTGGCATCGCCTTCGCTGTAAGCCGGCCCGTCTGGCGCATTCTCCAGGGTACGTCGAACAGTCATTACTTACAACCCTCGTCAAAAGTAACCTCAAACATGTCTTAGTGGCTGAACTGTTTGTGGGGAGATACTGGACAGAGTTGCGGTGACTGCGAGGTAGTTGTATGCGTCGCCCCTCCAATGTCGGTCATCATCGAATTTCCGAGTCGTTCCCGGTCAGACCCATTTTGCCTTGGCCCCGACATTGGAGGGGCGTCTATCAGCATTGAAGGGCGCGACGACATCGCAGGGGCGTGGTCGCCATTTTTGAAATTAATTTTGACGAGGGTATTAGGTGTTCATGTTGGCACGGTGAGTTTCTGCCTTGCATTGCGCTATGTTCCCATAATCAGGCATCGGGCGTGTACGTCCGCGGGGCAAGATCTTTTTGCTTGCGTTGGTCGTCATAATTGTGTTGCCGCTGCGCCCGCCTATGCCATGTTTGGGAAGCGTTACGACTGTGCTGTTATATTCGTTATGTTGGCTATTCGTTAACACATGTTTCCTCGATAGCCCATGCAGCGAAACTAATAAGTTTAGCCACGCCGCATATATGGTTATGCTCGGTGGCGTCACCGACGCATATGGCCCAACTTTGGGGCACTGTGCAGCGGAATGGTGTGTTTCTGGCTCTGCAATGTGAGTTGGCAGCTGACTGCAAGCGCATCAGACGCTGAGCCAACAAACGCTAAACCAGCAGCCACACAGGCAGAGACGCTCGGCCATGTGCAAGGCGACCGTGCGGTGATTCTAACAAATGTGCCAACGGCGAGTTTGAAGACGAGATGTGGTGCAGGTCAACAGATGCTCGATCAGTGCAGCGATCGGTTTGTCGAGGTGAGTGTCTACCTGCACCAGTATGGAATAATTGGGGAACTGGGGACTTGCAGGCCTTCGCAACCTTTCTCGCTCTTGGGGTTCCTGTTGTCGCTTTCGTAGAAATGCTGCGGCGTTATATCTTCCAATCTTGCTAGTATTTAGATATCGCTTCCTCGTGACAGAAACGAGTCGGTCACGCAATGTGCTAGCCGATTCTTCTTCGAACGTCAGCAGTCTTAGCTACAGTTGACTAGCAAGTTGGCGAGCCCATCGGCGTCTTGGATGCAGCGTTTGTCTTGCAACCCAGATGCGGCCCAAGAGGCTCCGAGAATGACTCCGCAAAGGCCCCGCACTGGATCATCATTATCCTGGCATTTCGCATGGGCGCCTTGCTGGAATTAAACTTAGCAGCCCTCGACTCCATCTGCAGGACCTTTCTTTCACCGAGGGTGGTTCTCTGCAGATGCGTCAGGGACAGCCTTTCCTGAGATGGAGCCGGACGGCGCTTAGACTTTGGAGTTCTGAGGTGCATCCCGATGGGCACGTTGGCCTCACATCCTCTTGGGGATTGCCCCCCTTGGGCGGACCGAGTGGCCGTTTCGCGGCGCGTTGCTCGGCGGGCCCATATCGCCAGGAGGCTCGTCGTACAGAACATGCTTCCCCCCCTCTTCTCTCCTCACTGGTCATCCCTCCTTCTTCCTCGTCCCTCCTCTTCTCACCCCCCTCTTTCCCTCGATCCCTGTCTCTTAGTTGACAGAAGGTTGGGTCCTGAGTCCTGACGGGCAGGGGCCGCGGGCCTTGGGGCCCTCCTGCAAGGTCCCAGGGAAGGAAGTCACGAGGCAGCGAGGGTCCGTTGAAGTCCCAGAGCCCGTGACACGTTCCCTCACAGTCAACCCTCTCAGCGAGGATGAACAACTCTCCGGGCTCACCCCCTGCATCCTTCCCCTTCGGCCCATCCTTGGCCGTTTTCGCTGGCCGCGCCCCGCCCGCAAAGTGTCGACATGGGCCATGTCGACTGCAGCGCAGGCATATCCATCCAGTGCTCTTTAGGTTGTCCAGGCTGAATTATTTGATAGCGAGATCGTTGTTTTTTATCGCCCACTGTGCCGCAGTAACCCTTCGAAAGCCATGAGTTTCGGAAATGGATATGTTGCATTTCCGGAGGCGTTCTCCAGGATGACGCGGTTGGCGCCAATAAGGACATGTTTTTCAAGGCCCTTGCATCCTTTTCACGCGTCCAAAGTATACGGGTTGATGTAGGCGTCTTCCGATTCACGGCAAGCCTGCCCGTGCGCGTGTGCGCGCGGTCGGAAGTCTTCTTACTACTATATTTGCCGTTCTCCCTCTCCAGCTCCTCCCCAAGCTCCTCGTCCATGTCCCCTCCCGACAACTGTTGCTGTTAATGTCCTTTCCTTTCCTCCGCCTCCTCCTTTTCCGCGTTCTCGTGTTCTTCCTCCTACCTTCTTCGTATCCTCCTGCATCTTCCAGTTCACTCGTGCCTCTTTCTCAGCATCTGCCATCGCACTGAATGTACCTGCCAGTGGTAGGCCGAGGGTTCGAGGCGCTTTCCGGACACAATCCTTACAAGTTGTTCGAGCCGCGCCCAGCCGTGGCCATGAGTGGACCGCCCCGAAGCCCCAAGCATGCCAACAAGCTCATCTTTAGGCGCCGAGTACCGAGCGCCCAAGAGCTAGGTATTCGGCGAACGGGGGGCCACACCGTGCTGCACGCTGCCACGACTGGTTGCGTTTTTGAGAGAGCCGTTGTCGTTAGTGACTGCTCCACGCATTATTAGTATTGTTATTATTATTGTTATCGCGGTGCCGTGTTTTCTCCTGTCGGTTTTGCTCGCGGTTTAGCCCTCTCCCTCTACATCCTGATTGGTTGTCCTTGTGTTCCCCCGTCGCGTCGCTACGCCGTGGTAGTCCTCTGTAGCACGTCGTTGGCATGCCGTTGGCCATCAGTGCGCTCGTATAGCAAGTGCCCGCATGTCCCCCCTTCATGCCTACGCTTGTCCCACACGGGTTCTGGTGCGCACCGCGTGTGGAGGCAGTTGTTGGACGCGGCCAGGACGAGGACAAATCCGTTCCAGAGCGTTCTGGAACGCTCCCAGAGCGTTCCAGAACGCTCGGAGAAGGCCGCGGCGCCCGAGGCATCCTCCAGAGCCGCCGGATCTCAGCGATTCCCGATGCTATCCTCGCCCTGGCTCCGTCTGACAGTGTTGCTGGGATACCCGACCTCCCATGGCCCAAGCTCAGCCACGCGCAGAGGGGGGTAGGGGGAGGGAGGAAGGCTTCTTCGAAGCACCCCTGCCTCTGAGAAGGCGCTGGCCTTTTCTAAAGATATAAGGCCGCCGCCCTCTAAGAAGCAGCCTCCTTCGAAGGAGCCTTCCCCCCTCCCCTAATTACTCCCTTCTGCGAGCCGCCGAAAAACGGCATAAACATGTTGCCGCGACGTTTGTCCCGACGCGCGGCCATCCGTCTTGGCGCGGGCGCCGCGGCCACCAGGGCGAATTCCGCCTCGGACGCAAGGTTTGCAGTGTGGCTTGCCGCGGCGCCAGCTTCGTCGGTTAAAACGCATTCAGACCAAATGGCGCCGCGACGCGTAAGCCGTGGGGCCCCCTGGCGGCGCCTGCGGCGCCCCCCTCCTGCGCGCCGCCAACAAGCGCAGGAGGTCCGCTTCGGCCAGCCCGGCTTCTACCCCACGCGCGAGTGCGAGGCCGTCGCGCGCGAGCGCGCCGACGACTGGCGCGGCGCGGGCACCGAGCTGGCGCTGCTCCTCGAGGGCGGCGGCGACCCGCCCCGCGTCGGGACGGTGCCCTTCTTGTCGGGGGGTGGCGTCGTGCCAGAGCTGCCTCCCTCCTCCTCCTCCTCCTCCTCCTCCTCATCCTCCTCCTTCTCCTTCTCCTTCTCGTTCTCCTCTCCTCCTCCTCCGCCTCCTCCTCCTCCACCTCCTCCTCCTCCGCCTCCTCCTCCTCCTCCTCCGCCTCCTCCTCCTCCTCGTCCTCGTCCCCGTCCTCCTCCCCCGAGTGCTGCAGTCAGTCACCATGCCTGGAAGTGGGCCTGGGGCGTCTGGGGGCCTCGGCCCGGGCGGCGCCCCCCTTGCAGGACCCTTTCGATCCCTCGGGTTCGATTCGATTTCGATTTCGATGGCTGCCGATTTCGATTCGATTCTCGACGTCGGGTTCCGAGTGGAGTGGGCGCTCTTGGGGACGGTGCCCTTCTTGTCGGGGGGGGGGTGCTGGCGGTGCCCTCCTGCAGGGCCCTTTCGATTCCTCCGATGCGATACGGTTTCGATTTCGATGGCTGCCGATCTCGATTCGATTTTCGACGTCGGGTCTCGATTGGGGTGGGCGCTCTTGGGCCGTTGGGGAGTGGCTTGCCGAGCCGATTTGGATTCGGGTTTCACTGGAGGCATACTACCCCGCCAATTTCCGCCGATTCGACTTCTCCCGAATCGGCTGCCGATTTCCGTCGATCAGATTCATTTAGATCGCCGATCCGACTTATCGATTCGATTCTGGGATCTCCTGCCCCTGGCCCAAAGAGCCCCCAGCTTGTCGCTCCATCTTGGGGCCCCATCGGGCCCTCTGGGCCTCGCGAGGGGTGCTCCAGAGATCGTGGGGACCTCCCTGGAACTCCTAGGCGCACCCTGGGCCAGGGGCTCTCCTGGCAACATCCGATCTTGTTCGGGGGAATGGCGCGAGGGCGCCCAAAAACACACTGCAAGCTGAGGCCCGCAAGCTTGGAGCAGGCTGGGGGTGCGGGGTGGACCAGCATCGTTCAGGCGGGCAGGAAGGGCGGGGAAGTGGTTCCAGGTTCTGGGTTCGAGCTTTTTTTTGTTTGTTGCCTTTCTCGGCCTCCGGGGGACGTTTTCGGACCCTGGGACTGGGACCGTTAGAAAGGGATCCATCCCTTGGTGAACAATTGCACCAGGTGGACCCAAGGAGGGCCCAGGGACCGATTTTGAGCGCATCCCCCCCTCGTGGCATATTTTTTGAGGGTCCCAACAAGTTCAGACCTCCCAGCCGCCTCCAAGGAGAGAGTACCCCCACTGACACGCTGCCAGTGGGTTTCTTTGTCCGAAGGCCTTGTGCTTCTTGAGCAGTAAGTCAGCAGAGAAGCATGGGAACCTTGTTTGTCTTCGCAGTCCAATTTCTACAACCCACCAGCGTGCGCAAGCGTCTGGTAATCGATGAGAAAACACTGGCTTAGCGTCGGTTGACATGTTAGCGCCAATTTGCGTCGATTTGGAGTTGATCAGCGTCAGCTAGCGGCGATTAGCGTCGATGAGCGTCGATTCGCAAGGGCCAGCAAGATGGTATGGAAGGCTTCCATGGGTTGCCACCAGACCGTCAGCGTGTTATATTCCTTCGTCTTTATCCCAAGGCGCGCTTCTTCAGCTGTGACGCGCTGATGGGTTCCATGCGGCAGCCTGGGGGGCAGGGGGGGCCACGCTGGCCCCCCGGCGCGCACCCCTGGCGACGCCTCCAGCGCCGACCCCAGCGCGCTCCGCGCACCCGGGGGCAGGGGTGAGCAGAGGGGGGCCCAGCGCCGACCCGGGGAACCCGTGCGGCCCTCCGAGCGTCTGCGCTGAATGTTTACAAGTCCAGTGTTTTCGTCTGGCAGAACGCATGCCGTGAAGGCCAGTGTTTTCGTCGAGCTGGGCCTCTGGAGGCCCGCTACGTGCCCAGGGGGCCATAGAACATTACTCCAGCCCCTGGGAGATCGGTCGAGAGCCACGGAGGCCCACGGCACGAAAACTATTACCGTCGGGGGGGGACTATCCGAGGAAGCCTCCTGGAGGGTCGGGGGAGCCAGCGTGGGGAAGATGCGAACGGGGGCCACGATCGACAGCCGTTCCTGGCCATTCTGAATTTGGATCGTTATCAGTTTCGCTGCAGACTTTGTCCATCTGCAGCGGAATTATTATGCCCAGCAGCGGCCGCCATCGCGGTCGTGCAACACTCGTTGTTTCGCATCTGCCTCATTGTTGTTGCCCCGATCTTGGGCGTACTAACCTTTGGGGAGAGTGTCTGGCCCTCGGCTTCTCTGAGAAAGCCTCTCAGAGGAAGTGTGGCGGAAAGGGACCGAGCGATAGCGGCTCAAAGGATTTGTTGGTCGCCGGGATATTTCGGTGCGTTGGCGCTCAGGGGAAGCCTCCCGGAGCTGGGAGGGAAAAGAAGGGGGGGGGGGAGATGGAGGGGG
The DNA here is from genome assembly GCA_963575745.1 of Prorocentrum cordatum. Classification (NCBI taxonomy): domain Eukaryota; class Dinophyceae; order Prorocentrales; family Prorocentraceae; genus Prorocentrum; species Prorocentrum cordatum. The sequence goes on along the minus strand of CAUYUJ010016216.1, from coordinate 231,525 downwards.
AAGAGTCATCGGAGGATTGCGACGGTATTCGGTAGTTTCTGGAGTTTTCGGAGGGTTCCCGACCTTCCGAACGTGTAGGTGGCGGGAAGGAGAAGAGGAGCATGAGGGTGAGGAAGTGGGGTGAAGGTGGTTTCTGGTCCCTCTGGCGGTTTTGCCGCTATCGGTTCTCCAAGTCAGCACTGCCTTCTGCGACCTGTCCGTGTGCCCGCCCTTCCTGTGCGGCTCCCCTCCCCTCCCATCACATGATTGAGGCCCCTCTCTCCTCATGTCTCCTCAACCTCCCCCCATCCTCAGCTTTGCGTCCAGAAGTTCTGCTCCACATTCAGCATCGATGCTAGTGATGTTTCTCCGAGGGCGGCACCCCAAGAGCTCTACTAAGACGAGCCTCGTGGTGTGCAAAGTCCCGACCCCGATGGATCAGACGGCTCCGAGCGTCGCCATTCCAGCGCCCGAGCCGCCGCCATACAGTCAAGACGCTGGGATAGAAGGGCCACTGCGGGCCCAGGAGGGGCTACGTGGTGCGGGCCGTTCGTGGCCGAAGCTCGCCGCGGCCAGGAGCGCCCCTCCGTTACTTCGCTCCTCTGTGTCAGCATGCTGCCTGCAGCGGGGTCGAGCCCTTCCCGAAGCCGTGCGCGAGGGGCACCCTGCCTGCCCAGCGATCGACGATGCCCGGGCGACGGAGCCTCCAGCTGCGCAGCGGCGCAGCTGGAGGCTCCGATGCAGTGATGACTGTAGCGGAGTCGAGCCCTTCCCGAAGCCGTGCGATGGGCACCCTGCCTGCCAAGCGATCGACGATGCCCGGGCGACGGAGCCTCCAGCTGCGCAGCGGCGCAGCGCAGCGGCGCAGCGCAGCGGCGCAGCGCAGCGGCGAGCGCAGCAGACGCCCCCAGGTGCTGCTCATCAGCGGCTTGGAGGCCTTCGAGGCCTCGGGGCCCTGCCGAGACTGCGCGCTGCCCGTCTCGGCGGAGGGAGGTCTCTAGGCCTCCCGGATGAGGGGCCCGAGCAGATGTCGCCGCGCCGCTTGTTCCGACGCACGGCCTCGCGTTTTGGGGAGGGCGCCATGGGGCATCGGGGCACACGCTGCCTCGGGCGCGGTGTGCTCGCCGCTGGGTTTGCCACGTGGCGGCCTCGTCCACCTGGGGTGCGGGACGCAGGGCCTGCCGTGGGTTCGCCGTGGTGTGGGCGCCGTCCACGTTCAGAACAAGCGGCGTTGCGACAGATGAGCTCGGCCGCATCGCCGATGCATCGGCGATGCGGTTCGATGCGGAGCCCGATGATCTCCACGCCGACGTCGCAGATGCATCGCCGGCGTCGCCGATGCATCGCCGATGCGGCACGATTTTCCGACCCCATCTGCTGCGACTGCATTTGGGAGGCCACTCAAAACAACGATGGCGGCTCTGAGTCTGTGTGTCTCGAGCCCGGTATCAGGCTTCAAGGCCACCAAAGTTGGGCCAGGGACACGAGACGTCCACTCGCATGGGTACAATTTTGAGTATTTTTAGGGCACTTTCAATGTTTCGTCCGAAATCCGCCTGTAGGGGGACATGCCCGACCTAAATCAAGAGCATGCCCCCACCCAAGGAAGAGCTTTCAGCACCTGGTCGTGGCGGATGCCTCTGAGGCCAGGAAGTTGCATACACGCGAGCGGCGCAGAACAGAAAAGCGGGGCAGCTTGCGCCGACCCTTGCGCGCAAGCTGCCCGCATGAGGGCGCGCGTGAGCGCCCTCGTCTCCAGTGCGGCGTGCCGCGCTGCCGGCACGCTGCATGATGTTTCAGACTTCCGCGTGCTTCGGCCGTACTCTGCTGGTTTGCGTTGCGCCTTCTCTCTCTCTCTCTCTCTCTCGAAGGAGAAGAAGATTGGGGAAACGGAGACGTCATAAACATGCTGTTCGGAGGTCCGCGCCGATGTCTTGGATCTGCGCTGGGCACCCCTGGCGGCGCTTCCAGCGCCGCTCCTGGCGTGCTCCGCGCGCCAGGGAGGGGGGGTTCAGCACCGATCCAAGAAATCCGCGCGGACCTCCGAGAAAGTATGTTTAAGCAGCTGCGTCGTTCCTCTACCCATCCCTCCCGCCCGCGGCCCCAGTCATCCAGAGACCTGTGCCGCTGTTGTTGCTGCTGCTGCTGCTCCGAGATTCCTGCGCGTGCCTCCTCCTGCTCCTCCTCCCTCTCCTCTCGCGCTCCCCCCCTCCTGATCTCACTCCTTCTCCCCTCTGCCGCCCTCCTCGCCTTCCGCCTCCCCTTGCTATCGGGTGCATCGGGGCGTCTCAGGTAGCCATTTGCACGGATTTAGATGGGGCTGCCTCGGGGCGCGTTTGGGCGACTCGGACGCGTCTCTATATTGGATGCACCCTCTCCCCCTCTCTTGCCCATGCCATGCCCATGTTTGCCCACGGTCAGGGTACCGGCTCCCCTCTCATGGGCGTCCTCCTTCTTTTGTCTCTCGACTCTCGACCTACTTCGATCTCTCATCCGTTCCTTCTCCTGCTCCCGCCTCCCTCTGTTCTCCTCTCCCTCCGTCGTCGCCCTCCCTCCTCCCCACGCCGACGCGTCAGTCAGGAGACTCACTCCACGTCTTGTGCTCTGTGATCCTGATCCCTGGTCTTAAGCATTCAGATGGCCGTCGTGGTCCTGTGGGCTCTCAGGCCTCAAGCTTGCCAGACTTTGTCAAGGGAGGAAAACCACCCCACCCCGAGAATCGGCGTTTACCAAACGGCCCTGGGCGTTTACTAATCAGCGCCGCCCTGTTCGATCCCCTCCTCAGGTGCGTTTACCTAACGGCTTCGCTTGCCGGGGTGCGTATCAAGAGGGTGGAGATTCGGCTATCCGCTTTGGTCGCAGAGACTCTGCAGGGCTGCGGTGCCGCTGGACCACGACCGCGGAGCAAGGCCGCGCCTCTGCCGCGCAGCCCCTCCGACAAGAACAAACAACGCTGCGTCTCCTGGCCTCTCCGCCCCTCTGCCCGTAAGGGGCCCTCGGCGAGTTAGCATCGCTCGGAAGTGTGCAGTTTTTCTCGGCGATGTCCCTCGAGCATCCTGGATCATCTGGCAGCAGAAAAATGCACGAAACCGACACGTGCACGAGGAATGGGTGTCCGAGGGATGGCAAGGGTAGCCAAACCAGGCAGAAGGAGCAGGGGCTGGAAGAGGGGTGGCGACTCTCGAGAACGATTTGTTGTTGCAGGGGGTGGGCCTTCGGACGCCCCCTCCGTCGTTTTATGTTTCATTGTTTCACCGATCGGCGCGGTCCCTCGCACCCCCCCCTCCCCTCCCTATAGAGTAGATCTTGGCTGTTTCGGGCGCTTGTTTCGAGCAGGCGGGCTCTCCCCCACAGGACGCACTGTTGCAAACAATCGCATTGATAAGCATAGGTCTGGCGCGTAGCCATTTTGGCGCAAGACGGAGCTTACATCCCGTCCCGAGTCCAGAGGCTCGAGGCTGAGGGCAGCCCCTTCCGCAGGCCTCGCTGCCTCAGCTAGCTTTCAGTGAGCTCCTGGCTGGAGCACTCCTTTTCGTCCCTCGGCGCTCCGAGGGCATAGGTCGTGCGGCACTTTTGTGCGGCAGCGGCCTCCATGAATGACGGCGACGTGGTCCGCGGACCGAAGACCCCGTTCTGGGGGTGTCAGGGGTGCGGGCGCACGAGCATTTGGGCATGCAGGCTGCGGCCCTGGGCATGGCCCATGGCCGTCCGCCCGCATCGGGTTCGCGTCGCGAGGGAAGCTGGAGTCCCAGATGGCCGAGTTGTAGAAGAAGCTAGACCAGCTCCCAGGCGGATGCCCTTCCAAACCTGCCCGCGGTGCCACAGGCGGGCAAGTTGCAGGAAGGCAACACAGTGTGTGGCTCAGGCCAGCGGAGGCGCTGGAGAGGAGCCCGACCCATGTCTAGCTCGAGTGCGAGAGTTGGGGCGGCGATCAAGGCCTGTGGCAAGGCCGAGGACGCAGCGGAGGCGCGCACGCTACTTCAGGGCAAGCTCAAGCTGGTGTGCACAGGGATCGAGAGCAATAATCCGAACATGACCCAGCACACGAACGTTGGGCACAGGCTCGCGCGTGCTACAACCAAGCTGGAGAAGGTCACGGCGGAGCTAGAGGAACATCACCAGATGTTCGAGGAGATCAACGCCAAGACGGCCGAGATCCAGGCACGCAAGGTTGCGGAGCCGGCGGAGGTGGCAGAGTTGCAGCGGCAGCACATCCAGTCCTTCTTTCGTCCTGTTGTTGGTGATGCTGGTGGCAGCAAGCAGCCTTTGGAATTCAACCGGCCCCCCGACATGCTGAAGGGTAAGGGCGCGATTTAGATCATGCTCGCCACCCCCGAGTTTCAGGAGTTTGCGAAGCTGATCGCTGATCATCGGGCTGCTGCTCGTGGCGATCGCGCAGGCGCAGGTGCACCTCGCGAAGAGGAAGTCGCTGATGGGGAGCGGGTGCCCACCCCGCACGACACCCAAATTGACGATGCTTTCGAAGACGAAGCAGCTGCTGAGGCCTTCTGAGAGAAGCGTAGTGGCTATAAAAGGGCGTTCACCCAGGCCTGCCTTGGCGCCGAGCCCAAGAAGCCGAAGGTGGCGAGCCTATAGCATCAACCCGGCATGGGCGAGCTGAAGAGTGACCACGGAGCAGGCAAGCGAGATGGCTGACATTATGCCTGATGCTGCTGTGTGGTTCTATTCGTACGTGTGTGAGTTGAAGTGGCTGCACCAGCAGACTTTTCGATGATTTGAAGGCAGCGTGGTACCTCCTCGACGTGCTGCAGTACGGTCAGGGCGTCACTTTCAGCGAATTCGACGTACAAAGGTGACCAGATGCACAGTGGTGCCGCTTAGCCGCCATTGTGCCGTGAGCCGCCTCGTTCTCAGATTTGTGGCAGCCAAGGCACGTGTCAGGCCACACTTGTGGCCCATGTGCACTGGCTTGGTGTTTCAGCACACGGGCGCTGGTAGTGTTTGCGCAGGAAGCGGGCATAACTGAATATGACCTGGCTGCGAGGACAGCCGCGGCGAAGAGTCCGGGGTGGAACGCGTCGCGCGGTCCGTCGGTTAAGTGTGCAGGAGGGCAGATATCAGCTGGAGCTGCCATCCTTGCGATGCCCTCGGTGGGCCTCGGGAGGCCGTCGAGGTTGCCACGTGGAATACTTGTTTCTCACAGGCGATTTTTTGCTACGATCGACATATCACGATGGCCCGAGCTGCTCGTAGGTTGCGCGCGCATGCACGCCAGCGAGGGCCTGAGCGAGCGGAACCTCACTTGTTCAAAGCGCGCAGGGTCGACCCTTGAGGGGGCCCGCTTGTCGGCGTTCGCAGCGGATTGGAACTTCTCGGCGTTTGTTGCAGAGGCGTCGGGCATGCCTCGGGAAGCTTCGATGGTGATTCTGCAGCCCAGTATCGAAACCTGTGCAACCCCGAAAGCGAGCACCAATATCGATTATGTTATGGCATCGGCGGGTCGAGGCCGCCGAGGTGGGCGGCGCGTGGCCGAAGCGGTCCCATCGACCTGTTCAATTCCGTTCAAGGCCTGGGGCTTCGAAATTTCAGCAGCTTGTTTACCAAGCGCACCAGAGGTTGCCAGTTGAGCTCCCCGCTGGCCCCCGCGCGCCCCCCCCCCACCCACCCCCCGCCCCCCCGCGCACGCACCCCGCGCCTCCCGATCGATTGGTCTGGCCCGAGCGGTCGCTGAGGAGTCGAGCCGCAGTGCCGACCGCGAGCAGGTTGCCCTCGCCTGGGGGGGTGCTGGCCAGAGCATGGAAGGTTCTTTTTTTGTTTTCCGGACACCATGGAGTTAGAGTTGGAAAGTAGAACTGGCGCGCCCATCGAGCGCGGGGGCTCAAGGGCAGGCAGTCACAGGCTAAGCGGGTTCCCGCCCTGCCCCCCCCCCCCCCCCCCCGAGGGGCAAAGCCGAAGACGATGTTCGCATTTCGGGGGGATGGCTTGGTTGCGGCATGGAATGACGGACCTCCGAAACACTAGTCAACGGTTGCTTGTGCAATCGGATGAGATTGTATACCGCGCTGAAATGCAGGCGGCTGTCAAACTTGTTCAGATTATCAGCCAGCACTTTGAGGCCGAGGGCTGGTCTCCGAGATGGGATCTCACCGTCCACGCGGCAGAGAGATCGTGGCGACATGGCCGCGGGATGTTGTTGCCTTCGTTGAGTGGATTGACCGCTGCTTAGAGACCTTAGAAGAGTGGGCTGAAGATTTTCAGCAGGCCCGTGACGGGCTGGACCAAAAAGCCCAAACGAGTTGGAACCAGCGGCAGGGGGGGCGCCGGCGGGATCGGCCCGCAAGACGCGACGCCCCACCAGGCTGAAGGCCGAGTGGCAGCCGACGGCGGCGGAAACCAGTCTTGGGATTTTCTCGTCGACCCCCGAAATCTGCTGGCCCGAGAAGCTGGCATTTTCGGTGGTTTGGGGGGCGCCGCCCCGCCCCCGCCCGTCGACGCGCCTGATAGACAGTTCGTTGGACAGGCCACGGCGGCTGCGTTGCGAGCGGCCTCCAAGATGTTCTCGGCGCACGCGGCTCAGTCCCTGGATGGGGCGCACGTGCGCCAGTCCGCTTGCATGTCAGATGCTGGCTCGGACACTCTCGCGCGTTTTTTGTTTCTTTCCAACGCGTGGAGAAGTTGGGACTCTTCCCCAAAGCCTGATACAGGATGTCGCCCCCCCTCCTGGAGAAACCCAAGGGAGGTTCGCGTCCGACCTCATTGTGCCTCATCATCGCCAGTTAGGCTCTGGGAGCGATAAAGAAGACCCCCTCTGACGATGTTTAACGGCTGCCACCCTCGACGTCGCTGGGCCATCGGGGCGCGGATGCCGGCGGAAGGTAGCGCGTGGGGCTAGGCGGTTAAAGCCCGGGCCCGCGCGGCCGAAGGGGGGTCGCCGCGGGGTTGGCATGGGGCGGGTCGAAGTATTATGGGGGTTTCGATCTCGGGGCTCTTCGGGATAGGGGCCGCCGAGCTGGACTCGACCCTGTCATCTTGAAAGTCACCCTCAACTTCTGGGTGGGCCCTCGGGTCTTATGTCATGGTACGGGACGCGCGCTGGTGGCGTTGCGCGCCGAGAGCGGGCCGCCAGCAGGGCCCATTTTCAACGACATTTCTGGGCGCGCGTGCGCTCTCGAGTCTTTCGACGGGTTCGCGCGGCGGAACCCTAGCATCAATCTCGCGTCGCACGTCGACGACGACGCAGCCTCCGCGTGCGGCGCGGAGGCCAGGGTCATCCAGAATCTTAGGGGAGCGACGCAGGACTTGCGCAGGGCTCCCACTCAGGAGCTCGGGGCGAATTTTGCCCACGACAAGTGGGCGACGTTCGAATCCGCGCCCGCGGTTGCTCGTCGCGTTGGGGATAAGGTCGGACAATTGGCGGGGCAAGTCGGATCCCGCCAATTTACCTCCGGCTGCGATTTGGCTCCCGGGAGCGAGCGCAGCTGGAAAGGCCACCTCAAAAAGAGACGGGGTAGGCTCGAGGATATGATCCGTAGGCGCGGCGTCCCCTGCAAGTATCGCAGGGCACTCCCGAGGGGGAAGTTCGGGATTGGAAAGATCTACGCGGCGGGGGCCAAGCCTGGTCTGAGCTTCGGTGACGCGATAGTCGGCGCGAGCGACGCCGAACTTAAGCGAGCGCGAAGTGTGATGTTGTCCTTCGAGTCCCCCAGGCATGCTGGCGCGTCCTTGCGAGCCATGGCGGCGCTTCTAGGAGGTCCCATGTGGGGGGGCAAGGTGGCCCCTGCGTTGGCGCGGTCGCATGCGGCGTGGGCCGCCGCGACGCGACCTGCGCATGCGTTTTTCTCGATGCAGGAGCTGTGCAGCATGTGGGGGACCATCCAGCCCACAGGCCACACGTGGGCTAAAAAGCATAGGTCCGATCAGCCGAATGCACCTCTCCCTTTAGCGTATTGGGTGGGGGGCCTACGCCCCGCTCGATTGGCGGGATGATAATGGCGCGGAGATTCCCCTGCTCCACGCTACCCCCTCCATGGTCGGACATTGGTTGAGCCTCGGCGCCCAGCGGCAGCATGGGAGGGGACGGTTTTGGGTAAGAAGCTGGTTGGGTCCCCAGTGCCCGTGCGCGCGTGGAACCCACTGGGGAATCGCGGAGCCAGGGGCCGAGGGAATTTGACTTAACGCCCAGGGCAAGCATGTAGTGTGATGGCGTGTGCTTGCGATGGCCTCTGGGCGGGAGATAGAGCACAAAAGCGAGGGTCTCTCACGCCAGGCCTTTGCCCGCTCTGCCAGGCGCCCGACCCGGTGGGGCGCGGGCTCTACGTGTGCCAGCGCGAAGAGGTCGCTGCGGCATGGCAGGCGGCGGACGCGCCTGCGAGCTTCCTCGAGAGTGCCCAGGGCGGGGGCGCGCAGTTCTCCGAGGGTCTTAAGTTTAAGCATCCAGCGGCCGACTGGCCTACGTTGTCCGATGAGCATGAGCCTGGGCTGTGCAACATGAGTGGTCAAAATATTCCTTGGGGGCGAGTCGACGGGCCCTCATTGTGTCAAGCAGGGGGTGGTCGACGTATGAGGCACAACATCCGCGAGTTGTCGAGAGCAGCGCATGCGTGCATCTTCTTCGATTCGGACGGGGTGCAGGGATACATAGTTAGAAGGGTTCTCTGGCCGAGCCTGCCCCAAATTAGTCAAGTAGCTGAAGCATTTCACATGGCGTTGCTTCCGATCTATGTTCCTAACCATGGGCCCACTCTGTAGAGCGATTATATTCATGCGGTGGAACTGCGTATCATGGAACCATCCAGTCAGATGTCGGCTACACAACGGTATGGGGGTTTGAGAAGAGGGGCCCTGTTCCCCATGCGGGATTGCGAGTATGCCCCAGCTGTTCATACCCCTGACCATAGGAAACTAAAAGATATTGAGCAGCTGGCCCCGCCCGAGAAGCGGATCGGCCAGGCCAGCTGGCGCGCGGATCGAGAGGCCAAGCGAGCTCGCGACCTGCATCCTCAGGCTTCGGCCGCCGAGTGGCTGCAGCTTTACAGTGCGATCGAGAACCTCGAAGCGGTGGCGCGCCTCGCGGCGAACGTTTTGCCGTGCTTTCCGAGGGCGCACCGCCGGCGCCCACCGAGGCGCGAGCGCCCGCGCAAGGTGATCGAGCAAGCCACCGGCCGGCACAACTCGGAGAGTTGGTTGTGCGGCCACAGGTGTGCCCAGCGTTTAAGTTTTCATGGGGGTGACTTCCAGTCTCGGCCAGAAGTTGGATGCCAGGGTCGCTCCCAAAGTTTAACTAGGCCCCTGGCTGAAGCCCCCAAAAGTGGACATAAGCTAGCGAGCGCGCAGGTTAGTGATGAATAGTTGCCGTCGGTATTTTGCACGACTCGCGGGGGCTACTCACAAGAGAAGGCGCGTAATCTGGCCACGAAATGTGACCCCAAAGAGCACGGTGGAGGGGCCAATGCCTTGAGTAGGCTGAAAAGTGGCCTCCACCCCCAACGCAATTTTGCCGCGTCCTGTGCCGCGCAAGGGAAGCCGGCTTCAGGCGCAGCAGTTCGTTCTTTTGCCGCCGATCCGAGGGCGCGCCTTATCTCGTCGAACGCCCAGCTGCCGTCCGCGCCCGCGCCGCCGAGCGTGAGTCGTCATGTAGCTGCGCCCCCCAAGCGGATGGGCGCAGCGATTTTGTGCTTTTCCGAAGGAAAAAATCATAGATTTCCAAGTTTTCAGTTTTTCCTGTGCGCGGAATTTCTTGCGTCGCCGACCCGTTCCGATATTGGGCATCCCGCGTGCGGCTTGTGCGCGATCTCGCTTCGCCGCGTCATTCGAGCGGCGTCGCCCCCGGTCTGTTTCTGCCGCGTCTCTCTGCTACCACTTTTCTTCGAAATTCGCGTTTTCGGTCATCGTTTCAGCTCGCGGCGGCCTCTTCGGGGGTCTTGCGCGCGTCGTGGGCCGTCTGGTAGCCATCGCGAGTGTCGCGGGCCGATCGCTCGACGACTCGGGGCCCTCTTGGACCGTCTCGGGCGCCGCTCGGGGCCCTCTTGCATCGCTTCGGGGCGCCTGAAAGCCGCGTCCAGGACAAGAACCATCTCTTGCCCGACCTGGCCGGGGCACTTTGCGTCGGGTGGCCCCATGCGGGCCGCCCCGCGCGCGCGAAGTAGAAATGCTGCGAGGCAGTCGCCGGAGATCCCCGCGCGCCTCTGGCTCATGGGGCCGGCGAGTCTCCCCCGAGGAGCACGTCCAGCGCGCTGTGGGGCGCGCGACGAACGGGCGGGCCAATTTCGATTCCTCCTCCTCCTCCTCCTCCTCCTCCCCCTCCTCCTCCTCCTCTCCTGCTGCTGCTTCCAATTATTTCCTTTCCCCGCTGCTGCTGCTGGCCTTCCCGCCGCCGCTGCCGCCCGCTTCCTCCTCTTTCTTTTTTTATTACCGTCGCTGATGCTGCGCGGGCGCGCTTGCTTGGCGCGCCGGCGCACCGGGCTGGCCTGCGATTCTGCGCCCGCGATTTCGCTGACGATTTCGGCAACGCGATTTCGCCAACGATTTCGAACGCGATTTTGCCCGCGATTTCGGACTCGAATTTACCCACATTTTCGGCCACGATTCCGCGCCCCCTTGCAAGGCCCCACGAAACCGCGCGCGATTTTGAACGCGATGTTTTCCTTATTGATTTAAATGCGAGAGAAATCGCGGTCAAAAAAGTGCGCCTCCGCGGAAGGGGGGCCAAACATGTGCGCAAAATCGCGACCAACAAAATGCCCCAAATCGTCGTCAAACGGGGAGGGGGGACAGGGCGCCGCGGAAAGGCGGCGGGGGGGTCGGGGAGGGGCCCAGGGGTTCCCCCGGGAACCCCCGCTCGGTTGGAGAGGATGCCCTCGCGGCGGGCTGCGCTGCCTCGCGCGGCGGGTTCGCGATTGCGCCGCCGCGCCCGCGGCCGGCCGTTGAGGCTCCGCAGCCGAGGTTTGCCGTCAGGCCCCTCTTCTCCGCCGCCAGCGCAGCCGCGCGCCGCGGCCCCCAGGGGAGAGCGCCGGGGCCTCGCCGCGGCTGCGGCAGAGCCTGCGCCAGCGGCCCCCGCGCCCGCGGTGGGCCCCACGAGCGCTATTCCCCAGAAGCGGAGTTTGCTCAACTTGCGCGGGCGCGGGACCCAACCGCCTCTGGCGCCCGGCCAATTCCCTAGGTAGCGCTCGCGCTCGAGCGTTTCTTCTTCACGCGGGGCCTCCGAAATGGCCCTTTCTTGTGGTCCGTCGGTCCCGCGCCGGCGCGTTCCATTATAAATCAGCTTGGGAGGAGTTTCTCCCGCGCAAGCTATCGGCCGCGCGGCCGGGGCAGCACCTGGCCTTTCGACGGCTGCGCGCGCGCGCCGATTCCGCCTGCGCGTCGACTGCGGCTCGCGCCCAAATTCGCGCGCACACTATGCCCGACGATGACGGAATGAAGCATCTTCGCGGCGATGAATTTCATGGCGGTCGCGCGGCGGCCCGGCTCGGGGGCCGCGTTGGTCGCGCCTCCGCGGCTCGCCCGGCGCGATTCTTTGGCGGGAGCAGGCGGCGCGCGGCGATTCGATGGCGCGCGGGCGTTCCATGATGATTCCCCGCGGTCCAGCTTGAGGAACGCAACGTGTTGGAAATTTTTCCATTTTGAAATCGTTGCGGCTCCTTGGGGGGGGGGGGCCATGCTTGGCAAGAGTCGGGAGGGCGGAGGGTGTCGGGAACGGGGGGGGGGAACTGAGTTTGCCTCCTGTGGAGGAAGTGGCAGTTGCGTCCGAGCGCCGCGGGCCCCCGCTTGGGGGCTGCTGCTGTCGGCGCGAGGAGCGGGGATCGCGCCGCTGCCTCGCGCAGCGCGGGCGGGATCCGCTGCCGCGGGGGGGGCGGCAGGGGGGGAGCTCAGCGAGCGCCCTAAGGCCGCCCCTCCAGGACCTGTGCATCCGCGGCTGGCGGGGGAAGGAGGACCCCCCCCCAACAGAAAAATAAAACATAGGTCTGGGGCCAGACCCCCCCCCCCCTTCCGCGCAATGTCGAAGCGCCGCATGAGAAAACGCTCGCGTGGCCGTGACTGAATTCGGCTCAAAAGACTAGTCAGGGTGGCGTCTAGGGGGCAATGTGCGAAACTGGTATTTTGGTAGGTTCGCGCCGCGCTTGCACGTCGGCGACCCCAGCACGATCGTTCTGTGGCCAGCGACCGGTTGGTATGGCACGATCTGCGCCACGAATGTTGAGTCGGGCGTGTCGTTCTACAGGAGGAATAGTCAGAAATAGACAAAAAACGATTTGTCGTACTTTTGGTTATTTTCGAATGTTTTTGGATTGTTTTCATTTGTCATCCAAAATCCGCCTGTAGGGGGACACGCCCGACCTCATACTAATCATTGGGATGCTACGATCGTTCAAAGTTGACTGATCATCGCGGTGTCAGAGACCAGCGCTCACGTCGTCACCACACGAACCTGGCGTAGTCCACGCGGGATTGATTTTCCCAGAAGCGCCAAGCGCTGTCACAGTAATGAGAGGTCCCGAGGGGAAGAAGGCGCCGAAATTCTTCAAACTCGCTTTCGTATATTTGCGCACTCTCCCCGACCTCATTTTGCCTCCTCTCTTATCCCTCCGCGTCCTGTTCTCTGGAGTCGGCCGCGAAGGGCCAAGTTGTTGCCGACTGCTCACGCTGGCGACAGAGCCTGGGTAAAGAATCGGCCGGGCGCAGTCCTGGGCCACGCCAAAGGGGGAGGGGGAGGGTGGCAGGAGGATGCTGGCGGTTTACACTTCCGTAAGGTGGCTGGTCCCTGAACATGGTGGAAGGTCATCCCACCGACGGCCAAAAGAAACCTCGCCGATAGCATCTCGAGACATGTTGTTAGACCGCTACTTATGCTGAGCACCAAGATTGTATAACAAAAAGCATGCGAGGAGCGCTGGGATGGGGAAGGCAGAAGGGCAGTGCGACTTAGGCGAGGTAGGATAGGCGGGCTACCAGAGACAAAGACGCGTCTGCGATCAAGCGCGCCTCAGGATACGAGGGGAACCCTGAGGGGGCCGTGGCGGCGGCAGGCAGGCTGTGGGGGTGGCGCCTCAGGAAAATGCCCACACCGTGAACTTTCTAACGCCTACAGGAGGCCCATCATAAAGGGGAAGTGACGGGCCCAGACGCCGCTGCACTCCCTTCTGGCTGTCGACCCCCAGCTCCACTGCGAGGCGAGCGAGAGATCTCAGCGTCTGTCCACAGAACTGCTGTTAATCATCGCCGGGCCACTTGGGGGCCCAGCGGGGGTGGGTCGGCTTATGTCCCCCGTTAGCTGGCCCTGATGGTGGAGCCAGGGCCCCAATCCAGCGGGAGCAAGAGAGACGACGGAGGCAGCGGGGGGACGGGGCCCCTTAGAGGAGAGCCGGTCTCACAATCCTCCCCGGGAGGCGGCCTGCGTCGCGGTTCCAGACGGCCAGGTGTTCGCATTGGCGCCGCAGGCACCACCCGCACGTTTTTTGGTGTCGGCCTCAGCGTGCCCGATCGACCCTGAAGGGCTGTAGGGTCATAAATTGTCGAAGTTCCGCGCGGACGGTCAGAGCAGGAAAAGGGTAATTAACTACCCGTCGCCCGTTTTCCCGCTTTTCGCCCTCCTGGCGGGCCCTCGTCGCCACCACTGGATTCGCCCCGAAATTTTGGTCAGAGCGCACCCCAGGAGAGGTCCAGGGAGTAGCGGTACTGGTATTTTTTGGTTTCCCTTGACAGGGGGTGATCAGCGAACCGCCGCCTTTGGGAGCCCGTCCCCGTGTGGCTCGTTCGGTGTCTGGCGGCGCGCACAAGGGGGGGGCAGGGAAGGGGGAGGGCTTCTTAGAAGGACGCTGCTTCTTAGAAGGCGCCGGCCTTACATCTAGAGAGAAGGCCCGCGCCCTCTAAGAAGCAGGGGTGCTTCTAAGAGACCCTCCCCCCTCCCCCCACGCCCCGCTGCGCGTGGCTCGTTCGGTGTTGTCTGGAGGCGTGGTGCTTGTGTCAGGAGGAACACGCCGATGGGCCCCCCATGGCGGCGTGCTACCGAGACAGGCGGCGGTGGCGGCGGCGGCGACTTCAACGGCGACGACGACGACGACGTCGACGACGACGACGACGTCGACAGACGGACGACGACGACGACGGACGACGATGGTGACGACGACGACGACGACGACGACGACGACGGACGACGACGACGACGACGGACGACGACCTGATAATGACGGACGACGACGGCGAGAGGGGCAGGGGGGAGTTCGAGCCCCTCCCCCCACCCCCCCGACGTTATGGATTGGGGTGGGCGGAGAGTCGAACCCCCCCTTCGACTTTCAGGACAGCGGGGATTCTCGCGGGGGAGGGGGACGGATCCTGGTTCTCGGATATGGGGGAACAATTCGGCCACCAGGACAGCGTACGCAGAATCCGCTCTCTTTCATACCTCGTCGCCCGCAGTGGCGCGAAGGTAACCGCGCTTCGCGTGCAGCAGTTTGCAGCGTGTTCCCTCTGCCGCGCGATGGTGCTACGATAACCGCTCTTCGCGTAGCACGGTGCGCGAACTCAGGTGACTTGGGCATACAGACAGAGAGGAGGATAAGGAAGGGAAGGGAGAGGGCTGGGCGGAGAAGAACGGCGAGGACGTGCAAGACACCTCCCTCTGAGGCCCCCGCTGTCGACTCGATCACCCGCCCAGCGCCTTTTGCATCGACTCCAGCCACGGGGCAGTGCGCTCCCCACGCCTCTCCAAGCCTTCTCTTCCTCTTGCCCTCCCCCCTCTCCGGCGCAGCGGCGCTCACAAGGCTGGGGAACAGGCGGGAGCCAGGTGCCCCTCCGACGCACCCAATCAGCACGTGCGCTTGGCTCGTCCACACCCAGGGTGCGCCAGCCTTAGGGGGCCACATGCGAACCCTACCCCTACCCCCCACGATTCCTGAGGGGGGTAGGGGTAGGGTTCGCATGTGCCCCCCTAAGCCTCTCCTTCGCGCACGGTGCCCCCACGCCTCTCCAGGCCTTCTCTTCCTCTTGCCCCCCCCTCCCCTCGAGCGCAGCGGCGCTCACAAGGCTGGGGAACGCGGGAGCCAGAAGACCCTCCGACGCACCCAATCAGCACGTGCGCTTGGCCCTCGAGGTCGGTTCGGGGAGGGTGCCCTAGTGTTCTTCGCGTTTGTTGGATGTTCTTGAGCATCCTGCGGAGGGTACCCTACGGAGGGTCTCATGTTCTTGAAGGATGTTTTTCTGGCCGAAGTCCGACTATATCGATTCCGATTGGGGCTCCAGAGACGGAGGTCAATGCAAACGGGGGTCAGTCAGAGCGTCGGGTCTTGCAGGATCCTGCAGGGTCAAGGGTGCTCTGACCTGATTTTGGGTGCAGGATTCTGCGAGGCTCGACTCACCGGGGTTTGCAGTGACACTGGTCAGCACGTCCCCGACCCGATATTCCGGCGGGCCGATATGGACCAGTCCTTGTATGCCAGGTGTTGCTAGAGGTGCCCTTTGCCCAGGGTGCTGCCAGGGTTTCCAAGGAGGCCCCCAGGACGGTTCCCCGAGTACGGCGTTGCTGTGCATCCTGGCGCAGCCGATCCGATTCGATGTCGATTCCGGGGCGATGCAGCCCGGTCCGACGCGCATGTTGGCTGATCCTGGCAATGGCAAGTGTTGTGAGACCTGGTCTGGGACGCCCCCCTGGGCTCCCGCCCACCCTTCTCCTGAGCCGTCTCTCGAGAGTGGCAGTGCCAAGTTTCGCAGTGTCTCCTCAACCGTTTCTGGGGGACGACACTTCCACTCAGACTTGTCGTTCTGTTCCCAGCTCATTGTTGGGGGAGGCTTGGAGCGTTGACTGCAAAACCTTTGGTCGCTGGGGCCAGACGGCGGAAGCAAGCTCGCGATCAGCACCTACAAAACACTGGCGCGCACTATCTAGCGCGCTTTCGGCAGCCACCTCATATTGGCCCCCAGGGGTATTGCACCTTCTTTTCTATTCCTCATCCTGCTCATCTTCGTTTCCCTTCCTGGATCCGTCTCATCCTCTTATGCACCCTCTTCCTCCCACCTATCTCCTCCCTGCTCCCACTCTCGCTCCCTCCCCCCCATCCAGCCCGCCCCAGCAGCCTCCCCAAACAAATAACTCCAGTCCTGCCACAAGGACCACCCTCTTCCCCCTCCCCCCCTCCCCTCCACTTCCATTCCACCCTCCTGCCGCTTCCAGCCTCCGCCGCTCCCCCCCCCCGCGGGCAAAAAGGTAAACGGCGATCTGCTCCGCACGGGTGCCCCCCCCCACCGCGCGGCTTGAGACTCAGGTGTCCGAGTACGGGATGCACGAATTGCGGGTCATCGCTGCTGGCGGAAAAGTGCTTCGTTGTCATTTCATGTCGACGTCGCAGCTGGGAGACTTCGCCGAGGTGTCCAGAATCTGTCCGCTTTCTCTGTGTCCTTTCTGGGCGTTGCCTCTCCAACTGGCATTCTCGACGACGCTGCATTGGGCCTTGAGCGAAGAGTTGGGTGAATGGTTGGATTGGGGGGAGGAGGGAGGTCGTGAGGGCAGGGAGTGGAGAGGGAGAGCGAAGGAGGCGGAGGAGGAGGAGGAGGATGAGAAGGAGGAGAGGGGAGTCGCAGAATGGGGTGACGAGGATGATGATGAGGAGGCGTACAGGGACGACGACGACGACGATGGGGACGACAATGAGGAAGGTAACGGCGCGACAATGACGGTGGCGGCGGTCACGACGTCTACGACGATGGCGGCGGCGGTGGCCGCTATCATGTCGGCGGTGACGGTGACGGTGGCGGTGCCAAACATCGGAATGAGTGGAGTCTTGGCACGCCTTTTCCTTCAACTTCCTCTTCAGTTCAGAACGAATCTGCGCTTCAGCGTGTGCCACGTTGATCGTCCGCTTCGTAGAGAGGTCGAGGGACAGACGTGAGTCAACAAGAGGAAACCTGGGACTAGTTGACATTCTAACTTTCCCATCGTCCGTGTTGCCCCCCTGTCCACGGCAAGGATGGAAGGAGGCGGTGGAGCTGGTGGAAGATGGGGTGGAGAACGCGCACCCAGTAGCCGCCTCTGGTTGTCGGTCTGTGGTCGCAAGGCGATGGACCACTTCCACGACGCCTGCGACTGGGTGTGGGATGGCAAGTGGACGGATGAGCTGGAGGCAGCCACCATGGGCATGCTTGTAGAGTTGGACGACTACTTCTCGTCCCTGGACGCCGCTATGGCGAGGAGCCCGCTCGGGGAGACCCTGAAGTCCGAGATCGGCCCGTCGAGGCGCCGCCTGGAGGCGTGCCTGGCCAAGGCGCTGGAGCACCAGGACGCCCAGTCGGTGGGCCGCATCTACTCGGGCGTACGCAGCTTCCTGCATGCCCAGGGCGTCATGAACATGCTGCCGGGGATGCTGGGCGGAGGGCTGGGCACTCCGAGGAGGGAAAGCTATTGACGCCGCTGGATTCGCCTCGAGTCTCTGGTCAGAACGCACCCCCGGGAGAGGTCCAGAGGGCAGCGGTATATCTGTATTGCCTCGTGTTCGCCTTCCGGGGCCTTCTGACGGCCCTCGCCGCCACCGCTGGAGCCGCCTCGGAGTTCTGGGCAGAGCGCACCCCGGGAGAGGTCCGTGGAGCATCGGTGTCAGTGTCTTCCTGCTTCCCCAGGCATGGGCCCGCTCCGAGACAGCGGGCTCTACAGGAGCGTCCTCGCGTTCGAGCGGGAGCGCTTCGCAGCGGCGTCCAGTGCGAAGCAGGCCGAGGTCAGGAGTGTCCGGGCCTCGTCCCGCGGCCCTGCCTCCCGCGTCTGCTCAACCTGCCCCATCCAGCCCTTCCCCCTTTCCCCCCTCCGCTTCTCCTCCTCCCGATTCCTCCTCCTCCTCCTCTTCCTCTTTCTCCCTCTTGCCCCCGCCGTTCTCTTGGCAAACACATGGCACACATGGGGCATGGCTCGCGTGCGTTTGACCATGCGACTTGGGAGGGGGAGGTATCGGTGAGGAGAAGGAGCCACGGGGATACGATGCTCCAAGAGGCAACACGGAGTCGTTGATTCTGTTATGCCGTCGTCGTTTTCTTCATGACCGTAGGGACCAGCGGGTAGGGACTAGGAGGTGGATAGGGAAAAGAAGGGGGGATGAGAGGGAGGGGGGCGGAGACACCTGATAACTGGCATCTGGACCGTGTGCGGACCTCGCGCGCGGCGCTGTGTGTGTACTGCGCTCGCTCGCACGGCGGAGGCTGAGCTGGCGGCTCTTGGGCGAGGCGAGCTGTGGGTGGGGCGCAAGCAGATGCTCGCACATGAGGGTGGGTCGGGCCTCATTGGAAACGCCCTTCCCGATCGTCCGATCGTGGTGTCGCAGGTTTGTGCTCGGCCGTGGTTCATCAGTGTGCTCCTTCGAGCTGCCCTCCGAATGAAGTGAAGGGGTTGCAGGTTCTCCTCATCGTCGCATTCCCCCTTCGCCTGGTGACTCGATTCGGGGCTGAGCGCGGAGGGCAGCGAAACGAGGCCCTGGTAACATTGAAGCCCGCTGCTATCTCATTGGCCTTGGTCTCCGCCGTGGTCTCGACCGAGATGACACGATGATCGAACGAGTGCAGGCCGCTCGGGCATCTGACTGCGACCAGGCGATGCTAGGAGGCTTCCTTCTCCTCCCAGCGAAATGGCACGAACGCCTCCGTGCATATAATCCTGGTCGAGCGCTGCTCCCGCTGGAGGGGCATCATGCGAGGCGCGAAGACGTGTTGTTTTCCGAGCGAGAAAGAAGCGACCGCTTCTTTGTGTCCAGTCCTGGTCGAGCTCTGCTGAAAGGGGACTGCACGGGCTCGAGCCGAGGCCCTCACGCGGCTGATCGAGACGGCCGACGCGCACGCTGCGGAGCTGGAGGGCGGCAGCTCCACGGACTTCCCAAAACGGCGGGCAGGGTGGCGGGCCAGCCACGGCATGGGAGCTGTGCTCCTCACCCCTCTGTCAGAGGGGGGCAAGCGGTCGGGCACCCGTCTCGAGAGAGGCCGTGGTCACGGTGGGCTCTCAGCGGGGTCAGGAAGCACAGCTCCCTTATTTGCGGCTGCTCGAGGTGAGGGGAGGGGGGTGCTCATACCTCGAGCAGCAGGGACATGGGAGGCTGATAAGGGTCGCAGGGGATGCTTCTGAAAGCCTTCTAGACTTCCAAGGGCCTCTCCGCCACGATTTAGGAATGTCGGGTCGCAACAGTTACGTTGATTCACGGCTTTGAAGTCCCAGGAGTTGTGTGTTTGGCCCGATTGCGGATTCTCAGACGGGTGTCTTCTAGTGGACCGTTTCCCGCATTGAAAACATATTCTCGTAGGGACTTGCGAAGAGGGAACTTGCAGGGAAGGTTGATTGCGGTATCATTCGCGTGTCTTGTGTTTACATTCGTCCTCCTCCTCCTCCTCATGCTCTTGCAGGTGGCGCAGCGGCTTGCGCAGCACCCTGGTGGAGATGCTCGAGGACCCGGAGGCCAGAGGAGCACGCCTCCTGCATCGGGGCATTGTCGGAGTTGTCCGGCCTGCTTGAGCGTGGGCCAGTTTCCCAAGCCGATCATGCGGTGCCAGCAGCGGAATTCTAGGCCTTTCAAATGGGGTCGGAGTAGATGGCGTCGGAGGATCGCGCCGCATCGCCGATGCATCGGCGATGCGGATCGATGTGGAGCCCGATTTTCTCCACGCCGACGTCGCGGATGCGGCGCTCCTCACTCTCCACATTCGCTTCCGAGAAAAATGCGACGGCCTCGTCCAGTGTAGCTGCATCTTGGCCTCGAGGCGGTCGTCAGCGAGGGGCGGCTCGTCGCAGTCCACTGCCCGCTGCATCGTCCACGAGCCCTCCTTCCCCCGGTTTCGCAGGGCTCCACGTGCGAATCGGCGGCGCGCCAGAGGGCGCAGGGTCAGGGGGCGACCTTCTGAGAGGGCCCCTCCGCATGTCACGAAGGTGTGTGTGTGTGTGTGTGTGTGGGTGTGTGTGTGTGTGTGGGTGTGTGTGTGTGTGTGGGTGGGGGGCGGCCCTGTAGGAGAGGGCAGCACGCTCTCCTGAACGACCCCCCCTCCTTGGAAGGCCTCCCCGCTCTCCCTCCCCGCCGTTGCTCGCCGCCCCCGTCCAGCGCTCTCTCTTCGAGCGCCTGCGAGCTCCCGCTGCGAGCTCGGCGATCGGCCGATCCGGCAGAGCGGCCTGGCCTCGGGGCCGAGCCCTCCTCGAGGCGACGGATACACCGATGGCCTCGGAATCCCGAGCGCCCGAATGGCTTTGCAGAGCAGTCCAGGACGAACAAACGGATAAGCATGATAAGCAGCATAGGACGTCGAAGGTTCTATGAACTCAATGGAGCCTTAGATGGCCAGCGGGTTGGCGGCTGCGCCTTTGCCACCCCTACCCGAGGAGAAATCTCCCAGGGAACAAGAAGGGACGAACAGACGGCGTAAGCATCAATTGGCGCGCGGAGCGTGCCAGGGGGCGGCGCCAGAGGCCCCGCAGGGGGTCCGGCGCAGAGCCAAGAAATCCGGGCGCACCGTCAAAAAGGTTCTGTTTCTGTCCTTTTTCATTTTCGGCGCACTTTGGCCTTGCCGCAGCGCTCCGCCCCCTCCAGCCCGGCCTTTGGCCAGGGAGCGCGGGCGCTGCACCAGCTCGGAGACCGCCGAGGCAGGGATTCTCAGGAAGCATCCGAGATCCCAAAGCCACCCGCTCACCCTGAGGCACCCCTGACTCACCCGACAGTATGCCCGCCAGACCGTTTCGACGCGTGGTGCATCCGTCAATCCGCCGATTCGCGCACCTCTCTGCTCTCTCCTCTCTCTCTCTCTCTCACCCTCTATCTCTCTCTTCCCCCTCTCTCACGCGATTCGTACGAGAGTTACGTTCTCATTTAAGCTCGACAAATCCCCCTATCCAGCCTCGGTGTTTCCCGATGCGCATTTTAGATGCATTGTGGGCCCAAAATCGGCCCTACATGTGAAACAACACAAAGCAATGCTCACCCTGTTCCAGGTTATACTTTCCTGCGCAGAATTTGTCATGCGGTTGACATGTTTGATCTAGCGCGCGAATTTGATGAAGTTGGCCACACGCGCGGTCGTGTCTCAAACCAGTACAACATATAGTTTTGGCACGGTTTCATGCTATATCTAAGGACGCTATTGTCTACTCAGTAGACCAATCAGCGTTTCGTAGAGAGAGCGCGAGCATTTCTGGCAACACATGCTGTGGCTTTGGCAGCGGCTAAAATCCAACTCTTCGATACACTCGTCAACGGTAAGGGCCTGTCGAATTTGGTGTTCTTTTGCACGCCAGCCTTGCGCATAGATTGTTGTAGCAATGGACGCACTCGCGATACCACTAATATGATTTGAAGTGTTCCAAGAGGAGATGCAACGTTCTGATTTGTTGGGAGGGAATGATCGCGCTCCACATCTAACGACGGAGTCTATTGCTCTACTCTCTAGCCTCGTATCTGTCAGTACCTTCGAGGCTCCGAGAAGTTGCCGCGACCAGGCATCCATGAACCCAGGAGCTTGGAGCCAGTAAGCCCAGGAATTCGGTCCCCTAGAACCCAGCCCCCCACGGAAACCAGCACCCCATGTTGACAGAATTCTTATCATTTCCGCGGGGGCCCCTTCCGTACATCCACTCGGGAAACAAGCGTTTGAAATTTTTGTGCGTTCTTTCATTTCAACGGCCGCGCCTTTGACATGAAGGACGGAGAAGAAAGAACGAGCCCCTCTGGGGTCTCGGACGTGAACTCCGCGGCGCCAGGAGACGAAGATATGATTGAATGTGGGGTTCTGATGCGTTACAATATTCCGAGCTCCTCGGCAGCTGAGCACCCTGATGTGATACGTTTCTGGCGCTTTGGAAGGCTGATTTTGCTAGGCAGCTTGAGGTCATGAGTGCCAAGCCCGCGAGCATCACCAACACCAGCCACAAGGAGATTGTGAGTTCCGCTCGGGCCAGCCTGGCACAACCTGGATGGGTCGCTCCACAAGTGGCCGGGCTGTCCCGCCTTGGTGTCGATAGTGAAGCCGGAAGTGAGATCGATAACCCGATCGCTCGAATTGAACGGATAGTGTGACCAAAAGTGAGATCGACAGTGAGGTTGACTGTGACATTGGTTGTGCGCTCGAGAAATGAATCGATAGTGAGATCGCTCTTGGGACCGATGGTGGTATCGATCGCTGAATCCATTGATACTAAGGCTGGCCGCGAGGCCGATCGTGGGATCGATCGAGTGAGATCGAACTCGGGGACGATAGTGACATTCAATCGTAGCGCGACGTTGTCATTACGCGTCGTCGCTAACTCGAGGGAGCATCACCAGCATCGTCATCAATACACCCATCGCATTTGCCAGCAGTTGGTTCTTTCCCCCCCATCCCCCAACCTCCTTATCACCCGAATTGTGGTTGTATAGGTATGTGTATTTGCTCCTGCCACATTGAAGGACGCTCCGTGCATACTGAGGCGATGAGGGTGTGGTGGTGGTGGTTGTTGAGTGGGTGATGGTATTGGTGAGTCCTGGGCAGTTGCATCATTCCTTGCCTCGCAGGCCGTCATACACCCGTTGCCCTTCCAGCAGCTGCGTGGGGGCGACGAGGGCCACATAGCCGAGATGATGCGGGGCGTAATGGAGTCGATGGGGAGCAGCGGCAGCAAGGTACCGCGCACCCGCCCGCTAGGCCTTAGATGAAGAGAGCGTTCTCCCGGACGTTTCCGCTTTGCAGCCCCAGCCTACATTTGCTTTGGATGTTGAGGCAAAGGTATGTGCCAATGGCATGCTTCGAATCCTTCAGGGGGCGTCATCGAAGGATTTCCAGGCAGCTTTAATTGCATGGAGAGTGGTGGATCTTCAGCCTCTCTTCCTCTTCTTTCGTGCCTCCAGCCTCTCCAGGGGCGAGGGGGCACATCTCACCGCCGCTGCAGCTGTGACCGTCCGGGCCGTTGTGAGCAACTGCTGCGTGTTAGCTCGGTGTGCCTGGCAGGGTGGACGGGCTCCTGCTGCTCGGCCGGTTCCCCGAGGAGGAGGAGGAGGAGGAGGAGGAGGAGGGAGGAGGAGGAGGGAGGGAGGGAGGGTGTGGAGGAGAACGAGGAGGAGAACGAGGAGGAGGAGGAGGAGGAGGAGGAGGAGGGTCGTCACCGCATTTGTTTTTGTTCGTCTTCCTGCTTGTCCGCATCCTCCTCAGACTCGTCCTCAGTCAGTCCTTGCGCATCCCTTTTGGTTCAAGCCTCGTCCGCGGCTTCTAGAATCGCGCAGTGCTGGCCCGCAAGAGAGAAAAATAGTTTTTGATGGCTCACCGCCGTTACTGTTATCTGAATGTCTCCGTTTCGCAATAAGTATGTTCCCCGTCAACCCCATCCTTCCTCTCCTCCAACCCCTCCTCCTTAGCCTCGCCCTGCCCCCCCCATAACCTTATTCCTTTGTCCCGTTTCTCTCGTGGTAGTTTATCGTAGTTTTGATCCGTATGTTCGCCACCAGCTCCGACGTGCCATTGCCCTGGGCAGCTTCGATCATTTGATCGCGAAGCTTGCGTCCCTCTCTTGACATCCTGGGGCCGCTTGCGCAGAGGCCCGCTCGACCGAGGCGTGCTAAATGGCGAGGGTCTTCACGGTATCGGGAGACTGTCGAGAGCATGGTGGGCGCTCGCCCCGGCCGGACAGCTCAAGATCTACGGGAAGTTGTTGTGGATTCGGCACGCGTCTCTGCGGCGCTGGACCCCCCCGGGTTTGCAAACGGCCTTGTCAAACAGACGACTTTCAAGAGCTACGGCGCCAACGCCGACAATGTTCACCTCTGACCAATAGCAGAAAGTTCGAAGGCCAATTTTAATGTTTTGATTTTCTTTCTGAGATTCGTAGATCGGCGGTTGGAGAGGGCCCGCTTTGCCCCCCCCCAGACTTGGCGCGATCTCCACGTTGCGTTCAACTTGTGACGCGCTTGTTGATCCAAAGCCATCGGGCCGAAGTCGGGCCATCGCCACGTTGCGTCGCCCAGCCCATGGATATGCGCGATGTTCACATGTGTTGTTCCATCGCCACAACTGGAGAGTTCTGTCCTCCCCAACGCGGGCGTAGGGTGGGCCAAGGGCGATGGCGGGCGGGAAGAGGGGAGCTGCCCCCCCTCCCTCCCCTCCCGGGGCACCCCGCCGCTCCCACGCTCGATTCCCCCCTGTTCTTGTCGTTGCGCGCGCAGGGGGCGCCGCCCCATTTTGCGCGCGAGCCCGCGAGCCGCCCGCCTGGAGGGGGCCTTCGCGCGGGCCCAGTCCGCGGCTACATAGATTGTTGTCGGGCAACTTCCCGTCGCAGCACCCCCGACACCCCGCTCCTTGGAAGACGCGGCGACCGACGGGCGTGGCAGCCCGTTTCCAATATTGGGGTGCCCATTTCCGTATTGTTTGTTAGAACCCGCGGTACAAAGTAACAGTATGGTTGCCTTGTTTTCCGCGAGCGTGTTCGGAGGTCCCGACGGACTGATCCTTGATCATTTTCGTTCGTTTGATCGTTGGGTGGCGGCCGTGACGCCTCGCGTCGGTCCTCCTTCCGTCGTCCTCCTTCTCGTCCTGTTTTTCGGGCTCCTCCTGGCTTTCGTTCATTCGCTGGGAGGCGGAATCGCGTGGGTGGCGAACTCTTTCGTCTCGGCGAGCGCCCTGTCAGCGTCGCCCAGGAGGAACCGTCGGCCCGTTGCGAGGGTGCCCCAAACGGTGACGATCCTGCCCCCCCCCACTCATCACCGGGCGCTCGTTTCGACGCGCCCCCGCCCTTTCGGCGCGACCGCCGGCGTCCAGAGTCAAGCGGGGGAGCCCCCGGGGGCCTCCCTCACCAGTCGGCGGGGTATTTGTTTTCTCTGGAACATCGCCCCTTCGCTTCCCCAGCGTCTGCGCGGGGAGGCGTGGGCATTAACGGACATCGCTTAGAATTCCCCGAGGGAGCCTTTGGGAAACCCAGGGGTCCCCGAGGAAAGCGTCAAGGGACCCTAAGGAAACCCAAGAGCACAGGTGTTTCTACGACGTGGTCCCCTCTCCTGCCTCTTCCCTCCTCCTGCGCCTTCTCTCTCGGTGCCTGCCTCCTTCCGCCCTCCCTACCCCTTCTGCGCCCTTCGCCTGCTCCTGCCCTGCCCCGCCCCCCCTGCCCCCCTCCTTCCTCCTCTTATATTCCACCTCCCTTGTTCCTCCTCCCATTTTTCTCTTCGCTCCCCCGCGCTCCCTCGCCCCCCCATTACTCCTCTTCCCCCGCCCTGCCCCCCCCTCCGCCCTCATCCCCCGTCCTCTTCTGCGCCATGCGTTCGCCTTCCCTCGCCCCCCCCCCCCCCACATCCGCTCCCCGCCCTCCGCCCTCCCTCACCCTCCGCCCTGACCACTATCCCTCTCTCCGACCTCCCTCAGCTCACTCGCCCTGCTTCCTCCCGCCCTCCCGGCCCCCACCCCTTCCTCACCTTCCGTCCGCTTTTCCACCCTCGTTCATATTCCCTCATTCCCCCTCCCTCACCTCCCACCCTTACCCTCGACCCTCCCTTGCGTTCCCTCGCCCTCCACCTCCTCCCTCGGTCTCCACTGGCCCTGTGGTGCTAGCTATGTGGTGTTATCTATGTGGCGCAAGCTGCGCGGTGCAATCGTCCGAAGCGGTGTGGTGCAGGCTACGTGGCTTGAGTTTTGTGACGCAAGCTATGTGGTGCAAGCTATGCGGGTTGCAAGCGATGCGGCGCAAACCATGTGGATGCAAGCTGTGCGGCGTACCCTACGTGGTGCAATCTATGTGGTGCGAGTTTTGTTGCGCAAGCCATGTGGCGCACGCTATGCGCTGAAAGCCGGGGCTGGCGTTGTCAAGTAAACGCCCTGTCAAGATTGGAGCGGGCGTTGTCAAGTAGGCGCCTTGTCGGGACAGGGGCGGGCGTTGTGAAGTATGCGCCCAGTCGGGACCGGAGCGGGCGTTGTCAAGTATGCGCCCAGTCGGGACCGGAGCGGGCGTTGTCAAGTAGGCGCCCTCTCGGGACCGGAGCGGGCGTTGTCAAGTACGCGCCCTGTCGGGACAGGGGCGGGCGTTGTCAAGTATCCGCCCATTCCGGACCGGAACGGGCGTTGTCAAGTATGCGCCCAGTCGGGACCGGAGTGGGCGTTGTCAATTAGGCGCCCTCTCGGGACCGGAGCGGGCGTTGTCAAGTAGGCGCCCTGTCGGGACTGCGACGCCCCCGTTTGCATGCTGCTTCCCTCCTTTCATTCCTCCCTTTCCCTCCATTCACCTCCCTCGTCTTCCGCTTCCACGTGCTCCCTCCCTCATTCTCCCCCGCTCCCTCCCTCGCCCCCTTTTTTTGCCTTCGCTGTCTTCGTTCCCTCTCTTCCGTGTTTTCCCGCCCCTCCTTGCCCGTTTCCCTGTCGCCCTCCTCCCCTTCCCCCGCCCTTGCCTTCTACACCCTTGAGTCCTTGCCCACTTCCTGCCACTGCCCCACCTCTATCGCCCGCTTTCCCTGTCGCCGAGCGACCCTGAGCACGCCTATTTGCAATCTTGGTTCCAAGCCCTGCTCGCGCCTTCGCCAAGCCTCTGGGCAACGAGCCCAGCGCTGGTGCGGGCACTGCGCTGTATATTTGCGAGGTGCGCCCCGTCAGTGGTAGCGGGGCCAAGTGCGACGCTGCGTCGCATGCGTTTCTTCGACGACGCCCGGGGCCGTCAGAATTCTGCCGTTGCGCCAGTATCGCTCGTGCTTGGGGCAAACGGTGGCGCCGCGGGTTCGTGACGAGTGTCAACTGCGCGTATCTGCGCAAAGCGGCCTTCGCGCAAAGGGCGCCGCGCTGTTGGCCAAAGGGTCGGGCGACCCCTCGAACGACGAATAAGTTGGATGAGCGAGTTTTGCATGCTGGTCAGAGGTGAACAATGTTCGGACGCGGCCGACAGACGCCGGCTATCCAAGTTGATTGCGGGCGGTACGAGGAAAGCGTTTCTGGAATGGCAAACAAAGAACGTTCGTGCTCAACTCGAACGCTTTTCCGATATGAAGAAGCTTTCTGCCATCTTTACGGAGTCCGTGAAGGGCATTCGACTTGACCCCGAGGCTTTCGCAGCCATGCGAAAGGACGTCTACTCTTCCGAGGCCAGCGCGCCGTCCCCCCGAGACTTTCGCAGCTACAGCGTATACCAGGCATCACGTTCGGAGAACTGCGGGCAGCCTTCGAATCAATGGCCAGCAGACGGTGTGCTGACAAGCGTGGTGTCAGGTTGGAAATGTTTCGCCATGCTGGCCTAGTTGCACAGTCCGTCGTGGTTGCGGGCTTGAATGATGTCGTCCTCACGGGTGCCTTCCCAGCGACTGGGAGCGAGCTCTTGTATGTTATGATTCCCAAGGCGGGCGACGCTCTGGACCCCAACAACTGGACGTTTCCTGCTATCTGGGATATTGCATACAAGGTATTGGCCTGAATCTTGCACGACCGCCTCATGGCCATCTCGGAGCCTTGCCATGGCCAGCAGCAAGATCCATGGGGGTTTCGATTCGCCACTGGGACCGATCATGCGCTCTTGATACTTGAAACCGTCATTCAGAAATCCATCGAATTTGATTTGCCAGTCTTGGTCGTGAGCATCGATTCGGCTAAAGCTTTCGACAGGATTGAGCACTCTGCTTTATTCGCTGCCATGGCAGAACAAGGCGTTCCCGCCGAATACCGCGCGCTGCTGCAATGCTTTTGCACGAATCAGCGTGGCTCCGTCGATACTTGTATGTTCGACATAGAACGTGGAGTCAGACAGGGTGATGTCATCAGCCCGATGCTCTCCAACTCTGCGCTGAAAGCGGTAACGCGCAGGTGGAAGGCTCGGCTTGGCAATCACGGTTTCGTGCTCAGTTCAGAAAGCGAGAGACCGACCAACATCATGTATGCAGACGACCTGCTGTTTTTTGCTCAGTCTCTTGAGGACGCAGTGTTCATGCTCGATTGCCTCGTGGGGGAGTTGAGCAGAGCTTGTGTGTCTGTCGACGCGCGGAGAACGATGATCTTGACGACGGGTTTCAATGTGGCAACAGACGTGCCCCCACCTTTTCTCGATGCCGGAGGTGGGATGGTCGAGGTTGTCACGCGTGCGGACACGCACAAATACGTTGGCCTGTTATTGTGCGGCGAGTTCAGGATTCGAGGCAAGTGCAATCTGGACTATCGGATGAAGTGCGCTTGGCCGAAATACCATCTATTTGCCGCATCTTTTCAGAACCGCAACGTTCCGATCACATTAAGGTTGCGCCTGTTTGAATCGGTAGTGGCGCCGTGCGTTCTCTACAATCTGGCCACAGCACCTCTCACCCGGAAAGACCTCGACAGGCTGGACGCGTTGCAGAGGAAACTATTGCGACGCATTGTTGGATGGGTTCGCTTTGACGACGAAGCATGGCAGCTCACGGGTCGTCGCATGCAGCGCAGGTTGGAGGCGGCATTGGCACAACATCCCATTGAAGATCGGAGTCTTCGGCGCAGCGGACAGAGATATTCGATAGTACAACACCTCGAAGACGGATTTCTCTCGCAATGCTGTTCACTATCGTAAAATTGGCGACCGCTCCCGACGCGCAACCGCCGCAGACCACGCCTGAGATGAATCGACTAAACAATCGCTGTTCTACGAGGCGTTTGTCGTGAAGGTCCCCACGAATGACATCTGAAAGTTCCCTCCAGGTCGCCCCCCTCTGCACCCCTCCTCCCTTCCCCCCCCCTTCTGCTTCCGTCCCTGCTTGCCCCAGCAGCTATCGATGTCAGACGATCGCGATTTGGCGGGTGCCGGAGGCACGGGCCAACATTCCCCCCCGAGTTCTACATTGGCCCGACCTTCGGGCCGATAGGGCGTAGCGCAGCAAAGCCAGCATCCCTCGCCATGGGGGAAGCGGGTCTTGAGGGACACGGGTTTTGAGGCGTTATGCCGTTTTCGGGTTCCTGGGGCCCTCCGCGGGCCCCGGGATTCAGAAAACGACGCAGGATGATGAAGATCTCGTCTTGGGGGAGGGCCTCAGGGTCCAGGGCCCGTTTCCCACAGGACCCAGGACCCATTGTTTCCATGCTAGTCGGTGGCGAGCGAGGGGGGGAAGTGAAAAGGAGAAGGCCTTCTCACAAGGCTCGGATGTCCTCCGGCCTGCAGAGAAGTTGTTTTAAAGCTTTCCCGAAGACAAAACCAACTTCTCAGAAGGCGCGAGGGCTTCTGAGAAGTCCCGCCGCCTTCTGAGAAAGCCTTTTCCTTCTCACTTCCCCCCTTTGCTCGCCGCCAAGCTAAATATTTCCTCCCATCGCTTTTCCCCCTGCTCCTCCTCCCAGGCGGCTTTCGCGCGGCACCAGGTCGACCGTGGGACGCGTCAAACCAGTGGATGCATTAACCTGTTGTGTGCTTGTGTGCCTGAGTTTTTCGCGGTTCTGGGCCGCTCCTCTGCAGATGAGTGGAACAGTCTGGCCACATGGTACATGATGATGTACACGAGCGTTGTTGTTGCCAACGTACCATGCTTCGGCCTTTCCTGGGAAGGTTGTTCGGCGGTCCGACACTATCGAGGGGATCTCGGCCATCAACCCCGACTCCGCGTTCGAGGAGGTGGACGCGAAGGTGTCCCGCTGGGACGAGAGCTTCGTTGACGAGGCTTACTTGGGGGAGGAGAAGGGTACAGCAGGAAGTGGGACGAGGAACATGAGGAGGATGCCGATGGGAAGGAATACTTTAACATTGTATGATCTATTTACACATGTCCAGCGTAACCTTACCGCAGTGTCCAGGGGGGCCCTTGAGCGCCAGCCTAATGCCACGCAGGCAGGTGCTTGATCCAAACTAGTTTCTGTTGAGGTGGACCTTAAGGGTAAGGGTGACGGTGTCCGATGATTTCAGAGGCTTTCGGATGCGTTTTGTGTTTTGGTGTTCGGAAGTGTCGGGACGGCATCCTGATGTTCCCGAGTGTTTTCTGATTTTTGGGGGTGAGGTCTCGGAGGAGCAGCAGCAGGAGAAGGATGAGGGAGGAAGAGGCGCGAGGCGGAGGGGGGCTGGAGGTTCGTGTACTTGGGCGCTCCGCCCCGGGTAAAGAGAATTGCCCGCCCCGTCCTCCCCCCTGCCTGTCATCGGGGAGGCCCGGTGGACAACGGGCGCAAGCGCAGGGGGGTCGTCGTTCCTTGCCCGAGCGGCGTGGGGACAGCGGCGCCGACATCGCCAGTAGGTCCGCTCCCCGGCGGCGGGGGGAGGCTCACCGTGCATCCCGGAGCCGGAGGGCGGAGATGTCTCGAGGGAGCCGGGGGCCAGTGGACGCACGACTGGTGCTGGCGGAAAGAAGAAAAATCGCTTTCGCTGGCGACAGCCGGCGGAACGTCGCCAGGAACACCCGTCGCCTCTCTGCGCGCGGTGGGGGGGGAGTTCACATAGTTTTGTCAGCGTATGTGCCTTTGCGAGGCCACTGGCGGGGGCTCGAAGATAATCGTGCTTCGCTGCTCGCGGCCTGGGTCCGAGAGCTACCCTTCTCGACGGTGGCCTCGCGAGGGCGCGAAGATGACCTCGCATCATGCATCGCCAGTCGTGACGCCCGAGTGTAGGTGATGAAGACTTCCCCCGCCGATGCGGGAATCCCGTTGCCGTTGAGGTATCGTCTAAGTCCCCTAAGACCTCGCGCAAGGTCCAGACATGACTTACGAATATGGGTGATCGCACAGCTTGTACCTTGACCGTGCGCTTCCCTAATGCGTTCAGCACGTGTGGTGACTCAGTGTATGGAAGTCGCGCTCGTGTAATCAATCACTTTGAGTTCATTGTCTCTGAGAAGGTAGACGGAAGACTTCGCGTCTTGCTTGTATTGTCATTGTGTTTGTTTGTTGTTTTGGCAGGGAACTGCCGCTTCCACCATCGCCCTACCAGTGGAATCAATATGACCCCTCCGCCCCTCAATTCCTCCTCCTCCTCCTCCCTTCCCCTTCATTCCCCCCCTCCTTTTCCTCTCCATCCCCATCCCCCTCGTCCTCGAGACTGCCTTTCCGTCCCGACTCCACTCCACGGCCAGGTCTGGCACGGCAAGGGTGCACGAGAGGAAGCCGCAGCGAAAGCTGGAGCCTTGTGTCCGACTGACGGGTAGGCGAGGAAGGCGGGGCCCATTTCACAACGCCATGCGGCTCTTCTCTCCCAGCAAGAGGTGGGGCGAGGCGAGGAGGGGGGGGGGCGGTTGGGAAGGGGGGCGGTGGGGAAGGGGGGGGGATCTGGGTCCCTGGGTGCGGTCTTCTCGGGCCGCACCGGGGGCCTCGCAGAAGCCGTCTCGGGCCGCGTGCGGGGCCTCTCGGGGGGCTCCCTCGGGCGAGAGGCCCCCGGGGGGCCCCGAGGCCGTCTGCCGTCCTGGTCCGCGGGATGGGCGCGGCGCGGGCCCCCGTCGCCTGCCCGCCCGCTGGAGCGGCCACAGGCCATCACCTTCGGGAGCCCGATGCACAGCTTCGAGGTGCACGGTGCGGAGCCCTGTGTGGAGACAGGACGGGCTTTCTCTCCACAGTTGTCCTGGACATGCCGTGGCAGCGGTGAGCGTTTCTTTTTCCTCCCCGGGGTAACGCTCAACCGGGCCGACCCCCTCCCCCCCCGCCCCGCGGGTGACGCTGACGATCGTACAGGAGGGGGGAGGGGCCTGGGCACCCCCCTACATGTTGTGTTGCACACGGGCGCGTGATGCGCCGGTGGCGCGAACGCACCCTGGCGGGTGCACGCCGCGGCCGCCATTACCGTTACTCCCCCCGCCCGACCCCCCCCCGGTAACGACCGCTATCCAGTAAAAAGAAAGAGTCACTCTGGGCCCGCGCACCATACCCACAGCACAAGCGTGCGATGGGAGAGGCAACGATGGTCAAGAAAGTGAGACGCAACAAGGCAGATGCGCCTCCAAACCGCGAGCGGGAAGCTTTCTTCCCCCTCCCCTTCCCTTGGGCGGCCCTTTGCTGCGACCGCTGCCCGTCCTGAGGCCAGCCGGGCCAGTCTTCCCGGCGTTTCCATTGGGTTTGGCTCCAGCTGGCGCCGCCCGCTTTGGTCAAGTCACAGGCGGCGGCCGACTGTGAAGCGCAGCGTTCAAGAGTAGTGAAATAGGAGACCAAGAGAGGCTGAGAAGGAGGAGGAAGACGAGGAGGAGGAGGACGGACTTGCATTTCGATATGTTATTTTTCGATAGCATATATGTACAAAATGAAGGGCAAGCCCGAGCACCACAAGCAGTACAACACCGATTCTTACGACAGTACCTAATCGCGCCACCAAGACCAGTACATGACGTTGTCATGGCCACGCACGGATGTGAGTGAATGGTCTTCCCGCGGCACATCATTCATTTTACACGCCTCGAGCACGTGTCTTCCACACATCCGGATCGTCAACAGGATCGTCATCATGAAATTTCGCCCCGTGCTTGCCACTGCACATTAGGCCATTACAGCAAGCGGCCTTCACACAGCTTACATACGATGCCGCAGCACTGCTGCTCAAGTTGTTCAGATTGGCACCGTTGCTATGCGCACTCCATATTTTGACCACCGTCGCCATACAAAGTGATTTTCTGGCGCCCTACAGCTTGACACATGAGGATGTTGGAGGAATGGTCTTGCACACCGCGCGTCGCATGAGCAACAACACGGGATATGTCACATGAAGCACTACGAGAAAAATCTACGACCACATACGCGATCGCTTTCACATTCTCGAGACACGACTGGTCTGTAGCCAATAATTCGAAGACGACGGGTACGATACATAACCACCATTATGTTCGATCAAGCGGTTGACACCGAACAACAGACCGCTACAGCGCGCAGCTACATCAACTCAGCATTGCGACCCAGCAGCTGGAGCCACATACAGAATGCAACTGCAGCAAACCACACAATGTGAAGTTACCAATATCAACATAGACAGGACGTGTGTTAATGTCCCACCACACATTGGGCACGAAAACGTACCAGTGCCCACACCAAATGGCTGGGCCTACGAAGTTCAACAGTGCCACATCACGATTACAGCTATCCCTGCTATCGGCCACAAGTACTGCCAGATGCTCGGCCAGCGACGCAAAGGAGTTCAAACCAGGTGAAAGAGAACGCGTTGGCATGGTATTATACACAGTCATGTGTCACGGTGGCCTTACGACATCCAATGTTACCACTCTGCTTTGCATTGGCGCGAGGGGCTGCTATTCGTATTTCGAGACATAAGACCCTGAGCTACGACACGAACGTATCATAGCTCTTACTTGGATTGAGATTCCTGGTGGCATCGACGACGGCCTAGTATGTCTACGGCATCCGCGCTAAAGCGCCGACGGTGCCGAGAAGTACCTAAAAAGGACACACTACATGATTAGCCACTGACAGCAGACCAAGCGTTACCAGTTCGCCATCGACGAGAACACCAGCATACACATCACCCACCAGACACCGATAACAACGCGCCCCTGAGCCCCATGACCAACGGCGTCAACATCATATCGGTTGGTCCGCAGCTACTAGCACACAGAAGCCTACTACGTGCCGACGCATTGCGCACTTCAGGCGCGGCAGTTCTACAGCTCTACGTCCACCAGTGGCCACTGCGGTCCTAGACAGGACGCACATGCACATTGCACCACCATCTACACACGACCAACCAAGTTACGTAGAACTCAGAGCAGCACCGCACCACACGTGCGACATGCTCAACCAGTGGTCGGGCATAGTACCCGTAACACCAGCACTGCAATCAACGGTTCCGACGACGCACCCAGAGTTTTTTTTTTTTTTTTTTTTTTTTTTTTTTTTTTTTTTTTTTTTTTTTTTTTCTCATTTGCGCGTGACAGGCCCGAGTGCCTTGCCACAGTAGGTGAGTTTTGATTTGCACCGTTGGGAAGCATTTGCCGACGAGATCACATGGCATGTGTGCTTTCAGCTGAACACGCGTTACACTCCGCACCTACCATTTACATGCCGCATCCAATGGGGGCGGCCTTCAACTGCAGACCGCCTGCCGATGTATGCAAGATCCCCACGGATATCGTCAGCGACCGCGCGTTCTACATTTGGATGCAGAAAGAGTTCGAACGGCGGCGGCGGATGGATCAATCAGACTGCGAATGCCAGTATAGGGTTCGGATACAATGTATTGGACACGTCTTGCCAGCGCCACCAAACAAGACGGGACCACGCATCGGCTTTCGCAGGCCAGGACCACGACAAGATGCATTCGCACCACCGCGACCTACTACCACCCAAGCCTGATCCACCAATGCCCCAAAACCACGA
Organism: Prorocentrum cordatum; assembly: GCA_963575745.1. Classification (NCBI taxonomy): domain Eukaryota; class Dinophyceae; order Prorocentrales; family Prorocentraceae; genus Prorocentrum; species Prorocentrum cordatum. The sequence goes on along the minus strand of CAUYUJ010016216.1, from coordinate 197,421 downwards.
CGGCACCACATGTCCCAGCGACAGCGACAGCACCGCCGTTGGTGCCAACCAACCCATGGAGGCATAGCCACGCTCGCTCACCGCTAGTGCCGATTGACCTTATACATCAGATTATTACACCGCACGACGACGACAGCCAGCACGACTACAAGAGCGACCACGACAGCGACAAGGACGACCACAGAGACGTTTCCAAGCCCATCACGTTAGAACCACCACCCCCACACCAAGGTCGCGACGCCCACTGTCCGACAGGCGGGAAGGCGTGCAGACCCACGGAAGAGCACACGGGCGAAGACAGTTGAAAGGAAGAGGACACCATCTACGCTCTTAGATGTCCTAGATGTCCGCTTGTTGATGGACGCGTGGCACGGGTACCTCGACAAATTCAACCGCGAGTACCTTCTCAGCAACTCCTGCCCGCGCGCACTGCCGCGCCCGCCCATTCAGTCAGACGTGGCTATTGCACCGTTGTCGACCTACCCACTCGCACCCACAGAGCCAATCGCGCACTTTGCTCGAGGACGCCGTCCACCCTGACGCGCACCTATCACCGCACCTCCCAATCGGACAGAAGCATCGAAGCAACCATTGGGTGCGCGGCTCGAAGAAGTGGCGTCTTTTCACAAGCAGGCGATGGCTTCAAATTGCCAGTCGCACCTTTCGACCAGTATACCCGCAACAAGATCGACGCGCCAGCGACTGCAGCTGATGCCCGTACCTCCAGAGCTACAGTTACCGTTTTGCAATGGCGGCCTCCTTTCCTACCAGACTGGCGACTGGGCGGTTAGCCTACATCAGACAGCGCACTCATTCTGCGCATCCTCGGCCACAACGACATGCCCTTCGGAATCGCCGAAGCACCTGCGCCGAGGTCTCCCCGCGACAGGATCGACCACTCCTGCGCCGCACCATCGCCGCCACGCCAGGATGCGCAAGCTTCTCAACCAGGAGACATGCCAACGACCAACCAGCACCCAGACAACATGCCGACTCCAATACCGCAGGCCACAACTGGCAATAGGGCAGTCCGTAGCCCAATGCACCCGCCACCACCGCTGCTCAAGACCCCTGCGATATGCCCACCACCTACCGCAGCAATTGTCCAACGGCGGCTCGCGGACATTCCACCAGAGAGACGTGCGCCACAGACGCGGGCGAACATCTACGCCAGCTCCCGCCCGATGGCTCCACTGGCCATGCGCGACGGTCAAACTGGCTCCACGCCAGTGCCTACGCGCGCTGGACGGCGTGGCGCGCAGTATGTGGACGACGCCAATGAACCGCGACTACATACTTACGCAGGACGAAAGATTTTCCTCTTGAGGTGAAAATGGCCATGAGGAGTTCGCGAGACAACGTCGGCGCCGGAACGGACGGCGACCAGACGAGCTGTTTGCAGCAACCGGGATGAAAGGGATGTATGGTATCATTTTGAATGGGGCCCGCTCGCGCGGGGAGCTGATGGGAGTGCGCGAGACGACGCAGCGCCCATCGTGGAAAGTAAATTACCGAACCTCCCATCCCCCGTATAATCTTAACACGGGCGGTCTGCGGGGTCCGCGGATCCGATTGCTTCCGGCTCCTTGCTTTAATTTAGTATTATAAACTTAAAACAGGGTAGAAATCGGATCCGCCGTGAAGAATAAGACCGAACACGGATCCAGCAAATCCGAAATCGGATCCGCGCGGACGGAAATCGGATCCACCGAAACACACACCAAAACCAAATGTGGACCCGCGCGAACTTCATTGGATCCGACGGCGGGTATCTCACACGCGTCTGCTTAAGACTTCAAACCTTCGCTCCGGGCCCAAGAGGAAAAACTTTTGTCCTGGGGATGTGCAACTTGGGCACAACTCACGACCACCGGCGCTGGCGTCGGCGGCGGCTGGCGGCAGCGACGCTTTTCTGAGCGGGCGCCGGCGCTTGCGGGGTCTGGCGGCAGCTGGGAACGTGGACGGGGACGACGGCGGCGACGATGACGACGACGGCGACGACGTTCTGCCACCGTGCCTTGGCTTTGGGCCAGAGTCCTTATGGATGCCTCTCGGGGTCTCGTCGGACGGCTTTCGGGGGCGTCTGAAGGGCACTGATGAAGCCTCCTGGGCGCCTCTTGGGCGTCTACTGGGGCTTCTCTGAGGTGGTGGTGTTGGTGGGCTGTGGTGGTGGTGGTGGTGGTGGAAGGTGGTTCTGGCGGTGGTGCGGTGGTGGTGGTGGTGGTGGTGTGGTAGTTTGTGGTGCTGGTGGTTGTTGTGGTGGTGGTTGTGGTGGCAGGTTGACGTGGTGGTGATGGTGGTTGTGGAGGTGGTGGTGGTGGTTGCTGTGGTGGTTTCTGGTGGTGGTGGTGGTAGTCGTGGTGGTGGCGGGTTGTGGTGGTGGTGGGGTTGGTGTGGTGGTGGTTTGTCTTGGTGGTTGTGGTCGTGGTGGTGGTGGTTGTGGTGGTGGTGGGTTGTGGTTTGTGGTGGTGGCGGTGGTGGTGGTGGTGTGGTGGTTTGTTCTGGTGGTGATGGTTGTGGTGGTGGGTGGTGGTGGTGGTGGTGGTATGGTGGTTTGTTGTGGTGGTGGTGGTGGTGGTTCTGGTGGTGGTGCTGGTTGTGGCGGTGGTGGTGGTTGTGGTGTGGTGGCTTTTGGTGGTGGCGGTGACGGTGGTGATGGTAGTGCGTTGTGGAGTTGGTGCTGGTGGTGGTGGTGGTGGCGGTGGTGGTGGTGGTGTGGTGGTTTGTGGTGGGTTGTTTTGGTGGTGCAGTGGTGGTTGTGGCGGTGGTGGTGGTGGTGCCGGTGTATTGGTTTGCAGTGGTCGCGGTGGTGGTTGTGGCTGCGTTGTGGTTTGTGGATGTGGTGGTGGTGTGGTGGTTTGTGGTGGTGGCGGTGTGTGTTGCTGGTGGTGGTGGTGGTTGTGGTTGTTGCGGTGGTGGTGGTGGTGGTGTTGTAGATTGTGGTGGTGGTGGTGGTAGTGGTGGTGGGTTGTTGTGGTGGTGGTGGGTTGTTTTGGTGGTGGTGATGGTGGTGGTGGCTGTGGTGGTGGTGGTTGTGTGATGGTTTGTGCTGGTGATGGTGGGTTGTGGTAGTGATGGTGGTAGTGATGGTGGTGGTAGTGGGTGTGGCGGTTGTGGTGGTGGCGTGGTGGTTTGTAGTGTTCGTGGTGATAATAGTGGTGGTGGTGGTGTTGGTGGTGGTGGTGCTGCTGCTGGTGGTGGTGGTGCTGGTTGTGGTGGTGGTGGGTGGTGGTAGTGATGGTGGTGGTGGTGGTGTGGTGGTGGCGGTGGTGGTGTTGTGGTTTGTGGTGGTGGTGGAGGGTTGTGGTGGTGATGGTGGTGGTGGCGGTGGTGGCGATGGTGGTGGTGGCGGTGTGGTGGCTTTTGGTGGTGGTGGTGGTGGTGGTTGTGGTTGGTTGTGGTGGGTTGCGGTGGTGGTGGTTGTGGCGTTTTTGATGGTTTTGGTGTAGTTGTTTGTGGTGATCGGGGTGGATGTGGTGTTGGTGGGTTGTGGTGGTTCTGGCGGTTGTGGTTTTGGGTTGTTGTGGTGGTGGCGGTGGTGGTAATGGTGGTGGTGGTGGTTTGGCGGTTTGTGGTGGTGGTGGTTGTGGTGGGTTGTGGTGGGTTGTGGTGGTGGTGGCGGCGTTTTTGGTGGTGGTGGGTGGTGGTTTGTGGTGATGGTGGTGGATGTGGTGGTGGTTGGTTGTGGTGGTTGTGGTGGTGGTGGCGGTGGTGGTGATGGTGTTGTGGTTTGTGGTTGTGGTGGTAATACTGGTGGTGTGGCCTTCGGGTCTTCCCGCCAACGTGTTTTGGCGTTGGGTCAGAGTTCTGATGGATGCCTCTTAAGGTCTCAGCAGAGGGGTCTCGGGGCGTCTGCGGAGCACTTGTTAAGCCTCCTGGACCTTCCGAAGGGCCTCTCGGTGGCTTCTGGGGGGCGAGGGCTCGATATGGCGATTTGTGTTTCCCTTCTGCGGCTTATGGGCCCTCTCTGGTCATCGTCGCTGCGTCCCCGCCGTCGGCGCTGGTGGCCGCCGCCAGCGCCAGCGTCCCCGCCGTCGGCGCTGCTGGCCGCCGCCAGCGCTGCTGGCGCTGGCGCCGGCTCCGGGGGGGGGGGTTGGACTTCCCCTTTTGGGAGGGGTGGGGGGGGGTTTGGGGAGGGGGGGGTTAGTGGGGAGGGAAATTGGTTCTGATCGACGGCGCCGAATGTTGTGGTGGGCCCCCCCCCGATTCGAAACACGCCGCCGAATGCTCCCAAGGCAAGCGCCCGTGAAACGCGCTTTCTCAACGCTACCAGCAATACCTAGCAGAAGTTGCCTTAATAGATTTACGACACCAGGAGACCCGACACCGGGACGAGATCATCGTGGCGCTCAGCTCCACCAGTGCCCATGTTCAAATTACCGACGGCAGAGCACAAAGCGCTACATGCACCGAAGCCAAGGTTTCCGACGCACAGAAGAGAAGGACCATATTGGGGAAATGCTCCCTCCTGTGCGTCAATTCCTGCACGGACTTCAACTACTGACCTAGATCTTCTTACCTTCTCTCGCAAGCGTTGCGCCCTCTGCCCCTGTTTGGCTTGGGGCCCGCCTAAGTCTACTCCGCTATTCTCTTACCTGCTCACGCCTGGATTTCGTCTTACTCTTCTTTACTTTCACCCGTCAAAGGACAAAATGGTTTGTGGCTAACCAGAAACAACATGGCCAAACGCATGAGGGTCCCGCCACCGAGGAGGTTAGAAGTTAGGGGTGAACCGATGGAACCCTTGATAGCAGCCCCAAAGTGATACGAGTGGCTGACTTACCATCTTAACTCTTCCCTATTTCCATGTAGTGGTCACAGGCCAGCCAACAATAATTGCGCAAGTCTCAGATTCCGTTCTGCTTCCTTCATGATTTTGAAGCACAGCGCCTCATCTGTAGGACTTCGGGGGGGAGAACCTTGGGGATTGGTGGAGACTGGGGCGGGGAGGATCGTCGGTGCTTTCCAATCACGGGGTAGAGCAGCGCGCGGCCACTTTCCGCAGCTCGCGCTTGTGCGATGACTCCAGCAGGCTGGCCATCTCGACTTGGCGAGCCTCGCCGCTGGGGGAAACGAGTTTTCGTTAGGGGTGGGTTCACTGAGGTGGGGGGCTGGGATGCGGAGAAGCCGCAGTGCTCCGCTACCGCCCGGTAGAGCACTGAGCAGCAATTATTGTGCAGCTCGTGCTGCTGAAAAACCTAAAGCCAACCATTCGACCTGTCAAGCCTGTACTGGGAGGGCGGGTTGACGTGGGATTGGGGCACTGGGGAGGGGGGGAGCAGGCAGCCGTATATCCCCCCCCCCGGACTACAGGGCGTGGCCCCACCGCTTTTGGGCTGCCAGACGCCGTGCACGCTGCAGCATATTTTGCGCGATGCGCATTGCCGTTTTTGCACCAACACTCACCCAGCTGCCATGCGCAACGTCGGCCAGCCGACACTGCCGGAGCCAGCCACACGCATCAGAATTAGTAAGCGTCGACGACGCAGGCCAGCAGAAGTGCATAGTTTCGTCTCTAACTTACCACATGAGCCACAGCACCAACACTCATCGGCTTCTATATATATATAATTTGGCCAGCCAGCATTGCCTGAGCCAGCCACAGCACCAGCATCAATACAGATGACGTCGCAGACCAGCCATTTCAACTCGGGAAGCCTCGCGGCGCCGCGTACAAGTATGCTACCTCGGTCATCGCTTGCCCTTGCGATGCAGCATCTGACCACAGGGGGGTTGGGTCTTGTTTGGATGAGAAGGGACGAGGACGGGGAAGTAGCAGGCCCAGAACTTTGCAGATATAGCTCAGCCGTTATCACCATCAGTCTCCCTACCGTACGCCTCAGCCCCTCTCTAAGCTTCAGCGCAGAAGTGTTCAAATCAGATATGCTGGTTGTTGCCATTTTGCGGGGAAGTAGCGGACGAGCCCTCAGGGCCCACCCACTTTGGACTATTTACCACAGCGCCACTTTGGATTGGCAGTTTTCATCCCATCAGTCCAATTATCGCCGTGTGCTCTGACTTTGCCACGTGCCATGCATTACCGCATAATCAAATAACCCCAGGCGGGTTGTGCGATTGGTGTAGGTTCTGGGGTGGAGGAGGAGGAGGAGGAGGAGGAGGAGGAGGAGGAAAAGGGTCATGGGAAGCACGCGGGAACGCAAAATATGTACGATCCGCCTTCAGTGATGGCCGCCATCCAGAACATCCTTTCGCTGGGCCTGGCGTATGTGACCCAGGGCTCCTGGCTTGGAAGATCTGGATCCGTCGACCAGGGCTCCAGGGTGTCATCGGGTCGGTCCGTCGATTAATTGGAATCGGAACGATCGACAGTGGCCCCGAGCGGCTAGGCGATCCGCGGTTTGCATTGGATCGTGTCTTTCGGATCACGATCACAGCTGGGTCGAGGGCCATATTCGCTCGGTGGTGGTGCGTCTAAGGTGCTAACGACGCACCCACTTCGAAGCTAATCGCGCTGATGGGCAGAGATCGTGCTACGCTGCCCCTCAGCGAGTACGACGAGTTCTTGCAGGACTGAAGGGGGGAGAATTGTATAGAGCACGGGCAAGAGGAGGATGGATGATGATGAAGCGGATCTCGAGGTGGAGGAGGAAGGGAAGGAGAATGTGGAGAGAAGGGTCTGAGGAAATTGGCGGGGGAATGTTTGTCTGTGCAGTTGGTGCACTGTCGAGGAAAGCGTTGTTCTTTTCATTTCGTTGCTTCGACCAACTTATTTGCACTACATTACTACGTATGTGCATCCTTGAGCTAGTTCGTACTGCATGACTAGCTTGATGACTTGAAGTGGCGCTAGCGGGAAAGCCTTCTATAGCATTTCCTACCGTATTGTATGCGTAGTGTTGCAGCGTTCGGGACAGCAACATGTAGTATTGGCAGTGGTTTGTGAAATACTGCATATCGCAATGCATACCACAGGATAGGGTGGCATAGTGTTGGTTTGTTCCTGGCTCGACTTCCCAACATGCATGTGTTGCCTTGGCGCCTCTCGCAAGCAGGCAGAAAGGGCCTAGTTGTCAGGCCGCACCGAAGGCGTACCCTCTTGGGGGGTAGTACTTAGGGTGCTGGAACCCGGCGCGTAGAGCAGGGTCCACATGTAAAGTGTTGGCGACGTGCCGCATACGATGCCATGTGGCTATGAAGTGTTGCATGCATCGGTTCGCTTCTGCTGCACCCCGATCATGGGCACATGATACAGTTTGTATCGTCGCCATTCGTGCTCGTCCTCGACCTTCCCCCCGTTCCCCACCCCTCATCATCAGTATCATCCTCCGTGCTCCTCGACGTCCTCACCTTCCTACTTCTATTCCCCCATGTTGCCGTCCTCATCACCGTTGTCCTTCTCTACCTTCTCTTCGGTCGCATCCTGAATGTCCTTCCTTGTTCTCCCTCCACCTTCACCTCCCCATTCTCATTCTCCTTCTCCACCCTCACGTCCGTCCCCCTCCGTCAACCGCTAACCTAAAGCGCTACGTGTTTATTTCAGAGCGGCTCTGCGTGCGTTATGCATATTCGGCGGGCCGGGGCCAGGGGCCCGGGGGCAGGGACCCCGATCGCAAATTAGGGCTCTGGGGCCAGTCCCATTGTCTAGGGCTCCCAGGCCGCTTCCAAGTTGAAAGAATACATCCAAGATGGCCCAAGATGGTCTTAGGTCAGCCCAAGATGTCCAGAATATTGTCCGATTGGACCTCAAGACTGCCTAGGAAGGCGCCGCTATTGTCCAGGAAATTCCGACAACATGTGTTCTGAAGCAGTTTGACATTGTCCCTATTTCGGATTACAGAGCGTAATGAACGGCCGAAGATGCCCCCAAGACCGCCCTAATCACCAGCACTGCTACAAATGGTCCCATAATTTCCCAAGATGGCCTCGGGATGTCCCAGGATAAGAATGCTCCAACGCGGTCCACGAGACTTCCAATATTGCAGCCAGCGTGCTTTTGTTTCGAGGCCCACGGTTCCACCTTTTTCGGACACGGCCCCTTTCCCAATCGATGCAGGGTGTTCCAAGACAGATAGAGCTTCGGCTTTCACGAATTGCGCGCCCGATTGCTCTAGAAGAAAATATCGGCCAGGAACGGACATACACACAACGGTATTACTCATGTGTGTATGTGTGTGGTATTGTGAGTATGTTTACACAATCACGCACATGTACATATAAAGTTAGATATGCATGTATGCCTTTTATATATATACATACATAGAGAGAGGGAGAGAGGGGACCAGTATTGGAGCTTTCCACGGAAGGAGCGTATCTGTATTTCCCCACACATCAACCTATTTGAAAGCTCCTCGCATTTGACATGTATGTCTAAATCCGTTGTGGAGTCTTCCTCTGCCCCCAGCAATGCACGTGTACTGAGCGAGGAAAGGGTCACAGAGCAGCAGATGCTCGCAACATTTCGTCGCAGGACGCCTTGACGGCATCGCAACTTCAGTACAAGACCCAAGGGATAGAGAGATAGAGAAAGAGAGAGAGAGAGATCCCGAAAGGAACTTTATGATAGGCGAGGGACTCAAGAGGGGGGAAGGAGCATCAAAAAGAGGCCCGCAGTAAGACCCTCGGAGTCCGAGCCGCAATATGACCCTCGGGGCCCGGGAGGGTGAGCCACACTCGGAACCAAGCTGTTTTCAGTGGTTTTGTCTTCGGAGCGGCGCTCACGTTGGCAGCTACAACGCTGGGACCATGCGGGACTCCAAGAGAAAAATTCCAACATAACAATTTTAGAAGGACTCAGGTGTGCCAAAGAAGTTCCCATGATGGGGCATGAGGGCCCCAAGTACCCCCCTAGACGGCAAGAAGACCCATCATGGCCGCCCCAGGATGCTGTCTCCTGTTTTTTGTTTTCCTTCGCGCGCCACGAGCCCACCACGCCATGGCTGCGAGGATAATTACGAGCCAAAGGCCGCTGAGCGATTGACCCCCCTGCTCGGCACCTCCTCCCTCTCCTGCACCTCCTCCTGTGGCGGCCGCAGGACAGGAGACGGCGCGATCGGCTGAAGGACGTGTGCCGCGTTGTGCGGGCCGTCAGGACGTTCTCCTTCTCGCGCGCGGCTGACTCGGGGAGGATGCGCCCGAGATGCCCCGCGCGCGTGGCCGCACAGCCCGATCCGCAGACCTGTCAGCCTTGGCCAGGAATCGTGCGCAATCAGGTCTTGGACCGCGGCAACTAAGCGAGTCCAAGCACTGATGCCGAACATCCGATCACAAAGGGCTGCTCGTCGCAAGATGGTCGCCCAGCATATTTGGGCCACTCGAGCTCATGCTGAGGCTGACCGCGCAGGGGACGTGGGACCTTGCGAGGCAGCCAAACACTCTGGCGGTGTCTAGACGGCGCGCGGCCATGACGGACCGTCTGCGTATGGGTGCCCGCCCCAGGCTCATATTGCGCCACAGTTGGGTCAAATCGCCCTGGCCGTCCAGCCGTGTTTTGGGGGTTGCCCAATCGTTTGCAGGGCCCAGGGGGGAAGGTCAATTCGATCACTCCTTTTATCGTTCTCCTCCTTTGCCTCGACAAGTATGGTTGTTCTCAGTTTGCCGCCAGCACCGCTTGCCCAGCTGGTGCGTGAGGAAGAGGACGAGGAGGTGGGATGCAGTCAGAAGACGATTCGCGCACCCTGGTGCGGGTGGATGTAAGTGTGAATTATATGGGGGCAGGTGCACAGAGATGTGAACACCAGCATCGGAAATGCAAACATGCGGTTCACGATAGATCAGCGTTGGTAGCATGCAGCAGGTGAAAGCATACGTGCACCTCGGTCTAAGTTTGGAGCGTGTAGCTCACGTGAAGGACGGGCGTCAACACCACGCGCTATATCAAGTATGAGTGTGGTAACACAATGTTGTCAGGTCTGATTTTTATCATGCTATGCGCTCTCAAGCTCCATGGTACATACTGCGGGTGGATCCCAAACGGTTGCCATTTCGCACAGTCTTGTACGCGCAGGGGCCAGGGCAGGACGGCAGCAGAAACCAGCTGATGAACGTGTGCCATAGCAGGTTTTTGGAAGTTTGGGTGGGGTGCGGACTGTGAGAGATATCTCGCAATGAGACCGTGTTGGTTCTGCAAGGGGCGCTTGTAGTTGTAGAAGGTAAGCCTGGTGCCCTGGAGCATGCAACGCATTCAGCCGTTCATGCAAATTTCCCGATATCCCACTACCCAATCATTAACGCGTGTCCTGTGTCCGTCAACTGCGCCTCTAGCAGCGCAGTGCTTCCCAAATGGTACATTACGCGTGTGCGCAGACGTCTGCGAGGCCCCATGGCTAGATTGTATTCGGATGCACGTTGATGAACGCACCCTCCCACAAGGTGCCTCACCCCCAGGACTCTCGAACCCGTCACTTGCGGCCGGTTTTTCATCTGGACCCCGTCGACGAGAAAGGGTCTCCACAGGATTAGATTTAGGGCACGCCAGCCGCCTAGATTTGCCCCGCGACGCCAGAGAGCTGGGGTGTGCTCAAGAATAAAGCCCCTCTGCAAGGAAGAAGGGACAGCGTTTGGCGTTGACGGTGAACACGGACTTTGAGGGTACGCTCAAGGCGTTGAAGGAGGGCGGGCGGGCGATCACCTTGCCTAGAGGGGTTCGGACCTTGGACGGCTTGCCTGTTGCACCCGTCTGCGCTCGCATGATATGGATCCTTTCCGACCGCTCCCTCCCCCCAAACATGTTCTACCCTTCCCGCCTCTTTCTGCGCCCCCCTCTTGCTTCCTCCACCTTATCCAGGCTTTTATCCTCCTTGTCCCCACCCACCCTCCTCGTCATATCTCTCCACCGCCATCCTTTGCTCCTCCAGTCTTCCTTCTCCTCTCCCTCCACCTCCCACAGCCTTCTCCAGCATCCTCCAACCCTGCTCCAACCCTCCTCTAACCTCCTCGCACTCCTTTCGCCTCCTCTTTCTCAGCTCCCCTGCTTCGTCCGACAGACGATTTCTTTCCGTTGACTTCGTCCTGTTTCTCCTGCGGCTGGAGGCAGTTAGTGGGCAACAGTGGCGAATCAAACAGTGAAGGGTTCCAGTCACAGGAGAGTTGCCACCCTGACTGCAACTCTACACCTGCACACGGTCGGCCCAGCGGCGGCTGATGTCGACATGTGCGCGTTGGGGGTCCTGTGTGCAGGCGGCAGCGGCCGCTACTCGACATTCAGGCTCTAGCGGCAAGATATACCCTGAAGTCGCAAGATTTCAACAGCGTAATGGTTTTGGGCCGCACACAGGAGCGACGGATGAGCATCAGAGAAAATATGTGTGCACTCTGTTACGCAGAGAAGCGGCTAAACGGGTCTCGCAGCACTATTGCACCATTGTGGCGCCCATGGCCGCGCGGTGCGGGCGCCCAACCACGGCATGCGATCGTGCAGAGGCCCGTGCGTTCTCCCGATGCGGACGCGGTCGTGTTCGCAAGATAGCGCTCTGAGGCAAAGGATCATTTGATAGGGGGGGGGGCATGCCTCTCGGTGTTGTGGCGCTGCCGCGATCGCCATCGTTCGCCGTGGTCAGATGGCCGCGCAGGCAGCCCGACGTCGCGCGGTGACTGCTGAGCAGTGCGTATGTGATCCTAGACGACCGGGGCGCAAGGCCCACGGCAGGCTTGGCAACATAGCAGTTGCACGCAGATGTGTGGGTGCCTTCGTGTGAGAAGCGCGAGGAGGAGGATGAGGAGGAGGACCAGGGCGAACAGGCGGGGTTGAAGAGGTCGGAGGGGAAGGGGCATGATACATCGGTGCCTGTGTCGTTGTTATTGTCCTTGTGTGGTGGCGCGCGACCCTTTCATGCGCGCGGCGCTGTCCTGTCCTCCTCCTCCTCCCCCACCATCCGTCTCCTCCCTCGTTCCGATTGACATCGTTTCTTTATCTTCGGCATCTCCCTCCCTTTCCTTCTTTTCTTCCCAATCCTGATCTTCCTCCTTCCTTCTCGTATTACTATTCATATTCCCTCGTGCCTCTTCTCTCCCTCAGTTTCTTCCTCCTCCGCCCTAATCCTCTTCCCCCCTTTCCTCCTCGGCTTCTGCGTGTGATGGAGTATCTCGCTGCCGGCAGTGCTCCCGCTTCGTGTTCTCGAACTATGTGTCTCCCCCAGCTCCCTCCCAACTTCGCGAACCTCTCATGCGAATCCGACGTCCGTCCGTTTATGTCCCCCCACCCAAGGTGGGCCAGGATGGAGGAACAGATTGTCCACAAAACTGCTGTGGATGTCGTGAACACAATCGAAGACCCCTACGGCGAGTCACCGCCGCTTCCTCCCTTGTCAAAGCCTGCGTGTCGTGAAATGTCGAGCCTTAAGTGCGGCCACGCAAGCGGACTGCGTGTGCCTCCAGCTGTCGGGGAGACCGCTGGATAACACTTGGGAGGGCCCCTTAGGGGCCGTCTTGGTGCCTCTTTGGGGCTCGTATCTAACCTTTTGGGCTTTCGTGGGGGCCTCCTGGTGCCCTCTTGGGCCACCTGTGTGTGGGCTCTCTCAGGGTGCGTCAGAGGGCGGTCTTGGGCCGTCTGACGCCTTGGGAGCCGTCTTCGAGGCCGTTCTGGGCCGTATTGTGGTTCTCTTCGGGCCCTTCAAGGCCGTCGTGGTGCTGGCTGCTGGACCTGTTCGGCCGTCCTGGGGACCTTTGGCGCCATTTTGGGGTGATGTTGGTGGCCTTTCTGGACCGTCGTGGGCAGCCCTGAAACCGAAAAGAACCCGAACATCACTGAAGCACCAGTGACACGTCAGTGATGTTTGTCTCGATGCCTTCCCTCTCGGGTGGCCTCTGTGAGCCTTCTTGTGACGTCTCGGGGGCAGAACGGGCCGCCCCGAAGTCAAAGTGACTGGCCTTGAGGCCTTGCTGGGCCTCTTGAAGACATGTTGAGCCTACTCCGCGGCAGTTTTGGCCATCGTGAGCCAACTTCCGAGATAGGCCGAAACAAACACATGGAGTGCGGCGGGGGCGTTGGTTAAGGAATGCGTCCAGGGGCCCCAGACCCTGGGGGATTCCTTGTCCAATGAGGGCGGCAGTGATATCCATGGCCGCTTCACATTGGCTTTCTACTGGCTTCCTGACCCTGGATTCCTTATCGAAGGCTTCCTTATCAAATCCAATGCCTCCACCCACCGTCCGTAGCGATTTTGGCTCAAGGTCATGGAGCGCCCGACGACCGCGAATCGTCCGCGGCGTTTCAAACGCGAGGGGCTCTGCGCCAAGAGCCTAAGTGAATTCGGGTGGAGTTTGACAGCTGGCGGGCGCGCGGCAGCGGCGGGATGGTGGCTCCTGCTGTTGGTACTGTTGCTGCTGGCGCTGGCGGTGGCGCGCGCAGTGAAAAGGGTGACGGCTCCTTCTGGTGGTGCTCGTGTGGACTGGAGCTAACTATTGCATTTGCCTGCGGTGCTTCGGCTCACCTGTCAGGCCAGGCCCCTCCCCCGTGGGCGGTCAGGCGCGTGGCCAGCCAGCCGCCCGAGCATGACGCCGACGGCTTCGTCCAGGCTGGCAAAGGCAAGCGGTGCCGCAGCAAGGCACGCGCAGCTGCTGCTGTTGCTGTTGCTGCTGTTGCTGCTGCTGCTGCTGCTGCTGTTGCTGCTGCTGCTGCTGCTGCTGCTGCTGCTGCTGCTGCTGCCGCCAACCCCGCCACATCAGGAGGTGGAGGCGGCCGCAAAGCCTCGCCTGCCGCTGCGCGGCCGTCCCGAATGGCGGGCCATCGGGCATCTGGATGCCTTCCCCAGCCTGGGCGGTGGCGGCGGCAAGTTCGCGGCGGAGCGGCTTGCCGACCTGGGAGCACAGACGGGGGAGGCGGCAGCAGCGCTGGCCGCTGACAAGGACGTTGGCCTGTCGCCAGCTGCCAGGCTGCGCAAGGCTGCCAACACGGCCGGCAAGGCGGAGCGCAAGGCGGCATTGGCGAGGAAAGTTTTGGCAGCAGCCACCTCAGAGGTGTCCGAAGCGGAGGCGGCCCTGCAGGCGGCGCATGACAGGCTGGAGGACGCCGAGCTGCGCCAGGGGGAGGCGCGGGACCGCCTCACGGCGCTGGAGGAGGAGGCAGAAGGCGAGTCAGGAGCGGCTGCGGGTCACGGGCTGCGGCTTGGAGGCCATGCGCGGGGTCCCCGGCAGCGCATTCGGCAGGCAACTTCGCCGGGGCCTGGGGGCACACCATGCAGCAGCTGCAAGCGGTCGAGGATATGCTCGCCTTTCAGGAGTCAGACGCTTCGGCGCGGCCTCGGAAGAGGTGGGGCGACTACTGCCCGGAGGGCGGCGGGGCCATCGACTCCGACGCGGACATCGAACTGGGCCGCTCGCGCAACCAGCCGCCGAGCGCGGGCAGGCGGAGCGGCGGCCGCCAGCGGCGGGCCCTTGGCCGCGAGTGCAGCCTTGTATGATGCAAGACCTGGTGGAGGCGGCTGCCGATGTGGGCCCTCTGGCGACAGCGCCAGGCAACGCCGTGGGCGTGGTCGGAGGAGCTCGGCGGCACCTTCAGCCCAGGTGAGGATGGCCCGTCGACTGGAGCTCAGGTGCTGGCTCTGGCCGATATGGTCCCACGAGAGCTGAAGGCGGCGATCGTCGCATCCATCGACGGCTCCTCCCGGGCCCAGGCGCGGACGGCCGTCGAGCGCCTGCGCAACGGGGGGGGCCCAGGATGGCTTCTTTCTCGTGCAGGAGACCAGGTTTATGTCGGAGGCGGCAGCCTCCGCGGCGCATGTCTGGCGCGGGCGCAATGGGCTCCGGGCGGCGCTGGGCCCGTGTCAGCACGCGGGGCTGAAGACGCAGGAGGTCTCCTCGGGCGCGGGCTTCCTGGCCGCCAGCTTCCGCGGAGTGGCGCAGCTCGACCGGCGCTGGGACGACCTCGCCCGGGGCCCAGCGCGCAGGGCGGCCGCCTTCGGGGACCTGGTCGTCGCGGCGGCCAGCGTCCACATCCAGCATTCGGCGTGGCCCTCGGGGCTGAGCCTGGATCTGCCAGGCGCCCTCCAGGTGCCCCCGAATGAATTGTGGGGGCAGTTCATCGTCGGAGGAGATTGAAGCGTGGATCCGCAGAAGCTGGCAGGTCTGCGGCGGCCGCGGGCGGTCGGAGGAACGGCGTTGGACGCCCAGCGTGCTCTCGGCGTCGCCAGCGGCCCCGGGGCCCACTGCGACGGCTCTGAGGCCCGCCGCCGCGCGCCCGCGCGAGCCCGTCCGCCTCTCCCTCGAGGGGCCGGGGGCCCCGGCGCAAGTCTGGGCGCGACAGGCGCCGCGGAGGTTTGATTTGGAGGCGACTCGACTGTGGCGCCCGAGGCAGAGGCCCAAGGCGTCGTTGAGGCGGCAGCTCTTCGGCGGACAGTGCCACTCTTGGACGGGCGTGGCCTCCCCGACTTGGCAGTACGGGAGTCCTACGACGCGGCGGCGAGCAGCGTCTGCTCGACCTCTACGGCGTCGAGGCTGGCAGCGCGCGGCGTCGAGGACGGCCCCGCGGCGTCCGCGGGGCCGGGAAGCGCCCGAAGGGCCTCCAGCGCGCGGAGACTGCGAGGAAGATGAGCTCTGATCACGCGGCTCTGGATATCGCTCGACAGGCGCGCGCTGCAGCTGGCCTCGGGGGCGGCAGCGCTGGCGCCGCCTGCAGGGCATCGGGCGTTCGCGCAGCATCTGGAGGAGGCCGCCCTCTCACTGGTGCCGACCTTCGCCCTGCAAGGCTGCTTGATGTTCTCAGGCGAGAATGCGCGGCTGATGTTGGAAGAAGCGAAGGCGCCCACGAGCGCAAGAAGCCTTTTCCTGGGGGCCACCGAGGCCGCCGCGGCCAACCACGCCGGGGCCGACGCTCAGCTGGCGCGGCGACGCTGGAAGGAGTTGGGCGCGGGGGCCCGCGGGGCGCGCGCGGCTAGCATGCCGGCGCGCTCCGAGCTGCCTGCCGTCTTGGGCGAGAGGCCGGCCGAGTTCCCTCCTGCGCCCTGCGCCGCTGGCGAGGCAGGCCGCGCTGGACCAGGCGCTGCTGGGCTGGAAGAGCCGCGGCAGACAGGAGGGCCCCCGGCGAGCCTGAGCGGGCCCGAGGGGGCCGCGCGCCTACGACATCCTCTGCGACTGCAAGAGGACGGTGGACTTCATCCGAGACATCCAGTGGGCGCAGAGCCCCACCTCCATGAGCTCCCACCTGTGGGCTCGCGTGGGGGGCGCCTCGGTGGGGGTCTCGGCCAGGCGCTTTCCTGCCCGCGCGTCCGAGGAGACGGTCAGGGGCGGAGATATCACGGCGCCGGGGCGCGACGGCAACCGCCTGGCCGACTTGCGGGCTAAGCAGGGGGCAGGGCTCCATGCTGCAGCGGATGATGACGCGCTGATCCTGGAGGGCCTGATGGCGCGGGCCCGCGATGCGGCGCGCTGCGCTGCGGGGGCCGAGGTCCACGTCGCCGACGATGGGGGCCCGCGACTGCTGGCCTGCGGCGGCCTTGGAGGACGTGGTATTTGAGGTCCCCGCAGAGATCTCCGACGAGGCTGACGCCGCAACGAGGTCCCCCCCAGGCTGGGCGGCGGCAGCCGGGCTGGCAGCGGCCGCGGCCGCCGCGGTCTCCAGCGCGGCCCCCAGTGCGGCCAGCTCAGGCGTAGCAGGCAGCGGCCCCGGCAGCTCCCCGGCTTGGAAGCGACCCGCGGCCTGCATCCAGCCTGTGCGCGGCGAAGCTGAGGAAGCTGACAGCGGCGGTGCGGGGGCCTCCTCGGCGTCGGCCGCCCTGCGTGAGGCTGCGCGCAGGCTCAAGTCGGAGCAGGAGGTGCAATCTCTGTCGGAAGGCCCTGCGAAGGCGGCGAGGACCTCGCGGTGCTCGGCAGGAGAGTCGGCTCGCAGTGCGTCTGCGCGGGCAGCCCCATCGCCTGGAGCCAGTCCGCCGACTGGGGGGGGGACGCGCTCGAGAGGCAGGCCCAGCAGGACCACGACCGATTTGGAGGAGGTCGCGGGGAAGCAGGGGTCCCAGGTTTGCGGCGAAGCTGGGCCTCAGCGAGGTGGGCTGCCGACTCGGGCGCGCAATGGTCCATCGAGGGCTATCAACGCGCCAGCGCCGCCGCCGCCACAGGTCGAGGGAGAGCCCTGGCTGGTCAACGGGCACCAGCTCACGCAGGGCCAGGTCCTCAGCGGAGGGGGCTGCGCGACGCCTGCGTCGGGGCGGCCGCCAGGCCTTGGCAGGGCTCTCGGGCCCAGGCCAGATCAGACCTGCAGAAGGGGCGGCTCCCTGGCACGAAGCAGCCGTTCTGCAAGCTGCCCCCCCCCCACACACACACACACACACACACACACACACACACACACACACACACACACACACACACACACACACACACACACACGGCGGCCATCAAGATGCCGTGGGCCGAGAGGCTGGGCGCTGAGCAGCAAGGCGCTGGAGGCGGCAGCAGAGCGGCAAAGGCAGGTGTGTCGGCCAGCGCCAGCGTTGCGGCGCAGGCCGAGGAGCCGCCTGCCGCGGGCAGGGCCGTGGCCCAGCGGGCCCCGCCAGCCGCCGCCCGCTCGGAGCGCGAGGCCGCGCTGCGCTCATCATGCCGCCCCAAGAGGCTGTCGCCCGCGTGCACGGGTTCGGCGACTTGGCGCATGCGCGAGCCAGGGGCCTGGCGGCGAGAAGTGAGCTGGCGGCGGCGGCAGCGGCCCGCGTGGGCGCCCAGGGCGTGACCCGCGCAAAGACTTAGTTCTTTTCACGCACGGGCCCTTTGGCTTTCGAAGAGCAACAAACAAGTCCCCCGCCGCATGGTTCTGTCGGGTGCCGGCGGGGCCAGTGAGAACTGTCGGAAGGACCGGACATATTCTCAAGCGCGGAACGCCCAGCACTCTTGTTGACGAATCGAAAGGGGGCCGCGGGTCGGGGACGTCAGCAGCGAGCCGCCGCCGCCCCATGTCTTGTGGAGACGCCTGCGTTGTAAAACGTCGAGCGACGAGAGTATGGCCTAGGTTTCCCCAGCTGCTGGGGAAACCGATGGGCTTTCTTCGGTCGTCTTGGGGCCTGTACTGTCCGTTCTCG
Organism: Prorocentrum cordatum; assembly: GCA_963575745.1. Lineage (NCBI taxonomy): Eukaryota > Dinophyceae > Prorocentrales > Prorocentraceae > Prorocentrum > Prorocentrum cordatum. The sequence continues at coordinate 179,461 of CAUYUJ010016216.1, read as the reverse complement.
CCTGGTATTGGGGGCCTCTTGGGTCGTCTTGGGAGCTCGCACAAACCGAGAGCCAGCAAAAACACTGAAAACCGTGCTGTGGTTTTGCATTGCCTCTACGGCCGACACCCAGCCAGGGCTCCTGAGACGGCCCAGGGGATCCCCACAAGAGCATATTGGACCATCCCGGGGCCATCATGATCGCCTGGGAAGCGTCATTGTGGCCATTCTGGCCCGTCCTGGGCCGTCTTTGAGGCCAGGATCCTGCCATCTTGGCGGTGGGTTGTCGTTGCTTTCTGGTCGTAACGCAGTGGGGGCCCGGCCGAAGGCCAGTGGGCACCCCTTGGAATCACAATCCATATTTACGGTGACATCTGACACGCCACGTGTCTCGTGATAAATCTGAGATCGCGGAGGATCGAAGACGCTTGCGGCGAATCACCGCCGCCCACTGCCTTTTATAGGAGGCGCCAGTTTGGCCAAATGGTTGGGCTAAGTGTGGCCGACTATGCGTTCCCCCAGCCGTTGCGGAAACCCGTCGGTTCCGGAGAGCTTCCTGGGGGGCCTCTTGGAGGCCTTTTGGGGGCCTCATTGGATCTCTAGGGGGGCCTTTGGGGTTCTTGGGGCCCCCTTGCCCGTCTCACGGCGTTCCTTGCCCGTCTGACGCCGTCTGGAGCTGTCTTGGGAGCCTTTCTGGGCCGTTTTAGGGGCCCTATTGGGGCGCTTCAGGGTCGTCTTGAAGGACACCTCGGGCGTTTTGGAGACCTCTTGGTTCTTGGGCCGTCTTCGGGCTCTTTTCGCTTGAGCCGTCATGGGGACATCTTTGAAGTCTTGTGGGCGCTCTTAGGGGCCTCTTGGGCCGACGGGAAGCCGAAAGGAAGCGAGTGCCAACATCCTTCAAACATGAAAAGAAAATGAATGTGTTCAGCCTCTTCGGGCCTTCATCAAGGACCTCTTGGACGCTTTTCGGGCCGACTCAGAGGCCTCTTGGGGACTTTGTCGGCTCTCTGGGCCATCTTGAAATCATCTGGGGCCATCTTGGGTGCGTCTTATGCCGTCGAAGGTGCATCGTGGTGCCATCTTGGGCTCTCTTGGGGAAATATTGGCCGTCTTGGAGGCAATCTTCGCCATGGTGGGCCATCTTGGAGCGGGAACGGCGCTGATCTGGGGATCTCGTGCAGCTCTCTGGGTTGCCGGCGGTTTGGGCCGAAGCCCCAGGGTGAGTTTTTTTTAAGAACAGAAGCGAAAAGTCCCAGACGTCCAGCACGTCGTGTACGGGAAACGGAAACGAGGTACGAGCGAGAGACGGAAAGAGCGAGGTACGAGCGAGAGACGTTTGGCAGGGGGCAAAGCCTTTGTAGGGAGGGGGTCTGGGGGAGGGGGCTAGCGGGGAACAACAGTCTAGTTGCCCTCGCGCCTCGTTTGTTTCAAATGAAGCGGCTCCCGGGCGGCTCCCATGGCCCGTTTCCTCGTATGTGTTCAAGTGACGCGGCCCAAGGGCCCCAAGACGGCCTAAGAGGGCCCCAAAACGACTTCAGAGGGCCCAGAGACGGCCCCAAGAGAGTTTCAGATGGCCTCCAGACGGTCCAAGAGAGTCTCGAGACGGCTCCAGAGGCACTCAAGAAGGCCCCCGAGAGGGCTTCAGGAGACCAAACACCTTGATTTTCTTAGGGTTTTTGCATGTTTGTCTGGTTTTCCTCTTTTCAGTCCCAGAAGGGCCCCAAACGGCCCAAGAGGCCACAAAGATCGTCCCAAGACGGCCCCAGAGGCGCCCCAAAGGGGCCCGAAACGGTCCAAGAAGTTCTCCATATGGGCCCAAGATTGCCCAAGAGGCCCCCAAAACCGTCCCAAGACGGCCCCAGCAGAGGCCCCCCAAAGGGGCCGAAACTTGTACAAGAGGGACCCCAGGCGGCCCGAGAGGGCCCAAGCAAGAGGGCCCCCAGACTGCCCCAAGAGAGCTCCGAAAGGGCCCCAAGAGGCCTCCAAGCGGGCCCCAGAATGCGGGGAAGGAGGAGGAGGGGAAGGAGGAGGAGGAGGAGGAGGAGGAGGACGACGACGACGCAGAGGAGGAGGAGGAGGAGGAGGATGAGGAGGATGCGGAGGAGGAGAGGAGGAGGAGGAGGAAGGAGGAGGAGGAGAGAGGAGGAGGGGAGGATGAGGAGGAGAGAAGGAGGAGGAGAGGGAGGAGGAGGAGGAGGAGAGGAGGAGGAGGAGGATGATGAGGAGAGGAATGACGAGGCCAAGGGAGGAGGAGGAAGGTAGAAGGGAGGAGGCTAACGAGGAGGAGGAAGAGGAACAGTAGGAGGAGGGACAGGGAGGAGAGGAGGAGGAGGAGGATCAGGAGGAGGGGGAGGAGAAGGAGGAGAACGAGGAGGAGGAGACAGAGGACGAAGCGTAGAGGATGAGGGAGGAGGAGGAGAGGAGGAGAGGAGGAGGAGGAGGAGGAGGAGGATGAGGAGGAACAGGAGGAGGACAGGAGGAGGAGGAGGAGGAGGAGAGGGCGGATGAGGAGGAGGAGGAGGAGGCGGAGGAGGAAGAGGAGGAGGAGGAGGGGGAGGAGAAAGAGGAGGAGGAGGCGGAGGACGGTGAAGAGGAGGCGGAGGGAGGGAGGTATGAGGAGGAAGATGAGGACGACGATGATGATGATGATGATGATGATGATGATGATGATGATGATGATGATGATGATGATGATGATGCTGCTGATGATGATGATGATGATGATGCTGCTGATGCTGATGATGATGATGATGATGATGCTGATGATGATGAAAATGGTGGTGGTGGTGGTGATGATGATGATAAAGATGATGATGA